>JAWHQI010000309.1:2912500-3243156 GCA_033032865.1 Dactylorhiza incarnata | reverse complement strand
GTGCTTTAATTGTGATGAGAAGTACACACGGGGACACAATTGCCAGAAGATTCAGGTGTTATGCTGAGAGAGGAGGATGAGGAAGAGGTCCACTGGAGAGTGTCGACACTGAGGCACTCGACCTGACAGAGTTTGGGGTTTCTATACAGGCCATGGAGGGGGGATCAGTCCCGTTGACACTCCGTTTCACAGGTCTGATCGGCAGGGAGCGGGTTACCATACTGATAGATAGTGGGAGTACCCACAACTTTATCAACCCGGCAGTTGCTCTGAAGGTGGGGCCACCGATCGATAAGGATGCGGCTTTCCAGGTCATGGTGGCCGATGGTAGCAAATTGAGGTGCGAAGGGGTGATGAAGGGTGCGGAAATCCGAATGCAGAGCTATGTGTGCCACACGAACCTGTATTTACTTCCGATTAGGGGTTTAGACATGGTGCTGGGGTTCAGTGGCTGCTTCAGCTACAACGGGTCACCACAGATTGGGTTCATCTTACTATGGAGTTCTCCCAGTTGGGGAAGGATTACTGCCTTCGGGTATTCGTTCTTCCTCCCTGAAGGAAATATCTCTGCGGAGCCTGCAGCGGTTGGAGGTCGAGGGCTCCCCTATGGCTATGGTGGTGGGGGAGTGGCGACGCCTGACGCAGGCCCTCCGCTCATTCCGAAGGAGATTCAGGCACTTCTGTCCCAGTTTGGGGATGTGTTCCGGGAACCACGGGGCCTACCGCCGCCCAGGTCCAGAGAACATAGCATCCAGTTGAAGGAGGGGGCTACGCCCCCGAATGTCAGGCCCTACCGATACCCATACATTCAGAAGGCGGAGATTGAAAGGAGCGTGAAGGAGATGTTGGCTGCTGGCATTATACGGTCGAGTACGAGTGCTTTCTCCTCACCTATTATATTGGTGAAAAAGAAGGATGGATCATGGCGGTTCTGCGTGGATTACCGAAACTTGAATGATTCTACGATCAAGGACAAGTTTCCGATTCCTATGATCGAGGAGATGCTGGATGAACTACATGGGGCCAGCCTTTTCACCAAGCTAGACTTACGGTCCGACTACCATCAGATACGGATGAAGACTGAGGACATCCACAAGATGATGTTTCGCACGCACGATGGGCACTATGAGTTCTTGGTGATGCCCTTTGGGCTCTCCAACGCCCCTTCGACCTTTCAGGCGGCGATGAACGAGACCTTTCAGCCGCTCCTACGGCGATCGGTTCTCGTATTCTTCGATGACATCTTGATCTACAGTCGCAGTTGGGCGGAGCATCTAGAGCATGTGGCAGAGGTCCTCTCCATTCTTCGTCAGCATCAGTTCTATGCCAAGCAGTCGAAGTGTTCTTTTGGGCAGCCCGAGGTGGAGTACTTGGGCCATCTGGTCTCTGTTCAGGGGGTCCGAGCGGATCCGTGGAAGATCGAGAGCATGGTTACTTGGCCGCGACCGACCACGGTACGGGCGTTACGGGGCTTCCTGGGCCTTACTGGATATTATCGGCGTTTTGTGAAGGACTACGGCAAGTTGGCTCGTCCGCTCACCCAGCTCCTCCACAAGGAATCTTTCACATGGCATGAGGAAGCAAAGCAAGCCTTTTCCGCTCTCAAGGAGGCTATGACGACCACACCGGTGCTTGCCCTACCAGATTTCGGCAAGGAATTCGTGTTGGAGACCGATGCGTCGGGGGTAGGCATTGGGGCAGTGCTGATGAAAGAGGGGCGACCTTTAGCATACTTTAGCAAGGCCTTGACTCCTCGCACTTTGGGCCTCTCTACCTATGAGAAGGAGATGCTGGCGATCCTTCATGCGGTGACTCTATGGCGACCTTACTTACTGGGCCATCATTTCAAGTTTCGCACCGATCATCAGAGTCTGAAGCACTTTCTGGAGCAACGGCTGGCGTCCCCGCTCCAACAGAAGTGGCTGACTAGGCTGCTAGGTTATGATTATGAGATTGTTTACAAGCAGAGGAAGGAGAATGTGGTGGCAGATGCCTTGTCCCGACTTCCAGAGAGCACCGTTCTCCATATCTCTGGGCCTTTGATTGAGTCCTTAGATGACATTCAGACCGACATAGCCGCGGACCCAGAGCTTCAGCCTATTCTAGAGGCTTTACGGCAAGGCCATCTGACATCCCCAGCTTATCAGCTGATTGGGGGACACTTGTACTACCAAGGGCGCGTGGTTATTCCGGCTTCGTCCACTTGGAAGGATGTCATGTTACAGGAGTTCCATTCATCACCATCCGGAGGTCATGCCGGCGTGCTCCGCACTCTGCAGCGCCTTTGAGCCAATGTCTTTTGGAGAGGTTTGCGCCAGGACGTTCAACATTTCGTGCAACAATGCGAGGTCTGTCAGCGCCAGAAGTACGAGACTACGTCGCCAGCAGGGCTGCTCACCCCTTGGAGATTCCGCAGCAGGTGTGGGAGACGGTGTCTATGGATTTCATTGACGGCTTGCCCCGGTCGCAAGGCAAGTCGGTGATTTGGTGATCGTGGACAAGCTGTCCAAGTACGGCCATTTCTTAGCACTCAGTCACCCGTACTCCGCAGAGACAGTTGCCGAGCTCTTCGCCCGTGAGGTGGTTCGCTTGCACGGTATTCTTCGATCGATCATCTCTGACCGCGACCCGATCTTCATCAACAACTTTTGGCAGGAACTCTTCCGGTTACAAGGCACGCGGCTTCACATGAGCACGACGAATCACCCACAGACTGATGGTCAGACGGAGGTCTTGAATCGGGGAGTAGAGACATACCTCCGCTGCTTTGTCACGGATGAGCCACGCTCTTAGACACGATGGCTCCATTGGGCGGAATATTGTTACAACACGTCGTACCACACCGCTAGCAAGATCACTCCCTTTGAGATTGTATACGAGAGACCGCCACCATCTTTGCGTTCTTATGAGCCGGGCAGTACAACTCTTCCTGCAGTGGATCGGGCATTACGAGATCGGGATCAGACCTTGGCTCTCCTGCGGGATAATCTCCTTGCAGCCCAAGCCAGGATGAAGGTGCAGGCCGACAAGTACAGGACCGAGCGGGAGTTTCAGGTGGGGGATGAGGTTTTCCTCCGTCTTCAACCGTACAGACAGCTGTCCGTTGCTCGCCGCGCCAACCAGAAACTAGCTCCCCGGTACTATGGGCCCTTTCGTATCACTCACCGGGTGGGACCAGTTGCCTACACTCTTGCCCTACCTGAGGGGTCCCGTATTCACCCCACTTTTCATGTTTCCTTGCTTAAGAAGAAGTTGGGGGCAGCGGTTACAGTTACTCCTTGTCTTCCCGCGGCTACTACTACCGGCGAGTTATGTCCTAGTCCGGAGGATATATTGCTGTCCAGATGGAAGAAGAGGGGCACAGAATATCGCCCAGAGGTGCTGGTTAAGTGGAAGGACCTGGCAGAGGCTCACAACTCATGGGTGGACTTTATGGAGTTCCGGGAGCACTTTCCCGACTTTCAGCTTGAGGACAAGCTGCCTCTTGATGGGGAGGGGAATGTTATGCCTCCGGACGATCTACAGTTCCGTGGATATAAGTACGCCAGAAGACCTAAAGATGCGCCGGGAAAAGACCGGGCTGAACCATCCGGTTCAGCCCGCAACTAATTAATAAGAGGAGGGGGCTGAACCGCACCGGTTCAGCCCCAATGGGGTCCGGCCGGCCCCTTGTGGAGTGGGGTCACTTAAATACCCCACTCCCCCTCTTTTGGAGTCATGCAAATTCATATTCAGGTATTTTCTTCTCTTCAAACCCTAGCCGTCTTTTTCATTCCTAGTTTTCTCTTTTCGTTCTAGAACCCTAGCGGTAGCATAACACATCTCCTCATGGACAACCCGTATGACAACAACTACGGTTGGAACGAGGACATCCAGTGGGATAACCAGCGAGAGGACACCCCACTCCCCGTTCTGACAGTCTGTCCGCGCCACTTCAGAGTAAGGAATTCAACGACAACCCATCCATCAAGCCCTTATCACGAGCTGAGATAGCAGAACGCCGTGCACAAGGGCTTTGTCTCAACCAGGACGAACCATATTCGTCTGGACACATGTGCAAATGTCTTTTTGGTCTCGAAGAGGACGATCCCCGAACGACGAGGAGGAGGATGTCAAGTCGGCGAGACCCCCATACCTTAAACTTGATCCGATATTTTGCGTACTTTTATTATTCACGCATTATGTAGCCAAGGTGATGGGCATGCTGAATGAAAACCTAATTTCCTCTCCTCTTGAATTTTCTCCTTCTCCTCTCATCTTATTAAAGCTAGGGTTAGGTTGAGCAAGACTCCTCTCTCTCCTCCTCTCTCGGTCGAGCACGACTCCCGGTGTATCTTCTGCCATTGAGAAGGTAGGTCAAGGAAGGGTCGAGACGATCCTCTCTGTGACTTCTCCCACTCAAGACCGCACATCGCTCGCAATCGGAAGCCCACAACAATATCCTTCTTAGGTTTGCACACATTTGTCTTAGCCTTCTCATTTGTGCCGAGCTAAACTTAGGTATCAACCACTTATAGTGCTTGACACTTGGATATATATACAACATTGTCTTTGTAGTTGTGATTTTGTACACATAATTTCATACTATCATCTTATCACAATACTTTTGAGGTACTTCTCCACTTAAATCTTCCAACTTTAACCCCATAAGTTATATTATCATTTATATCCACATTGTTATGTATAATATATGAAGTTTTGTTTATCCTATGTTAGTAAATTGTGGTCATATAAATTATATCTAACCCCATTGTTATGTATGATAGATAAAATTAGGTCACCCCTTAATAAATTGTTTTTTTATATCTCCGATTCACTCATACAAGAATGATCGACTTATTACTATTTGTCTATTTCTGTTGCAGTGTTCTTGTGCATAGTGGCGGTGTTCATGGTGGACATTACTATGCTTTCATCAGACCAACTCTTTCTGACCAGTGGTATGTGGCCAGCATGTATTTAGCATTTTCTTATTTCATAGTTTTAATGGAATTTTTTGTGCTCAAGGTCACTCAAATCCTTGTAAAAGAGCCCACATATGTTGCCAATTGCACTGCGCTGTTTTTGTACGTTCGTAGTTTTTGACTTAGTGCCATGCTATTGATGGATTATCTTATCAACTTCACCACTCTGAAATAGGAATTCAGCGTATTTTATTTGAATGCATACCACTGGGTGGTGTTCATGGTGTACATTACCATTCTTTCCCCTGACCGACTCTTTCTGATGAGTGGTATGCGGTCGGCATGTATTAAGTATTTTCCCTTTTCCCTTTATTTTATATCTCTAATGAAATTTATGTGCTTAAGGTGACTCCGACTTTGTAAAGGAGCACACATATACTGCAAAGTGAACTATTTATGTCACTTCCTGTTTTTTTGACTTGTGATATACTATTGATACCTGATCAGCTACATTAACATGCATATTTGTCAGCAAAAAGCTGGGCCTGTCACAGGTTTAGCTTCATCTGAGCTTACGTGTCTCTTGCTCAATGATCAAAGCCTCCATCTTCTTATTTACCTTCCCAGATACTTTATTGGAAGATTTATCTCATCTTGAAACATTTCATTTGCCTGGACTCAACTCTCCTAGTTTAACAAACAATGATCATAGCCAATAGGTCCATGCCAGTTATTTTTCTTTCAGTACAATCTTGGTTCTTTCTTGTATAAAACATAAAGTTGTTATGTCACTTTAGTTCTCGGCCAATCTGGTCATTTTCTACCTGCCAATCTGCACCATTTCCAAATCTGGAAAAGCCATATTAATTGCATAATGGATCCTGTCAAATGCAGGGTTTGGGATCCAGTTACATGCATGCAGTTATTTTGCTGACATTGGATAAGATGAAGTGATAGGATAATTGTGCCCTAAGGAAACTCTAATTACTGAGTGTTAGAGAAGTGTCATAGGGGGATCTAAAAATGATTCGATGCACAAGCCTACATCCAACTATTAATTTACAATAAATGCTGAAATTAATAAAGATGTCTACATTCATTCACAGAATCATAATTGAGGTTAAGATTAATAAAGAAGCTAACACATTCAGGTTGAATGTTGAGTTAGAGTGCTTTGCCACAGACACTTTCATTGGGCATACACTGACAAGTGGGCGCGAATGGACGTGGCATGTATAATTATTGCATTTTATTTATGTTTTCACATTTTGTTAACATTGTATTTTCACGTTTTTGGTAACATTATTATTTCTGCATTTTTGTTAACGTTACTTTCTCCGCAATTGATTTATGTTTGGACTCTTATTTAAACCAAGGTTCATGTTGGACCGGGTATGCCTATTAAATTCAATTTTCTTGGGCATCTCGAGGTTTTTGGGCTACCTCCTCTCTCCGCCGCTAAACTTCCCTCTCTCTTATCAACGCTTTCGCTTCAGCATCCACGAGGAAGGCTCCACCCATGACCCCATCATAGTTCGATGAGGATCTCGGGGACAACAACTTACTTTCTCCTCCCCATCTCCGTCATTCACCGCCTTTCGTCTGGTTACTTGATCCTGCACATGAGCCGACGACAATTTGTTATCAGAGTGGACCATGGCGGGACCAAACGACCCAATGGAGTCCATGTTTGAAGGATGCTCAGGATGGACCAACTCGCCTCATCCAAGGATCAACAATAAGCGGCCTTGGCCGAACTTTTGGCTCACATGTAGAGCCTCACCCCCTCCACCCAACGCGTGAGCGACAACTTTTGACGCAATGGGTGAGGAGTAGTCATCAAAGAGGATCCCTTTTCACGGAGATCAGGAAAAAACACAATGGAGGACATTCAACAACAGTTCTCTTCCTTGTTATGCCAAGTTGGAATTACCCACTTATGACTGCAAGAGTGATTTAGTAAAATGGCTAACCGAACGACAACGTTGGAATGGGTTTCGCTCGCCGCTCATTTCTTGGTAGGGGCAGCTCAAATGCAATTTTTGCGGCTGGAAATAGAGAAAAAAAGTATGAACTAGGATGGATTCAAACGGTTCTGTAACATGCAATTTGGGCCCATGATGCAGAGAAATCCTTTGGGACAACCTGACCTCTCAAATATACACCTGAGTGATTGAGTTCCAGAGTTTCCCCTCGCATGTGGATGGCGTTCGACCTATACAACATGTTTCCATCTTCAATGCACTATTTAGGAGCGTCTTCGTTAGGCCGTCGAGTTTGAAGGCCCTCTTAACCTTACGAGAGCCATGAGCCTGCCACAAATTTGCGATCGCCGACTGCAGTTGGATATGACTGACGACTATCAGCGCAATCAACCACTTCCCAGACATTAGTCCTCAGATCGAAAGGGCGACCACACTGGTGGAGGAGATAGAGGACCAACAATCGGCCCACCTTTGTACATCTGTAAGCTATTGTCATCAGAGATGGCAGAGCGCATGGCCAAGGGGATCTATTTTAATTTCGACGAGACCTACGTATCCGGGCACAAGTGCAAGAAACTATTCTGGCTAAAAGTAGAAAACAACGAGGGCATGGATCCTACAGATGAGGAGGAGCTAGAGATTTTGCTTCACTCCATGACAATCATTCACAGCTTACAGACGATGTAGCTCTAGGCCTAAATTATGAGGATCTTTCTGGCGCCACAATTAATTCTGTATCTAAGCTCACTTTCAATTCGTTCATCACAGCACATCGCAGAAGCATGCACAATGATTACAAAATAAAACACATAATAAAAATTTTTCATTTCATTAAAAGCTTTGTTTACAAGCATACATAAGCATCCAAATATATATCATACAACTACGAAAAAACTACTATCTACACCTATATGTATATATATTATCCAAAACAACTATGGTTAGCTTAGCCCAAAATCTGTATTCATCGCCTCTGTGCTTCTTTCTTTCCTTCTCTGATATCTTTACCTTCTTAGGTGTGTTTGAGGAAACGTCTGCTTCCTAAAAAATTGAGACCACTACGGGGTTAGTCATAAACGATATGACTAAGTTAGTACTTTACCTCTTTAATTGTTGTACACGCAAACAAGAAAAGTGAGTAACAATATGTATAATCATTTTAAAGTGCAGTAAAAGGAAAAAATAGTAAAAGAATGTATAATACTTTTTTAAATAATTTATAGCAAAATAAATAGGTTGTAAATAATAATTATATTCTAAATCCTTGTATTTTCTATTTTTTTGTTCTTAAGGTTCTTCAAGTTCTTTTATCTGATTCTTCAGTTCTGCGTTCTTTTCATTTCTCTTATACTCAGTCAAGTCATGGTCGTTTTATCTAATTCCATTTCTCCCGATCTTCCTTCAAATTCAATCTTCTTAATCAGTGTATCTATCTTTCTCGTCTTTCTTTAATTTTGTTCAATCATGAATTGTTAAAGGTAGTTGTCGATTCATCTTTTCAAATTCTTGGACGCTAACACATGACGATCCCACACGCAGTCGGCCTTCTAGCCCTTGGTTAGACATAGACTTCCATTCTAGGACGATCTCACACACAATAGGCCTGTTGGCCACCTTAGACTGGAAGATTCTAACTCAACTTAACTCTTCTTTCATAGGTGATTCACACCCTCATATGCGGGTTAACCCTTAACATTTCATATACATCGATGCATTCTGTGTCGTCTTATTCGTCTTCTGTTTTTTTCTTTTCTTGATGCATTTTACATCTTATATTTCTTAGTAGGTTTAAGTATTTTTTATTTTTAAATCTCGCAGAGATAAGATCGCTTATTTACCAACCTTTGTTAGCCATCTTAGTTGATCTTTTTTTGTCAGTGATTTCAAATTATTTAAACTTATTTACTTAAATGAGAATGCACATGCAATAAAATAGGCTAAGTGTAAAATACTATGCAAGTAAATACTAAAAAAATATTTTAATCTAGGCATAATTAAAGAAGTAAAAACTCACAGTGGCTATATTTTTCCTTTTATCCTTCTCAAGTTCATCATCGCGCCTATCGTGAGACGCCATCCTCTATAATGTTTGTAATTTAGGCATCTTTTTAATGAGTTGCTTTTTTTAAATAAAGGAGATGTGATTCCTAAGATAAATTTGACTTTTATCAAGGGTTTGTCTAGGGTTAAAGACGATTCAGGTGAGCTTAAAGAAAAATCTACGACTCAAATGCGGTAAAATACGTAAAGACTCGAAATATTGTAATCCTTCGCTTCAAGCCGTAAAGGAAATACCAAAATCCCCTCCAAATGAAACCACACTAACTGAATAATAACAATCGGCCAACCATTTAATAACAATCAGCCACTGATTTAACTTCCCCAATCTCCCAACCAAGAACACACCCAAACCAAGCCACACTTCCCAATAAGCAGTCAACCAATAACATAAAAATTCCCACATTGATTTTACTGCTTACAATACGCACATAGTTGGCTAAATAAGAAAAGCCCAAATCCAGAAAATGTCAAAGGAGGAAGAAGAACAAGAAGAAGAAAAATTAGAAACCTAATTCCCTTTTATCATCTCATGCATGCCATCGATTCATAAGTGAAAACAAAAAGAGGTATAAGAAAAGAGAAGAGGAGAGCTTATAGTGGAAGAAATCACATGATATTTCGCCTATGTCGATCAACGCACGACCAACCCCGAGCTCCACCGAGAGCTCCCACGACGAAATCGAAGGGGAGGAGAAAAGAAAGGCCATTGTCAACGCAGTCTAGCAGAGCTCCCGTTGAGCCTTAGCAGAAATCAGGGAGAGAAAATCGTCGAGAGCGAGAAAATGGCGTGGATAGAGGATTGTTGGCTTATTATTTCAAGAGAAGTCAGGTCAGTCGGTTTAAACCGACTTTGATTTAATCCAGAACTAGCCAGCTCACATAAGGAACCACACATGACAATCCAGGTGGTTGAAATTCAAGCTCTTCCTTAACCAACCTGCCCAACAAACACATATCATTCTTTCTTATTGATTAAGCTTACCATATCAATCATGCCATTAATTCAACCAGCCCAGACCACCCTTTAAAGCCTCGAGAGTATCGCGTTGATAAAATAAATAGCATCGACGAACTGACAAATTAAATGTTCATTGAAAAATATTTGTTGCAAATTATTCGTTGAAAGAATCATTGTCGAAATAAATGCGTAAAAATAACAACAAATTTTTTCGAGAAATCTCAACATTGATTTTATTTTCTCATCATCGGGGATATTATTTAATTATTTTATTTTTATTTGGTTAATTTTGGGTGGTGATTTAGGTTGTTACACAAATGGCCAACCACTTGGCTTGGATTTTGGTCGACTTGGGAAGTACCCTTAATCTCATCGGGGTGACGGTAGCCAATGCACTAGGGTTTTTCATTCGGCCAAAAGAGGGCATACACGTAGTCATCCCCAATGGAGAGCGATTACCCAACCTTGATATATGTGTGGATGTTCTTCTGGTACACAAGGATGTCATACATGCAGATCTTTGTCATCCCATTGACGGGTTCCGACGTGGTTCTTGGAACCAGTGGTTTTGCACTATGGGGCCGATTGTGTGGGACTTTCAACACCCCACCATTATTTTCCAGCTCCGATCGCCCCACGCCCATTTGTTGGCCGAAAAGTAGAAGAGTTCCCCGAGCCTCGCCACAATGCAGACCTCTCCTTCTAAGCAGGGGATCTTGGAATATTATTGGAGGAGCGCCCACCACTCTTTGAGAGTCGTTGGGGCTGCCACCACCCAGGTCCCAAGACCATCACATTCATTTATCACTTGGAATAGCATCGGTAGTCGGCCGACGGTACTGGGACCCCTTCATGCAGTAAGATGAAATCGAAAACAGTGTTAGGAGATGCTACAACAAGGCATTATTCGGCTGAGCTAGTCACCTTTCTCTTCCCTAGTTTTCCTGGTATCTTAAGCGAATTGAGTTCATTCATGTAGAACAATTCATGGGCAAACACAGACAAATAACATCCATAATCGTATGTCTTGTACTAAATACACAACTAAGAGTAATAATGACTTTAACTATGAACTTACATAAGTAGTAGGAGCCCGGGAAGGTGACTTATTACTGATTTCTGGGGTTGGGACAACAACTATGTGTTGTAACTGTTCAAATTTCAGGCGCCGGGAAGAAAGGGTGGTTGGTCCTCCTGAGAGAGGTTGGAGGAGGTCTTGGATGTTGTTCGAGTACTGCTTGGGGGTGCTAATGATGCATTCGACTTATAAGACTGGGAAAGCCGGGTGCTGGAGGCTCTCGACAATGCCGGATGGATGGAGGTTCTATCATTCTATGTTGCATAGGGATGGGGATGAGGACGGTATACAAGATACTATACAAGATATAAGATTCATGATTTCAAAAAAACCTAGGATACATCATACTTTTTTGAATTTTTAATAATTTAAATATAAGCACACATTAATATGAAGACATGTGTGATATTCATTACTTCATTTTTTTCAATTAGTATATCTAATATAATATTAAGTGAAGATAAGGTTTATGTGTCACAAGAATGTACCATATCTTAAACATGATTCACGAATAAATTTATGTAATTAATTGAATCTCATCACTTGTCATTCAACACTCTTTCACATGTCATTCTCCATGTCACCATTACAATACATAATTTTTGGGTATTTTCGAGCATATTCGGGCGTATCCGGTAGTATCTGTGAGTATCCAAATTTTTTTATTTGAAATTAAAAGAAAATGTTTATGAGAGTTTTGGGGACGGGTTTCTAAGTGTTCTGTATTTATGCTTCCTATTGGAGGTTAATTGGAATTTATAGGGCAATGGTTGTTGGGAGTGGTATTGGGTCTTAGGTTTTCATCTGGCTTGGAATTGGGGGACTGAGCGAGTGTAATAGTCAGGAGTCTAAAGGAGTTTGAGCATTTGAAGCAATGTCAGAATAGTAATCCTGAGTGGAAGCAAGTTGCCCTTACCGGAAGCGACGGGTGTTCATAAGAATTCAGAATGGGTGCAATTCATTTTTGGTGGTTATGTGTTACGACGATGCATCCACACGAGTCTGGGAAGTGCTTATGGAAGCCGCCATGATATCTTTCTTGTAATATTAATTAAATATTATTTCATGTTTAGTGTCTTGTGAGCCCCCCTCCCTGTATAAGGAGTGGGTATGGGAGTGTTTGATGATCCTTGGTTATTAGGGTTTTGGCTCTCATTTGAGAGAGGGGTCTTAGGAGGAACCAACCTCCTAGATCTTGACCGGAGTTCGCTCCGGATTGTATCCGTTTTTCCGTTTAATGCAAGCATGTCTCGTCTTTTGTTCGATGACGTATCAATGGTCCGACCTGCCGCCCTTGTCCGCTTGTTCCAAGCCGCCGGGGATCGTGTCACGATGGACAACCGCCTCAACTCCATCGACCGCCATCTCTCCTCCATCGAACGCCGCTGCGACATCCACAACAACCTCCTCGCCTCGCTGACTGCATCCTTGCAGGCCTTGCTCTACCGCCAAGAGATGGGCCGTCTGGACAGGTTCCTGCCTCCGGACGATACCTGCGACAAACCCAACAGATCGGGAACGATCAAGCTTCCAGAGCCTCCCGGCCAACCGTCCATGTCTTCACTAGGGCTAGCCGCTCAACGCCGAGGCTTCCAGCCGTCCCACAACAGCGATACTCCACCGCCCGTGCTAGCGTCGCCACCTCCTCCCTCAGCGCCGCTAACTCCCGACCTCCGCTTCCGCAAAGAGGCATCCCCGCAGCAACGATCGAATCAGGCGCCCACGCTTATCGCCTTCGACGCCCACGCCCCCTACACACGGGACAATTTTTCCTTCACACGCCACCATCTCGCTGCCTTTTCGAGCCCCCCGCAGGTCTGGCATTCTTGTCGGGTTGCCTACCAAGCTTTTCATTGGCCTCCTCCTTTCACCCACTTTTCTACCCCCATAAATGCTTCCGCCTCTTCAGATATGTAGTGCGCCCCCACCTTCATCTTTCCCATGTCTCCATCATTGACTCTCACCTTCTTTTAACCGCACCTCACCTCACCCCCTCTTTCGATGACAAAAACAGTCTGCCATCGTTCCTTTCGATTATACCCGCTGCCGACATTTTGAAGGACCCCGACAAATTTTTTTGTCTTGACCTTGGGGACAAGGTCAATTTTGAAGAGCGGCCTATTGTTACGACGATGCATCCGCACGAGTCTGGGAAGCGCTTATGGAAGCCGCCATGATATCTTTCTTGTAATATTAATTAAATATTATTTCATGTTTAGTGTCTTGTGAGTCCCCCCTCCCTATATAAGGAGTGGGTATGGGAGTGTTTGATGATCCTTGATTATTAGGGTTTTGTCTCTCATTTGAGAGAGAGGTCTTAGGAGGAACTAGACTCCTAGATCCTGGCCGGAGTTCGCTCCGGGTTGTATCCGTTTTTCCGTTTAATGCAAGCATGTCTCGCCTTTTGTTCGATGACATATCATTATGTCTGTGGATGTAGTTGAAAGGGGTAGTTATTAGTTAGTTATGATGGGGAGGGGGATGGTTGGGTAGTTATGAAGGGAATATAGGGTGGATGGAAGGTGGAATGGGGTTGTCTGGCTGAAAGTGGTGATGGGAGGGTGGTGTTCAACTAAATGAAGGGAGAAAAGTAGTCTAGGCTTCAACACCTAAAACCCTCGAGATAGGTACCATTGGGAGATCACAAAAACCTGAAAATTTGTCCAAATTTTGCAATAACTGAAATCCGCCCTTAGACCACTATTTATAGATTTAGCAACGACTATGGACAGTATAAATCATTTGAAACATCAAATCACACTAACACATGAAATAAAAATACATTATCTCTTGTTGTCACTTTGAATGCTATTACGGGCTCGAATCGCATATAGGGTGATCCTAACTCCACCTTATGAGTACGTAGACCCGTGCAAACTCCGATAAGTGTCAGCCCGCCCGCAATCCGTGATCTGTGGTCTCTATTACCTACATTATACAAAGGCTGTTTTTGTAGTTCGAACTCGGTGATTAGTTAGTTCTGCAATATTGAAATGATTATTTTTGTTGTGATTGGCAATAAATTGTCTCCTAGAGATCTGATGCAACTTTTTCATATTAAATAATAAATTTAAGATCATTTTTAACGCCGGTAGAGCTAACATTCAAACAATAAATAAACACGAATCAATATTCCAGACATAAAAAACTGTAAACACCATAAAGTTTTCGAATTAATGACAAATAGGTTCAATGAGAACTATGGCAAGCTTTGGAAATTTTTATGAGAAAGGTATTTTAACGAAATCCGAGCAAGAGAAGGATGAAGGAATACCACGGGTTCATGAATACGACATAAGGTCCAATCTGTGTTGGGGTTGGAGTGAGACAGCAGGTTCTGGTAACAGTTTTAGGGATTTAGTTTGGCTTTGGATGGACTTCTGGTAGATGCAAGTAGTTCGACTGAAACTAGAGTGGAGTGTGAGTGAATCAGAAAGGTTGTATGGGTGAACACAGGGTTGGATATTGGTATCAGACAATGAACTTGGGTGGCTCGGGGATGTGTGGCAGTGTCCAATCGGAGGTGGGAAAGGGTCGGGTAGACTGTAGGGAGGCTCAAAAAGATCGGATAAGGTGGCTGCTGGTTGGTCGGCGGTGGAGCAGTCATTGGGTGGCCGAACGTTGGTATTTTGATGTTCTAATGGTGTCTGAGAGATGAATCGGGCAAACGAAACAGGGAAAGACATTCGGTCTGAATACAGGGGTGTTGGAATATTGACGTTGTCGGAGAGGCGACGAGTAGTCGCCTATGATGGGAGGTTGTCAGGAGTAAGTAGTTGGAGCCTTCGATGACCGTGGCAAAGGTGATCCAGGGAAAACCCGTTCGGGCGGTTTGTAGAAGCGGATGAGTTGAGTGGTGTGAGGGCTCGCTGGGTAGACGAAAACAGAGACAAGATTATTTCTGTTTATCCTCACCCTTCTAAATGTGACTAAGAGACCCCTCATTGCAGATTATCCTTGCAAAGATTAAGGGGCCTCTTCTTGATCGTCCTGTTTTATAGTGTCTTGGTAGACTTCAAATGATTTTTGCTTCAAAAAAATAATATGATTAATATAGAGGTTAAGTTGGTTTGTCTTGACAGAGCTTGTACTTCTTTCTTTAAGAACACGTTTGTTCTCTTTTGATGTATTCTCTTCTTAAGTAATAAAAATCCGAACTTCATAAAAGATTTTTTTTTATGCGCTTCAATTTGATCTAAAGATGCAGTGGATGAAATTTGTGAAACAAAGGTTATGGTCGATGTAGAGGGAGAAGAGATATATGGAATTATGAGGTAAATGCTGAGAGGAAATTTTGCTGAATATAAAATTTAAATATATCATTTATGTGTGTTGATGTTTATTTTGTGGATGACAATCCAAGATTTAACATGTTGATACTTCATAGTGAACTGCTTTTTTTTTTTGCATGGCGAAGTCCAGATGTTTACGGAGTAGTAAAACGTGAGAGGGCATTACGTTTATTTATGTCTTTAAACCCGTAAGGTAATTGTTATGTGGATTTTTTTGAAACTATATCTTCTAATGTTCATAGAACGTGCTTATTATTATTTTAGTTAAGGGAACCTTGTTGATAATGCTTTATTTGATTGTTAACGGATGCAATACAAACCATTGAGTTTATTCTTTTAGTGAAGTACGTAAAATGGATGATTTTTCGGTAGATTGTTAGTTTCTATTCTTTATCAGCTTGTTATTATTTCCGTGGGCAACCTTGGTGGTGTTAACTTTCTTTTAATTAAAGTATGCTTGTGCTGGTATTTGCATCTTTCTTCTCTCTCATGCACACTCTGATACACAGACCAACAAATACACCATCAACAAATACTTCGGCTCTGTTTGTTTTGGGTGTTTTAACTCCATCTCCGGTGGGGGAACATGGTACCAGAACTAACATGTGTTTGGTAAACTTCCGTTCCCACCGCAACAACCGTGGGGAAGGCTAAAAACTCAATTTAAGCCTCCATTTCCATTGCATGGTTGGAGATCCCAATCCCACCGTTCACTTCATTCCCACCAGGCATGCAAAAAAGGCATGCCGGGCCAAGGCCCCATGGGCCCGGGCTTTTTTGCTACCAGGCAGGGCCTGTTCAAACCGAATCTAGGCTGGGTCCAGGCCTCCCTAAGAAAAGGGGGGGCCTGCTTGAGCCTACCAGATCGGGCCCAGGCAGGCCGTGCCAGTTCTGGGCCTGGCTAGGCAGGCCTCAAGAAGGCCATTTGGCAGCAGCTGCCGCTGCCAAATGGCAGCTACTGTTGTCGTTTGGTAGCAACTTTATTGGCCGGCAGCACCCAACAATAAATGTTGGCCGCCCAGCTGGGCGGGCACTTACGGGCACCGGGCAAAGCCTAGTGCTTGGGCAGGCCCGGGCCGGGCCCTTGCAAAAACATGGGGCCTGGGGGAGACATACTTGGGCCAGGCCTGAGCCTAATCGGGCTCAGACCCGGGCCTAATCGGGCTCAGACCCGAGCCTAACCGGGCTCAGACCCCGGGCCTAACCGGGCTCAGACCCAGGTCGGGCAACCGGGCCCGAACTTTATTTGCACCCCTAATTCCCACCGCTCTCATTCCTATCGCTCTCATTACCACCACTCAAACAAACAAAGCCTTCATCAGCATAAGTTTCATGATCTCTTGGCTTTAAAGTGCCTCATAAAATACCATCTTCATCATCTCTTGGCTGTAGCGTGCCTCATAAAATTCCATCTCTACAGGTATAAGTTTGATGATGAACGGGTAACCAAAGAAGATGTGAAAAGGGTCCTGGAGGAGCAGTATGGTGGGGAAGAAGAGGTTTTTTGTACATTGCCATAAAGCATCAATTTTTCTATCACCTTTCCATGATTATTTACCTTCTAACAATTTTCTTTTCTATGCCTATTTTCCTGCCACAGTTGCCACAAACAAACCCAGGATTTAACAATACCCCTTTTAAATTTACAAAGTATTCAAATGCATACATGCTTGTGTATATCCGTGAAAGTGACAAGGATAAGATAATCTGCAATGTCGATGAGAAGGATATAGCAGAACATCTTAGAGTAAGAAATTTTCTAATTAATTCTCATCCATAACCTTGAAGGCCAGAGAAGATTTAACATGTTTCTACAGATTAGATTGAAGAAAGAACAAGAGGAAAAGGAGCACAAGAAGAAGGAGAAAGCTGAGGCCCACCTTTATACCATTATTAAGGTATATAGTTCTTTTTTCCTCCTTGATGTACTTTGACCGAGCTGAGTTTAGTCTACACCATTATTACCTTTGAGTTTTTTTTGACAATAATAGGTGGCACGAGATGATGATTTGGCTCAGCAAATTGGAAAGGATACATATTTTGATTTAGTTGACCATGACAAGGTTCATAGTTTCCGAATACAAAAACAAATGCCTTTCAATATTTTCAAGGTAATGTATCTGAAAAGCCATGTTACCCTATTTATGGTGATCAGTTGATTGCTTATGCATGATGTATGGCTACGAAGTGATAATATCTTAGTTCTTTAGGTAAAGAACATGTGACACCCCTGAAATTTATAGAAAAGTCTGAGAACTCTTGCAGTGTTAAATTGGACATTTGGAATCCTTATATTTTAAATTTTTACTCAAATGAGAATAGTTTTTATTTAAAATAAAAAAAAAACAGTTCAATTTTAAGTTAGTTTAATTTAAAAAAATTTTATCACTCGTTGAATAGCTTGTACTTATGAGTTAATAAACTAATATATTAATAAATTTTAATTTTAAGTTCTTTTAATCCAAAATGTTATTTTTAATCATAAAAATACCTTTAAAATGCATATCTTTTGCGGTTATTTTGGATTGAACCAAATTAAAATGGGTAATTTAATTATGTTTTATAAATTTACGTGTTTAGTGAATGTTATAAATTAAATTTTCCATTAAATAACTTGAAATTGAATTTCATTTGATTTTTTGACTTAAACTTGACTTCGTTTGAGTGGAAATTGAAAATTAAGGAGTTTCAAATGTCCATTTTAAAACGGCAGGGGTTTCACTTATTTTTTCTATAAATTTAAGGGGTGCCATATTGTACTTTACTCTAGTTCTTTTGTTAGATTATCATTGCAGTGGATATTAAAGGAATTGACTTTGATAATATATTTAGCTGCAACATAATCCTAATGTTCTATTTCTTCTCTTCTATGATATGGAAATAGCAAGGTGATTGATGGGGATCGTGACACACATACGTCCACACGACGATCAAAGGCATCCATTTTATGTGGACCGACGATCCGAGATTTTTTTTGTATTTTTATTTCATGTATTTTGAGGGTCTCATGATTGGAAAATCATGACCGTTCATGATGACCCAGTAGTCTATAAATATGGATAGATGGTTCAATTTGAAGACATTGAAAGTTTGAGTGAAGAAGAAATTCTCCTTTCGATCACCCGATGCCAAAGCCGGAAACCCAAGTGCGATACTTGGGAGTTCTCGTCCTTATCCCCCCTTCCATTAGCCGACCACCCCACATTCCCTCACCCTTTTCTCCAACCAGCCGAACATCTCTCTCCCCCACCACATTCCTTGGCCGTCCACTCTCGTCTCCCTCCACAACCAAAGAGCCCGGCCTCCCTCCCCTCCCTCAAGCCGCCATCATTTCCACAAAATTCCTCCACCATCACTCAAATTCCCTTCATTTTTTGTTTTTCGGGGACCGTTGGAAAACACAAGTGATCATCTCCACCAAGCCGTCACCACCTCCTCAAAACCCCTCCACCATTACCACTTAAATTCCTCTCATTTTCAGTTTTCTGGCGATCGCCGGAAAACATCTCCGGCCACCACCACTACCTCCGGCGATCCCCTCAGTCCGCCTCCGGCCATACACCACCCTCCAACCACCACCTTAACCACCTTAACCATCATACCACCTCCCCACTACCTTCAATACCCCATTATCCCCACTCCCTAAAAATAGGACCACTTCTAAATTCACTCCACCCCTGCCATTTCTCCACCTCCCCACTAATCCTACAACACTCTCCCGTGGAGCCACTCCCCACCTCTCCAACCCATCCCCTCCCCCCCCACCCCTACCCACACCCCTTACAACCGTCCATTACCTCCCACACTCCCACAAATCTCTCCCCTTATTCGGCCCATGTACTGAAGGTTTCAAACAGCCGTCTGTTGCTGGAATCATCTTCCAGGCTGCCAATATCAGCCCTCCCAACAAAGCTCCCCCCTCCCCCCTCATTTCCCATATCTTCTTTGGTTCTCTCTTCCCGTGGACCATAAAAACTCCCCACCGGGCTCCTCCCAGCTGCTGCCTGGAACCACAGCCGGCTGCCACTTTATTCCCCATCATAGTCCTTGCATTCCTGTGCATTCCTGCAGCCTCCAGCCAACCTCCACCCCCTTCCTCTATCCACATGCATTCATACCAGCAGCAACAACCATCTTCTCCAACCATCAGGGAGATCAAATCCAGAATTACTCTCTGCTGTCCCGCAACTTGAACTACCTCCTGAGCAATGTTTTAAATATCGGATGTCAGCGACATATCAGATTGAGTTTTTAAATGTCGGATGTCCGAGACATGTCGGGGAAATTTTAAAATATCGGATTTCCATGTCTTATAAATAAATTTTTTATTTTTATGTATACTAACTATAATTATATGTTATAAAAATTGAAAAATAATATATCAAATAGATAAAAAATGAGCTATTTATATTACAAAATAAAATTGTACAACATCTAAGATAAAATATTATTAACAAATAAAAAATGATACATTGTAAAATTTATTTAATAGTATGCAATAATTTTATTTTGATAACAATAAGTTTATTGCTAATAAAGAAGATTTAAATATTTTCATATTTTTTGTAATAAATGTATTAAATATTTTCATATTTTTGTAATATAAAATTAAAAAATTGTGAAACAATTATACAAAATTGGTTCTAAGAATAAAACGTTAAAAAATCCGAAACAATAAGTCTAATCGATTTAAACATACATAATATAATATTCATATGCGATTTAAACATATGCTGTTAGTCTGCTAATATAATATAAAATAAAATAGCGGACGATATATTTAAAAGTTGTGTCGGCCGATATATCGGAAAAAATCGGACATGTCAACCTATATTTTAGAAAAAATCCGACATGTCAACCCTAAAAAATGACATGTTAGGAGACATGTCGGAGGACATTTAAAACAATGTTCCTCAGGCTCAGATCCAACCCCGCGCCACAGTTTCGGCCTCCCAAAGCTCTTTGAACATCCACTAGCCCTTACTTCTAGTTGCGTGAGTATTCTAGTTTATGGTTATTTATATTATGGTGAATTAGTTAGTGTTTTCCTACTTTGTGTTATTTCTCTTTGTAAATTTGGCTTCCACCTAGGACTCATTTGGTGCGGATTATCATCCGTGCGAATTTCATCCGCGCCGCACAACCGCGACCGCGGTTTCCGCGGCGCGGATGAAATCCGCAATAATTAGTGACGGGGCTGATCCCCGTCGCCCAACCGCGGCCCTGCGAAACGACGCGGGACTGCGGCCTGGCGGTGTCGTTCGCCTGACCGCGGCGGATCAGCCCGCCAAACGAGGCCCTATTGTGGCTAGTGTGATATTCATTTGTTTGTTTGAGATTCTTGCACTCTCACATTAATACTCCAACATGTGCTCTCTTTTTCTTGAAGTTTTATTCTATTGTGGTTTTCTTGCGTTTGTATTTATAAATTATAATTATTGCAAGTTAAAAGTCGTCAGAATCATATTGTTGCATGTAGTGATCACCCATTATTTCCCTCTCATTTAGGACCGTCCTGTGTCAGATTGGTATCAGAGCCCTAGTTCAGACTTAGTTTAAGATTCGCGGGACTAGAGTCTATCTCACACATGACTATAATCCTCTATTTAAGGAGCCGGAATCCACTTTTGTTCAAGCATAGAGAGTTCCCTCGGGAAGATCTTCATCTTATTATGATGATTCCCCTCGTTCTCGACCCATCACTCGTAGAGGTTGTGTTGACCCTTCGACACGAGCCAATTATGGTAGGAAGAGTTATCATGATGATTGTCGTTTTGAGAAGTCTCAAGTATATGTTTGTAGAGTCGCTCTACCGTTTGATTGTTTGTTAAGTCCTGAGGCCTTTAGATATTGGTTCGTGGACATTGATCATTATCTCAATCACTTTGAGTTATTCGGTGTGCGTCGCGTCAAATTTGCCAAGCTTAGGTTGCTAGTTCAGGCAAGAAAATACAGGGATAACATTGAGTGGAGTATTGAGCGAGGTCGTCTTCTCCCCATCACTAGTTGGGTGGAGATGAAGCGGAGATTGTGTCTTAGGTTCTTGCCAACGTCATATAAGAGTTATCTCCCCGAGCAAGTATTTTCCCTCTAGCAAGGTTACATGTCTGCTGCTGAGTATAGATATTATTTTGACGAGTTAGCGGTGAGGAGCGACATCCATGATGAGACAGTTACAACCGTTGCTAGATTCCGTTCCGGACTTAGGTCTGCGATCTACGTCTCACTGATTAGTCATCCGTTAGTTTCTGTAGAGCAGACATTCTAACTCTCCCTCCACTACGAGCAATACTTGAGATCCGCTAGAGTTACTTAAATAGGCTTGCACTTTGACCGCCCCATTTTAAAGAGTCCCCTCCATTCCGAGTCCACCACTAGAAATCTTTTCCCACCAGAGACCACAAGTGCATTTAGTTGTGACCACACTAATCCAAGCTCACAATCCCCGACTATCGGGTTCTTCCATTCTGATGAGGTTCATTGTGTTATCGTCCAGGATATAGGACACGTAAAACTTCGTGCTCTACGAGGTGTCCGCTCCTTGGTGGTGAGCATGAGCCTACTCCTGACTCGATAGTGTATGATGATGGATAGAGGGAGATAGTGTCATGACTGTTGAGATTGTTTCTGAGAGCGGCATGAGTAGAGCACTAGAGTTAGACTTGAGGAAGTGTCTATTGCCTACACCTCTTCTTGATGTAGATGTGATTTCGATGAGTGATTTATTTCTGAGCACACGATTCTTGACGTCTCTTCAAGTCATATCTCTGAGTCACCTCATCCCTGAGGTTCTCGAATCTTGTGTCGCATACTTAGTGATGGTCCCTCTTACTTTTAAGGCCACTCTTGACATTTCAGGAACATATGTTGGTATTCGTCGCATTTGCGACGAATTTCATTATACCCATCCCGGTGAGCCACTTGATGAGTTTTCGTTTTATGGAGGCATTCTACATATCATAGAGTG
Source organism: Dactylorhiza incarnata (assembly GCA_033032865.1). Lineage (NCBI taxonomy): Eukaryota > Viridiplantae > Streptophyta > Magnoliopsida > Asparagales > Orchidaceae > Dactylorhiza > Dactylorhiza incarnata. The sequence goes on along the minus strand of JAWHQI010000309.1, from coordinate 3,220,911 downwards.
GCATCCCAGTGCCAATGTCTCACACAGTCTTCAGGATATTTATCGCACCCTCGACGAGTACTTCTACACTCCACCTAGAGAGTCTCCAGTTAACCACCACTAATTATGGACATGTTTACTATCCATGAGTTAGTCAAGAATTAGAGTGCTCTCGATAGCTTGAGGACCGATTCCATCATCATTAATGTTGACACATCAGGTGATTATTTAAATGATCATCGCACCCTCGATGAATATTTTTACACTGCACCCACTGGACCCCCTGATCATGCTCCCCTTTGGAATGAAACTTGGAGGGTTGTAAAGCCTCTGCATAGGCGATTCGTTGAGTTTGTCAACTGTCATTCATCGTCATTGTGTAACATGCATGAGTCTGTCCGACGTGAGATTACTTGCAATAATGATATTTATAAATCTTATGTTGATAGTCGCATGAGATTACAAAGCTTCAAAGAAAGAGATCAATTGTTGATATGTATATGTGCTGAGAGGTTCCCCAAGGGAACTGCTTGAAAAATAAATGTCAGGCGAATGAGTCCTTACACGGTTATCAAAAGAATTGGAACAAATGTTTATGAACTAGATATTCCGCAGAGTATGAGAAAGAATTTCACCCATATTCAACATAGAAGATTTGACTCCATTCTTCAAGACACATGACTACATGTACCCTATGCCTCTGGCTACTTCAGCTCCTCAGCCCCAAGTTTCGCCTACTACTTCACTACAATCCCAATCGTTGCTTACTACCCCAATTTTCACCTACTACCTCAGTACAACCCCAGGCTTCGCCTACTGCACTACAACTCCAGTCTTCGACACCGATTGATCACCCGGCTTCATCCACAACAATACCACATTCTCCGACACAGTCATCATCTCGACTTCTTCCACAATAGTACCAATGTACCATACAGTCCTCGACGTCGACGACAACGACAGTACCATCGTCAGTATCTTCTTCTGTATTGGTGTCCACTACTTAGATTCCTACAGCTTCGACACCACCTTTTATAGCAGTATCACAGTCTCCAGCTACAACAGTTCAATCCTCAGTTCCATCACCAACACCAGCTCCAACGACACCGTCTCCAGCCTCCACGGCAGTTGTACCCACGAGCCCAGTCCACAAATTTAGGACAACATCGAAGCTCGAGTGATTCACCTCACATTCAGATGAGAGCACGGTCATCTTCATTCACAGAGATGAATGCTTTCAAAGCGGGAGGAATTGATGGGGATCGTGACACACATCAACCTACACGATGATCGAATCCATCCATTTTATGCGGACTGACGATCCGAGATATTTGTTGTTTTTCTATATTTTTTGAATTTTTATTTCATGTATTTTGAGGGTCATCATGATCGGATAATCATGACCGTCCATGATGGCCCCATAGTATATAAATAGGGATAGATAGTTCTATTTGAAGGCATTGAAAGTTTGAGTCAAGAAGAAATTCTCTTTTCGATCACCCGGCGCGGAAACCGGAAACTCAAGTGCGAAGCTTGTGAGTTATCGTCCGTATCACCCCTTCCATTAACCGGCCACCCCACATTCCCCCACCCTTTTCTCCAACCAGCTGGCCTCCCTCCCCTCCCTTAAGCCACCATCATTTCCAAAAAATTCATCCACCATCACTCAAAATGCCTTCATTTTCAGTTTTTCGACGATCGCCGGAAAACACCATATGTCACCTCCGTCAAACTGCCACCACCTCCTCAAAACCCGTCCACCTCCTCAAAACCCCTCTACCATTACCACTTAAATCCCTCTCATTTTCATATTTTCGGCGATCGCCGGAAAACACCTCCCGCCACCACCTTCGGCGATCCCCTCCGTCCGCCTCCATCCAGCCACCACCCTCTAGCCACCACCTTAACCACCATACCACTACCCCCATTACCCCATTATCCCCACTCCTAAAAATAGGACCACTACTAAATTCACTCCACCCCTCATGTTTCCCCACTTCTCCACTGATCCCGCAACACTCTCACGTGAAAACACCTCCGACCACCACCTTCAGCTGATCGGAGCCCCAGATTGGGACCTCTTTCGTGGCCGTGAGAGATGGAAATCGAAGCGGAGATTGGATTTCCCCTTCTTAGATCCGCGGGAACCTATGGTAGAAGCTTGGAGGTGGAGGAATCCTGCGAGAGAGGAGGCGCGACAGACGGTGGGGGGTGCGGCGTGCGAGGGCACGACGGGCTCCTTAGGGCACGACGAGCTTTTATAGAAAGAGAAGAGAAATTAGAGAGAGAATTTTTTTGATATTAATTGATTGCCTTTCCCATTTCCCATGATAAAAATGTACAAGTCCATTTAGGCGACATGAAATAAAAAGTGTGACGTGAAATAAAAAGTGCGACATGAAATAAAAAATGCGATGTGAAATAAAAAAGTGTGGCATAAAAATAGATGAAACAAAACATAAAATAGCAACAATAGATATCCCGCAACTGTAACATGATGTCGCCCTCCCCTACTCCGTGCTTGTCGTCCCGTGGCGGCGGTGGTAGGTGACGCCTGCAACCTCTCCTTCCCTGTTGAGATCAAGCTTGTCCTCAAGCTTGTCATCTAGATTTGGTGGGAGGTGTATCAAGGGGGCCGAAGGGTTGGACCGTGAAACTGTTTCAGCTGGGAGACGTGGAAAACGGCATGAACGCGGGCTTCTAGTGTGAGTTGGAGACGGTACGCAACCTCGCTAATGCGCTGGAGGATCTCGAATGGGCCGTAGAACTTTGGTCCCAACCTGTGATATGGAGTCCGGACGGCCGAGGTTTGACGGTAAGGGCGACACCTGAGCCATACCCAATCTCCCAGGGCAAAGGCTAGCTCACGATGGCCCTGATTATAAGCAGTATCCATACGCATCTGGGCCTTAAGAAGGCTCCCATTGTCAAGGGAGAGAATTTGGTTTTGGTCCTGAAGCTTGCGGTTTACAGTGGCCAGGCGGGCTGTGCTGCTCTCGTTGGATAATAGGCTCGGGGGATCTCGTACGTAAATCAGGAGAAAGGGCGTTGTCTGCAGCGAGGTATGGTAGGAGATATTGTAACAATATTCCACCCACGGAAGCCAGCGAACCCAATCTTTGGGCCGAACCCCGATAATGCAACCTAAGTACATCTCTACTGCGCTATTGGCGACCTCTGTTTGTCCATCAAACTGCGGGTGGTACTGGTAGGCAAAGAAGAAAACTTTGGTACCGCATAGAGTAAACAGTTCCTTCCAGAAGTTGCTCGTGAACACCTTGTCCCAGTCCGAGACAATGCTCTCGGGAAGGCCATGGAGACGAAAAACCTCTGTGAAGAGGGTATGGGCAATGCTCTCCACTATCAAAGGTCTGCATATAGCAATGAAGTGTGCTCACATTGAAAAATGGTCAACCACGACCATAAGGTTAGACTTCCTGCGCGAGGTAGGCAGACCCTCGATGATGTCCATCGAGACGTCGGCCCAAATTTTTGTGGGGATCGACAGTGGCTGAAGAAGGCCGATCGGAAGGAGATGCTTCGCCTTGTGGTGTTGACAGATAGTGGAAGCGACAATAAAATCCTGGACATCGTGCGGAGGCCCTTACAAAAGAAATCGGCGTGAATCTGTTGAAAGGCTGTCTCCACTATTTCGCAAATGAGGGGGAGGAAGGGAGAAAGTACATGCACTCCTTGTTACGAACAAGGCCCTCATGCACCACCAAGTGAGTTGAAAGACGCCCTTCGACAATCCGCCGACTAAGCTCCACGAGAACCAAAGTCTTTGGACTCCTGATGCAGCCGAAGAAGGATCACGATGGTGGGCAGGGATATGTCACAAAGTAGATTGTCCTCCTGGTCTCGGCGAGAAAGAGCGACATTTGCACTGTTCAAGGCGCCGACCTTGTCTTCCACACAAAAGTCAAAGCCCAAAAGTTTGCTCACCCAACACTGTTGGGGAGAGGTGTTGAGGCGCTGCTTGAGTAGGTACTTGAGACTGAAATGGTCCTTACGGATCAGAAAAAGATCTCCCCCATATATGGTCGCTAGTGTTGCACCGCCTTGGCTAGGTCGATTAGCTCGAGCTAGTAAGCTGGTAATCTATGATGGTGAGCCGCTGTCTTGCGGCTGAAAAAGGTGATCGGGTGGCCCGCCTGCTGTAGCACTGTGTCACAGCCCTGTCCCGATGCGTCGCACTCGATGAGGAACTTTTGTGTGAAGTCGGGCAGGCGGAGGACTCGGGCGGTGATCAAGGCCTGTTGGAGAGCCTAGTAGGCCTTGGTGGCACGATCACTTCAGAGGAATGCGTGCTTCTTTAGAAGAGTCATCAGGGGGCCCGCAATCGCGCTGCAACTCTGAATGAAACGACGGTAGTAGCCCGTCTGGCCCAGGAAACCCCGCAACACCAGTAGGGATTGGGGTACTGGCCAAGTTGTCACCCCACGAATCTTCTCGGGATCTACCGAAACACCCGTGTGGTGGTTCACATTTCCCAGGCAAGCCACTCAGACTGTCCTGAAGGAGCACTTAGCCCGCTTCAAAAAGAGCTGATGTAGGCGGAGGAGGACAAAAATGATCTGCAGATGCCGCAGGTGGTCTTCCCAAGTCTTGTTATACAGCAAAATATCATCAAAGAAAACAAAAACATAACGACGTAGCAGCTCATGGAATACCTTGTTCATCATGGACTGGAAGGTAGTTGGAGCATTGGTAAGCCCAAAGGGCATTGCCAGAAATTTAAAGTGCCCGTGGTGAGTGCGAAAAGCCGTCTTCTCCACGTCCGCGTGGGCCATGCGCACTTGATGGTAACCTGAACCGAGATCGAGCTTGGAGAAGAATCGGGCGCCATGGAGCTCATCCAACAGTTCCTCCGCTATAGGAATCTGGAACTTGTCCTTCACGGTCTTGGCGTTCAACTCCCGATAATCCACGCAAAATCGCAGTGAAGTCCTTCTGAACCAAAAGAGCAGGGGGGAAAGGGGGAGATGTTATGACGGGTGATGCCCTGCTGTAGCATGGCACTGCACAGGCGTTCGATCTCACCTTCTGTCGGAAGTGATAATGATAGGGCCGCACCATGACAGGGGCGATGTTTGGGAGGAGGCAGATGCGGTGATCGTGGCGGCACAGCGGAGGGACTAGGGAGTCCCTGAGGAGGGACCAAGATGTCCCCAAACTCCTGCAACAGGTGAGCGAGGTTGTCGTGCGACTCTCGGCCGGTAGAGAGGCAAAATGCCCGATGTGACTTCCCGGTCAAACAACCCCGCCAAACTGTTCGCTCGCTTCCCTGCTGCCAAGTCACAGTGAGGCGATTAAATTCCCATATCAGGGGACCAAGGATGCGCAACTAGTGGACGCTCAAGACTACCTCGAAACCTCGAAGATCAATCACCAAGAGGTCCATCTTGGAGCGGTACCCTTCCACCACAAGTGACACCACTCGGCAGGTACCAGTGCACTCCATAGTGCTCCCATTGGCCATGACCACGCTCAAGCGGCGGCAGCTTGTCACGGCTAGGTTGAGTTGGCTGGTGGTCTTCACGCTAATGAAGTTGTGCGTGCTCCTAGTGTCCAACACGACGACCAAGAGATGATCAACAACAAGAACCGGAAGTTGAAGAGCTTCTCTGGAGTGGGGACTGTCAATGGCGTGATGGGAAATCTCAGGATCTCGAAGGTCTTCCTCTTCCTTGGATCGGTCTTCCACCTCCAAAAAGAACAGACGCTTGCACTTGTGGCCGTGCGTGTAGGTTTCATCGCAGTTGTAACACAACCCCTTAGCACCGTTGTCGGCCATCTCTTGAGAGGAGTGGGGGCACTTTCCTTCCCCTTAGGAGGTGGGAAAACCACATGTTGTGCAAGCGGTCCGAATCCATGGGAGGGGCCCTCCCCACCCCGTCGGCCGTTGTAAGGCCGATCCATCAACAAACGTTTCTCGCAGAGGCGGATAATACTCATAGCGGTGTTAATGTTGGCAGGTGTCTGAAACTCCACGTTGAGGTGCAACCGCTCATGGAGGCCCACCGTAAAGATGGGCACCTGATGGGTCAGGAGCACGGTAGGAGCATGGAAAAGGAGAACCTGAAACCGCTCATGGAGGCCCACCGTAAAGATGGGCACCTGATGGGTCGGGAGCATGGAAGGAGCACGAGAAAGGAGAACCTGAAACCGCTCCAAATAATCATCGAGAGGGGCCCATCTGTTTGAGGGAGATCAGGTCGCCAATGGGGTTGCCGACTTGCCGCGCATAGGAGGTCTAAGCGAAGGTTGCAACTATTCTTGAACTCTTTCCAGCTCATAAGGTTTTTTTTCCTGTTGCAACTGCGAATACCAGAGCTGAGCAGAGCACATCAAATGGAAAGAGGCGACATTGAGGCAATCGTCCCACGGTGTGTGTTGATTCATAAAAAACTGCTCGCAGTGGGTTAGCCAAGTCTAGGGTTCTTTGTGATCGTCGAAGACCGGGAAGTCCACCTTGACGTAGCGGGGAACACCACTACCTTTCGGGCGATGCAAAGGGTAGGCCGGTTGATGGTTGTCCGGTACCTCAGCATGAGAGTTGGAGGGTACCTGGGGTGATTGCGGAGAGGAGCGATCGCGGTCGATGCGGGCCGTGAGGGCCTCGAGAGCGTTGAAATGTTTCGTCATCAATTTGTCAAATATCTCCATCATCTGGGTCATGGAGACGCGGCGATCGTCCATGGACGGAGGTGGTGTCGGGCGGAATGCACTGAGTGGGGTAGGGAGTAGGTCGGTGTTGCCCGGAAGAAAAGAAGAGTCCAATGGCCCCCAAGAGAAGGCCCGGCATAGCTGGGTGCAGGAACGGACAGTTAGACGTTGGTTCGTCGATCGGGTCTGTGTTTTTGTCGAGCGAGTCATAGTAGTTGCTCTCGGGCGCGACGAAGTGGTCGGGTAGAGTAGCAATGGAGCGCAGAGGGGAGGAAGAGGCCGCAACGGTGGCGCGTGACTTTGATACCAAGATGATAAGAACCCCGGATTGGGACCTCGTTCGTCACCATGAGATATTGAAATCGAGGAGGAGATTGAAGTTCTCCTTCTTAGATCCACAAGAACCTATGGTTGAAGCTTGGAGATTGAGGAATCCAGCGAGAGAGGAGGCACGGCGGACGGCAGGGGGTGCGGCGTGCGATTGAGCAACGGGCTCCTTAAGGCACGACGGGCTTTTAGAGAAAGAGAGAGAGAGAGAGGAGAAATTAGAGAGAGACTTTTTGATATTAATTGTTTGACTTTCCCATTTCCCTCATTCCTTCCTAAGTAGAAAGCATAAAATGTACAAGTCCATTTTGGCGACATGAAATAAAAAGTGCAACATAAAAATATGAGTCAAAACATAAAATAACAACAATAGATATCCCGCAACGGTAGCGTGATGTCGCCCTCCCCCAGTCCGCACTTGTCGTCCCGCGGCGGAGGTGGTTAGGTGACGCCCAAGTGTGGGTTCGTAACACCAGCCACTACCTCCCACATTCGGTCCTTGTCCAGAAGGTTTCAAACAGCCGGCTGCTACTGGAATCATCTTCCAGGCAGCCAATTCCAACCCTCATTCCCTTCTTTGACCCCCAACAAACTCACCCAACCTTCCCCCTCATTTCCCTATCTTCTCTCTTCCCTTGGACCATAAAAAACTCCCCACCAGGTTCCTCCTAGTTACTGCCTGGAACCACAGTCGCCTGCCACTTTATTCTCCCAGCACAGTCCTTGCATTCCTGTGCAATCCAGAGTCCTGCAGCCCCCAGCCGACCTCCACCCCCTCCTCTATCCACCCGCATTCATACCAGCAGCAGCAGCAGCCATCTTTTCCAACTATCTGGGAGATCAAATCCAGCATTACTCTGCTGTCCAGTAACTTGAACTACCACCTGAGGTTCATATCCAACCCCGTGCCACATTTTTGGCCTTCCAAAGCTCTCCGAACATCCACCCAGCCCCCTACTTCTAGTTTTGTGAGTATTCTAGTTTATGGTCATTTATTTTATGTTGAATTAGTGATTGTTTTCCTACTTTGCGTTATATCTCTTTGTAAATTTTGCTTCCATCTATTGTGGCTAGTGTGATATTCATTTGTTTGTTTGAGATTCTTGCACTCTCACATTAATACTCCAACACATGCTCTCTATTTCTTGAGTTTTCTTCTATTGTGGTTTTCTTGCGTTTGCATTTATAAATTATAATTATTGCAAGTTAAAAGTCATTGGAATCATATTGTTGTATGTAGGATCACCCATTATTACCCCCTCATTTAGGGCCATCCTGCGTCATTGATTGTTCTATTATTTAAGGCTAGAAGTTTATGTATAAAGTTTATTTTATATTTTAATTGTTATTGGTTTAGATGCATGTATGTACAATTTTTTGTGCTATGTTAGTCTAAAATGGTTCAATCCGTCATGATATGTTGAGCATGGAAGACTTTTAAGAATTTGTTTCTATTTGCAAGATAAAATCAACAAATTTAACTGTTTATTACAAGTCAAGTTTCTTAATTTTATAAAATTAAATAAGATGGATGAGACCATGAACACATTTAAAAGATGATGCAATGAGTGGCAATGGAAAACATTTTACGATTTTTACTATGTTTTTATTTTGTGCTAGTTCAGGTTGTTATTTGCTTGATATTTCTAGTTTTCAAGTTAATAAGTTAATATTTCTAGCTTTCAAGTTGAGTTAAAAATGTCTCTAAAACCTGGCAATTTTAAAGCATGCAATTATTATTGTATTAATATGAATGTTTTTGACGTTCCAGTTTCTAGTACTCTTTTTTGGTATATCAGAATGAATTGGCTACTAGCCATTGTTATTCAAACTGGCATTTGTAGACACTTCTAAGAACTTAATTTGAGATCAGTATATTTATAGCAACAAATCATTTTGTAGGAAGAGTTGGCAAAGGAATTAGGCATACCAGTTCAATATCAGCGGTTTTGGCTGTGGGCTAAACGTCAGAACCATACATACCGTCCTAATAGGCCATTGCATCCCCAGGAGGAAGTACAATCTGTAAGTGCATTGTAGTTTTTGTACTTGGTTTTCTAATTCAGAGGCTTTCTGAGATTATATTATTACTTTTTTCTTAATGTCTAAAGAGATTATATCATTACTTGGTCCTTATCATCTTCCATTAGTACTTAAATTTAGAGATTCGACTTTCTGTTCCTGTAATTAATGTTTTTCTTGAGTGCTGTTATTTTCCACTAACCGAAAGTGTCCTGTAATCTCTTTGATTATGCTTATGAATGCAATTTTATCAATGTGGATATGAATCTTTTTGTTTTTTCATGTTTAAGATATGCCGCCGCCTCTTGGATATATATGTTCAAATAGGTACTTTGTTTACCCAGTACATTCATTTTTTATTTTAAAATAATAGTTGGATACTGATGTAGGGTAGGCTGTGTAGTGGCGCTTAGGATGCAAATTAGTGATGTGAGGGGAATCGACTCAACCAAACCAATGATTAAATGCAAGACACGATTGATAGGCGAATTAATCAACGTAAGCAAACAAAATCATTATAATAAAACATCGCATTCATTCGAGGCAAGATAAGCAATTTTCTTTAAGCGGCTAGGCAATAGCTTTCCTCCGCACGGAGGGCTAGAATAAGCGCGCGGCGAATTAGGCGACCTGCAGGGCAAGAGATTCACAGGAGAATACAACAAGCTAAAATTCCTTGAACAAAAGTACCACACGTGCACAATATATTATACCCAACAAAATAGATCGTCACAAATAACACATACAAAAATCTGAAATAAATCCAAGGGTGGCCGCAATCCAACACGGATCTGAATTTCGGAGGCGAAATAGGGCTTTCCGGGTGGTGGAGGACTAGATCGGGCACGGAGGAAAGTGGATCCACGGAAGGGAAGTGATTGGCGGCGGGATCGGGGCGTTTTAGGGCTGGTTCGAGGCTTGGGACTGGACCGGGGCAGATCTGTCCAGATCTGATCTGTCCAGATCTGGACAGATCCGGACAGTTTTGGGACAAGGGCAGCAGGAGGGCTATGAGAGGGGGCGGCTGGTGGTGTAGGTGGGCTGGCGGCGTGGGTGTTCAGGCGGTGGAGAGGCGGCAGGGGGAGGGCTGTAGAGGGGCGGTGGCGAGATGGCTGTGGGCTAGGGAGGGGGCGGTGGCTGGTTGCGGGTTGGGAGGGTGGTGGCTGTAGCGCCGGCTGGCGGAGGGGGCAGCAGGGCTGCTGTAGTCGGCTGCAGGTGGGGCTGGCGGCAAGGGAAAGCAGGGAGGATAGGAGGAGGAGGAGGAAAGGAAGCTTACCCAATGGAGTCGGCACCACGGGCTCCACGGCGTCGGCACCGCGGAAGGATCACCGGAAGCAAGGAAGATATCTTCTCCAAACTTCAGCAATAAGAAATCAGCCACCCTAAGACTCATATTTATAAGAAAACAAAACTAGGGCACCCGGAATCGACGGCTATGATTGGCCGACGGTTCCGTTCCCAAAATTATATGAAATAATATCCGAAATACATAGAGCTATATATGAAAGTGACTCGAAACGACGAGCCGGACGCATCCGCGGTAACGGATCGCCGATTCGATCAAGTCCGTCGGCGCGAATATACGAAGGTGGGGCCCGCCTTGCGCCGAGTTGCGCTCGATGGTCCCCCATCAACTCCCCCCGACTGAAAAGCCTTCATCTCCGATGAATGGAGACCATCGTACTGTAGTCGAAGCCCGGGGGCGAGTTGATCAAGCTCAGCAGCAGCAATCCAAGTGTCGTCGGAAGAAGAACGTCCCAACCAGCGAACCAAGTAGCGGCACACGAGCCCATCCGCGGCGGGGATGAACTCATGCGTAATGATCTCAGTAATCTGCTCGACCCTCTGCTCTCGGGAGAAGTGGTCCGGCGATGGTGGTGGTACCGCCGGTGAAGCCAATGGTGGTGAACTCCTGGGGAAGTGGGAATCAAGTGGAGGCTGGGTGGTGGGGTCAAGGGGTGATGGTGGAAGGTCAGGGGGGCCGCCAAGGTAAGGGTCAGAGTACTCGTGAGGTGGGAAGTACGGTGTCAGGTCCTCAACATTGAACACGGGGTGGATACCCATGCTCGAAGGAATGTCTAGCTCGTAGGCATTCAACCCGATCCGCTTCAAAACGCTGTAGGGCCCAATTCGCTTGGCGCTTAATTTCTTGGAAGGCCCCTGAGGGAGCCGTTCCGCACGAACTCGAACCATCACCTGTTCGCCAACCAGAAAATGTTTCTCCCGCCTATGTCTGTCCGCCTGTTCTTTATAATGTTCGTTGCTTAAATTGATTTTTCGCCTGACAGACTCATGCAACTCATGCAAATGACGCGTGAAAGACTCAGCAGACTCACTAGGACGTGACTCAGTCGGGATAGGTATAAGATCAATAGGCTTCCTAGGGTCATAACCGGATACTACCTGGAACGGACTCAGACCAGTCGACCTATTGATGGAACTGTTATACGCAAACTCCGCTATAGGGAGTATCGAGTCCCAGCCAGACGCGTGCTCACCAACGAGACATCTCAACAGGTTACCCAGACTTCTATTCACCACCTCGGTCTGGCCGTCAGTCTGAGGGTGGTAAGCGGAAGAGAACTTAAGCGTAGTCCCGGTCTTGCGCCATAACGTCTTCCAAAAATAACTAACGAACCGCACATCTCGATCGGACACGATGGACTTCGGGAGACCGTGTAATCTAAAGACCTCACTCATAAATAGGGCTGCGACGTGGGGCGCGTCGAAAGTCTTCCTACATGCGATAAAATGTGCCATCTTAGAGAACCGGTCGACCACTACAAAGATAGAATCATGCTTCCGCAGAGTGCGCGGAAGTCCAAGCACGAAGTCCATACTAATGTCCTCCCAAGGACGATGTGGAACGGGTAAAGGAGTGTATAAGCCCGTGTTCTGCTTCGTTCCCTTGGCCGTCTGGCATACGCGACAGTGTCGAACTACACGAGCTACATCTTTCTTCAAGCTCGGCCAATAGAAACGATCCTCTACCATAGCAATCGATTTGTTTCGCCCGAAATGGCCGGCGGCGCCCCCGGCGTGTAGTTCCCATACTAAATAATCACGATATGAGGTATTGGGTACACACAAGCGGGAGCCCCGGAATAGGTATTTGTCGATGATCTGAAATCCTTCGACAGGATCAGGAGGGTCCCTCGATAACGCGGTGTAAGTCTCAGCAAAATCAGGACAAGTAGGGTAGTCCAGGATCAATCTCTCGAAGCCATCCACCTGGGCCCGCAGTGTGTGAAGTAGAGAGACTCGACGACTGAGAGCGTCGGCGGGCTTGTTCTCAACACCAGCACGATGTTTGAGAACATAGTGGAAATCCTGAAGGTACTCTACCCACTTCGCATGGCGGTGACTCAGCTTCCTCTGAGAGTCGAGGTAGCGTAGGGCCTGGTGGTCCGAATACAGCACAAACTCCCGGGGAAGGAGGTAGTGTCTCCAATATCGCAGTGACTGGACGATAGCATAAAATTCCCGATCATAATTCGAGTATTTTTGCTTGGCTTCATTCAGTTTCTCACTAAAGTAGGAAACTGGGTGTCCCTCTTGACTCAACACTCCCCCAATGCCCATGCCTGACGCGTCACACGCAACCTCGAAGGCTTTACTAAAATCGGGGAGTCGTAGAACGGGGGCGGACGTCAGCTTGTCCTTTATCTCTTCGAATGCTCGAGTGGCCGCAAGGGTCCACTGAAAATCTCCCTTGCGCAGGCAACTAGTGAATGGGGCCATAATCGAGCTAAAATCCCTAACGAATCTCCTATAAAAGGTCGCAAGCCCATGAAAGCTACGGGCCTCATGAATGGTCGAGGGTATGGGCCACTCACGGATGGACTGGACCTTCTCAGGGTCGACTGACACGCCTGAGGAGGAGATAATAAATCCCAGAAAGTGGACGGACTCAGATAGGAAGGAGCACTTCTTGAGGTTGATAAACAGTTTCTCCTTTCGGAGAATATCGAATAAGAGTCTCAAGTGCTCGAGGTGATCTGGCTCACTGTGGCTATAGATCAGAATGTCGTCAAAGTAGACGACGAGGAATTTGCCCATATAGGGCCGCAGGACCTGGGTCATGACTCGCATAAACGTGCTCGGGGCGTTCGAGAGCCCAAATGGCATGACCAGCCACTCGTATAAACCGTCTTTCGTCTTAAACGCCGTCTTCCACTCGTCGCCCTCACGCACTCTAATCTGGTGATACCCGCTTCGGAGATCGATCTTCGAGAAGATCTGAGCCCCGGACATCGTGTCTAGTAGGTCGTCCAGACGAGGGATCGGGAAACGATACTTTACCGTAATTTTATTGATAGCGCGACTATCGATACACATACGCCAGCTTCCGTCCTTCTTAGGGGTAAGAAGGGCGGGGACGGCGCACAGACTCAAGCTCTCACGGATAAATTGCTTCCGAAGAAGCTCATCAACCTGCCTCTTGAGCTCAGCGTGCTCAACAGGGTTCATGCGATAGTGTGGCAGGTTGGGGAGCGAGGCCCCCGGGACTAAATCGATGGCGTGCTGAATGTCCCGCAGAGGGGGTAACTCATCAGGAAGCTCCTCTGGCATAATATCCGCAAACTCACCTAGTAAGGGTCGAACGGCGGGATGAACCTCGGGTGTAGGGCAATCAGATGCCATAGTGGCTGCCACTACGTACATGATCCCCGCATCGATGCTATCTCTCAGGAACTCACCACACCTCAGAATGTGCACGGGTCTCGAAGCAATCGTGCTAGTGGACGGCTCGACCCGGCCCTTGGACCGCTCTCTGGGCTGGGTGGGAGATAAAGTGATCTTCCGCCCCTTATCATAGAAGACACACGTGTTTGACCGACCGAAACACGTGACATCGCGATCAAATAGCCAAGGGCGGCCCAGCAAGACGTGGGCGACATCCATAGGGATGACGTCGCACCAAACTCGGTCCTCAAAGGATGCGATGGTGATCGGAACAAGGCAGCGCTGGGTAACCTGGATGGCTGTCTTGTCGACCCAGATGACACGATAAGGGTGGGGGTGAGGCTCTGCCTTCACCTGCATGCGGTCTAGACCCTTCTGGGCCACGATATTCACACAGCTCCCACTATCGATAGCTAACTTGCAGGGTCCGCCTGCACTCGGGAAATATGTGTAGAAAATGGTAGTACGGCGCCAATCCTCATCAGCACGTGGGGTGTGCAGGAAGCGCCTGACTACACCAACCTCTAACGACCGCTCAGCGTCGCTCTCCCATCCCTCCTCAACGGTGGCAGTGACCTCCTCAGTAATCTCCACATCTCCCTCTAAAGCGGTCTCCTCCTCGTCAATCAACAGACTACGTGTGGGGCAGTGGGCCGCAACGTGTCCTCTACCCCCGCACCTAAAACACTGAATACCCCCAGGCCTCTGGCCCTCGGTAGCGACAGCCTTCCCCCTCAAATCAGGGGTGACTCGGGGGGGTGGAGTGGCTGCAGCAGTCTGGGCTGGAGCGGGCTTCCTAAACGTCGACGAATCTGTCCGGGAAGGAAACTGCTTCGTGCCAGGGGCACGAAGGTACTGCTCATATTCAAGAGCGAGCTGGAATATCTGGTCTACAGTCTCCAAGCGGTGGGGAATCAGCTCTCTCCGGAGATCCGCACAGAGGCCAGCCTTGAATCGAGAGGCAGTGGCAATAGGTTCCTCCGAAATATCGCTCCTAACAACTAGCTCGTCGAATCGAGCCATATACTCAGCTACGGAAAGCGTCCCCTGACGTAAGCTCTGCAGCTGATCAAGTAGTTGATCACGGTAGGAAGCGGGGAGGTATTTGTCCTTAAGCCTCTCCTTCATATCATCCCATCGGGTGATGGGATAGTAACCGTCACGATCTAAGGCTCGCTCAACACTAATCCAATACACCTTAGCCTGTCCGACTAACTTCATCTTGGCAAACCGGACGCAACGATCATCACTCATGTCGTACCAATCAAAATAGTGATCCATGTCCAGGAGCCAGTCACTAAAGGCCTTCGGATCCAGGCGACCATCGAATGTCGGGGCATCGAGGCGAATCCTACGGGTGATGTCAAGTGCGCGGTCACCTCTCCGCGGGTCAGGATAATCATCAAGATCGTCGTCACGCTCGTAATCGTGCCGAGCGGGTGGGGGTCCGCGCTCACGTCGTCCTGGTGGGTAGTACTCGTCACGATGCTGGTCATGACGACCGTGTGGAGGGGCACGGTCCCTGGGGCCAGGCTGACGTGGCATGCGGTAGTCTTCCCGCGGGGGCGGGGGTCGGCCACGTGCTGGCTCAGGAGTCCGCCTTGCTGGCGGGGTGGGGGCTCTCACAGGAATCTCGCGGCGGTAGCGGTAAGCCGGCGGTGGGTCATCTCTGTCCCGCTGACCACGGCGGGGAGGATAGCCCGGGTCATCCGCTATCTCATCATCATGTTGGGAAGGAGTATCCCTAGCGTTCTCAATCCTATCTAGGCGACGGTTTACCGCGGCAATATCATGTTGCACGGCCTCAAACTGGGTGCCTAAAGCATCGAAACGGTCTAACATCAGACGCTCAAAATCCGTCGTGGCAGCGCTCGAATTCGAGCCTGCCGCTCGTTCGTTGGTGACCTGTGGATCTACCATGCTTCTAAATGACCTACCACTACGGAGCATGCAAACAGCCCGACCTGGGCTCTGATACCAACTGATGTAGGGTAGGCTGTGTAGTGGCGCTTAGGATGCAAATTAGTGATGTGAGGGGAATCGACTCAACCAAACCAATGATTAAATGCAAGACACGATTGATAGGCGAATTAATCAACGTAAGCAAACAAAATCATTATAATAAAACATCGCATTCATTCGAGGCAAGATAAGCAATTTTCTTTAAGCGGCTAGGCAATAGCTTTCCTCCGCACGGAGGGCTAGAATAAGCGCGCGGCGAATTAGGCGACCTGCAGGGCAAGAGATTCACAGGAGAATACAACAAGCTAAAATTCCTTGAACAAAAGTACCACACGTGCACAATATATTATACCCAACAAAATAGATCGTCACAAATAACACATACAAAAATCTGAAATAAATCCAAGGGTGGCCGCAATCCAACACGGATCTGAATTTCGGAGGCGAAATAGGGCTTTCCGGGTGGTGGAGGACTAGATCGGGCACGGAGGAAAGTGGATCCACGGAAGGGAAGTGATTGGCGGCGGGATCGGGGCGTTTTAGGGCTGGTTCGAGGCTTGGGACTGGACCGGGGCAGATCTGTCCAGATCTGATCTGTCCAGATCTGGACAGATCCGGACAGTTTTGGGACAAGGGCAGCAGGAGGGCTATGAGAGGGGGCGGCTGGTGGTGTAGGTGGGCTGGCGGCGTGGGTGTTCAGGCGGTGGAGAGGCGGCAGGGGGAGGGCTGTAGAGGGGCGGTGGCGAGATGGCTGCGGGCTAGGGAGGGGGCGGTGGCTGGTTGCGGGTTGGGAGGGTGGTGGCTGTAGCGCCGGCTGGCGGAGGGGGCAGCAGGGCTGCTGTAGTCGGCTGCAGGTGGGGCTGGCGGCAAGGGAAAGCAGGGAGGATAGGAGGAGGAGGAGGAAAGGAAGCTTACCCAATGGAGTCGGCACCACGGGCTCCACGGCGTCGGCACCGCGGAAGGATCACCGGAAGCAAGGAAGATATCTTCTCCAAACTTCAGCAATAAGAAATCAGCCACCCTAAGACTCATATTTATAAGAAAACAAAACTAGGGCACCCGGAATCGACGGCTATGATTGGCCGACGGTTCCGTTCCCAAAATTATATGAAATAATATCCGAAATACATAGAGCTATATATGAAAGTGACTCGAAACGACGAGCCGGACGCATCCGCGGTAACGGATCGCCGATTCGATCAAGTCCGTCGGCGCGAATATACGAAGGTGGGGCCCGCCTTGCGCCGAGTTGCGCTCGATGGTCCCCCATCAGATACTGTCTACATTTCACCCTTGTGGTGGGACCCTTCCCCGAACCCTCGCTGCCCGGGGATGCTTTGTGCACCGGGCTGCCTTAAAATAATAGTTGGATACTGCATTAGTTTCATAAGATTCTATGTTCGTTCAGAATAGGATTGTACTGCATTTAATTTAGACTCATGCCCCGGCAATTGATGTTTTACTGTTTCTCACGTTGTGATTCTCTCTTATTGGTTCCTATTTATTTAATTCATGCTACATTTTTTTTTTCAAATATGAGTGAACTACATATGCCATATGTGCATTCAAGTCTTTCTGATGTTATATATGTATGTCCCTCTCTCTCTATATATATATGTCTGCGTGTGTAGAGAGAGAGAGAGTGGCATATCTTGCGTTATATATTATATCTATTCTTTAAGATATAATTTTGCACTGCATTTAATTTAGACTCATGGTCTGGCGATTGATGTTTTGTTGTTTCTCACGTTTTGATTCTCTTTTATCGGTTCCTAATTATTTCATTCATACTACATTTTTTTTCAAATATTAGTGAACTACATATGTCATATGTGCATTCAAGTCTTTATACATCATTAATAGATGCTCTCTCTCTCTCTCTCTATATATATATAGAGAGAGAGAGAGAGTGAGTGAATGTGTATTTGATTAATGTGATACAGAGCTTTAACCCCCATCCGTCTTGTTAATATGTTAATACATGTGTTCCCTTTGTTGGTGATGTTTTAAGTATGATTTTCTTGCATTTTATCATGAAGTAGTAATGTTGGTTAGTGAAAACATGATAAGGTAGGAACTCTTGACTTTGATTTGCATAGAAATAGAAAAGTAGACATCAATTGCACGATGTTTTCCTGCAGGTTGGACAATTAAGAGAAGTGTCAAATAAAACACAAAATGCTGAACTTAAGCTATTCTTGGAAGTGGAATTCGGACAGGTAATTGTTCTATAAGTTTTCATGCACATGATAGTTCCCTTGTACTATAAAAGAAGTAATTTCATACTATTTGTTTATTTTTATATGCAAAGCCTTTTTTCTCCGTATCATCAATGGTATACTAACTTTTATCACTTAGGATCTTCACCCTCTTCCTATTCCAGAAAGGACTAAGGAAGATATACTTTTGTTCTTCAAGCTTTATGACCCTGAAAAAGAAGAGCTAAGGTAGTTACTGATTCTTTTTATATATTTGCTTTATCTATTCTTACCTTGCTTTAGGCTTGATAATTTTTTTGTCTTTTCCCCTTTTATAGATATGTTGGGAGGCTTTTTGTGAAGGCGTCAGGGAAACCTGTGGATATTCTGCCAAAATTGAATCAAATGGCTAGCTTCCCGCCAAATGAAGAACTTGAACTTTATGAGGTCACTTCATTACTTGGTTTCATCAGCCAGGCCTTTTCTAAGATTGGTGATTGTCTTTTATAATTTCTTCTAATGCAGTCTGCCAACATTTTCTATTTATGATATTCAGGAGATAAAGTTTGAACCAAATGTGATGTGCGAGCACATTGACAAGAAGCTGTCTTTCCGCTCTAGTCAGGTTCGTTATCCTCTGTGCCATGATTTGTTTATAGCCAATATTTGCCATTTTTGACTCTGAATTTCTCTCAGCTGGAAGATGGTGATATCATTTGCTATCAGAAAGCTTGTTTACTAGAAAGTGAATCCCGAGGTCGTTATCCCGATGTTCCATCTTTTTTAGAATATGTGCATAACAGGCAGGTAATATGGTGATTCATGTACATCTATGCCACAGGTCTTCAAATTTTCATAATGTTGGCCTTGTTATCCCCCTCCTTTTCTATGCTACCCAACCCAACTGCATTCCCAGTCCACTTCCCTCCCCCCTCCCCTTCTGTCCTCATTGCTCTTCGTTCTTATGCCCTCTTATCTCTAATAGTTATATTGTGCTGATATACAGATGGCTGATTGATATTCGTAGAATTTATTTCTTTTACCAGTTTGTATAAAAACAATTAAAAATAAATATAAGTATACTAGATATGTAAATGTGTTTGTAGTTATTTATATATATTTCTATTGCCATTTTGTATCAGTTAAACACTTGAGATTTCAGTTAATAAAAGAGAATATTCATCCAATTTATTTGCATTTTAATCTATTATTAGAACCACTGTATGATTTCATTTGTAATTTTGCTTAATACTTTTCTTATGCTTGAAATCAAGTTCAAACATGTCATGAGTTTGTTTCACCTTAATAATTTTATAGTGTCCTTTTCCATGACAGTCTCCATAAGTGCAACTTAACAGCCAGTTATGTATTGTCTTTAACAAGTAGGAGCATAATGACATATCTTATATTTCAAGGTTTTCACTTTAAGAGAAATGAATCTTACTCCGATCCAAGGAAAAGAGCTTCCAAGGGTTTGAAGGGTATTTCAGGGACACGCCGGTTTGAGTTTTTCATGATGATTTTAATATGTCGGGGATATTTCATATATCAGATTTCAATAATTAAATATTTATATACATAATAATATATGCGTATAATCATTTTTAAAATTTTATATACGTTGATATATTAACAATTTTGCATTTATTGAAATTCTAAATCAATCAAATTAGTATAAACATTTAATGTTACAATAACAATAATGGCATAACACGTGAAAGAAAGACAAAAGAAGCAGGAAGCCGGAAGTCGTCGTCGACAATCGAAAATAAGAAATCCTGAACACAAAACCCAAAGACCAAGCAGAATCGATGACGGCGTACGTGTGTATGAAAGAAAGCCAGAGAAAGCAGGAAGAGAGCCGAGCGCTAGGACACGAAACAACCCAGACAACTAAACAATTACATTTTATTGTCTATTAAACCATCCATATACAGTAAATAAAATAAATTTAAAAAGTAAACTGTTATACCACGGGATATATCGGCCGATAGCTTATATATCGGCCGACATATCGGTCGATAGCTTATATATCGGCCGATATATTCAAAAAGAATATTTACAAAAAAAATGTTGGAAATGTGTCGTTTTGCCCCTGAAACTTTTACGTCAGACGGCATGTCCGCTATGAAGAAATACTAATAAAATGTCACAAGTGATCTTCTATTCTTCTAAATAAATAAAAATGTTTGTGAACTCACTTTATTCTCGAAGAAGAAATGTTTTCCAATTTAGTTTCAATTGAAATCCAAAATTCGAAGGCATTTGAAGAGTTTTTCCTACATGATATCTTAAGCATCCTTTTCATTAAGGCTATGTTTGGGACGACGGTGACGGTTGTGAACGCAACTGTTGGAAACTGCGGTCATGAGTGCAGTGGTTGAAAACTGCTGTCATGAACGCAGTTGCGCTGTTTGAAGAAACTGTGTTTTTGTGTTGTCATGAACGTGAAAGCAGTTTTATCTGTTTGGTGATATAGAACTGTAGTGGCTATTGGAGTCAAATTTCTCAATATATATAATAAATTTTTTAACCTTAAAACCATTAAACTTCTCAACTTAAATATTATATGTTCAAACAAAAAAATTAAAATGTTCAAACGAAAATTAAAATGTTTCACATAATAATTTTAGAAATAAGCAGTTCAAAATAATTGCATATCATCACTCCTCCCGCATGCGTGAGCTTCACCTGAAGATTGGAATAAACAAAAATGTTAAGTGAAAAATAATTTTCTTAATATTTCTAAAAAATGGAATTTTAAAACACCTTGAGTGTGTTATGTTAGCTGATTGGCTATTTGATCTCTTAAGATTTCCATTTCATCACCCCCTCCCTTCGACGAAGTCAACATCAATTTCATCAGGTTCGAGCACATGTGCATTTGTCTCCTGAAGCATATAGTTCTCATCATCCTCACACTTAGCAAACTTTGGGTATTTACATGAAGAATGCCTACAAATATAGCTATGTAAAGTCATTGTAGAAACCACGATTAAAGTTAGTGCGTTGAATGAATGCTAGAGCATGTCGCGAAGTATCCCCCATTTCTTCTTCCATACACCAAAGGTATTTTCAATGACACTGCGAAGTGATGAGTAATACTCGCACGAAGACTTAGATATATGTACAACTCAAACCGGGTGGTGGATATGGAAAATTGCTACGTTGATCCGTTAACATACGATGCAATATGCGACTATCATGGGCCGATCCCTACCACCCTAACACAACAAATGTGAAGCACATGTTGAAATCACAAATAGACATAACATTTTGTGTTGGTTTCCACTGACGACCAATGTATACTACTTGTCTATCAACTGGAATGCGTGCATCGACATGAGTTCCATCTATCGCACCAGTGCAATCTTTAAAGAAATGCATGAAACGTTCATCGTACTTTAACTTGGACTTAATTTCTCGAAACTGTCTCTCAAGAGGCTGTATAATATCCATTGATAGTCGGATTAGAGCATTTAGTCTAGACGAGAGATAACAACTGATGGTTTCTGTTGTGATGTAGTCCGAAAATCTTGATTCGATTTTAAATCAATAAACTCTAGTTCTTTTTCAAAAATATAGCGCAAGAGACATTTTTCACGAATAACGATACACGACAATCGACTTCGGTTTCGTGAACACGCACACGAGCTAACATTCAAACATATAATGAACATGACCAACACTCAACAGACATGAAAGTGAACAAATCAAATTATTTCAAAACAAATTGACGCCAAACAAGTTCTATGTTAATTGACGCAAGCGACGCTCTGAATTTTAAAGATAAAAAATAAATGAGGCATATCCTTTGACTAAAATAAAATGAACAAGGGGCTTATGACTGCGGTTCAGGGAAGGCGGATGGTCGAAGCAAAGTGAGCTGGCTGCGATCAAATCTGGCTTTGATGCTTTGTTGAAGGCATGGAAGGTCTTGGGTGACTGGACGATGGGGGTCGAAAGCTGTCCGAAGGCGGAAGAGGCCGATGGAGGTGCCCCAACGCTGGAGTCGTCAGATCTGAACAGTAACTTGGAAGATGAGCGGCCTGGGATGGTTGTCGGTGTACAAAACCGTCGGGGGGAGGGTCGCTCCCCCTTGAGGGAGCCGTCGAAGGAGGCGTCGGTTCTGCACAGTGGATCGACGGGGAGGAGGTGACGCACAGTGCTAGGGCATTAGGATGGACTATCCAAAACAAAGATGTCAAAATTTAGTCTATGCTGCCCTTCTCGGGTACTAAGGGGCCGAATATATAAAGTGATTCTTCTGTTTTAGGTATTTAATATATGATCGGTAATAGGGGGCAGATATATAAATGAAAATTTCTTATTTAGGCTTTTAATATGGGACCGACAATAAAGGGATGGATTTTGTTGAAGAGAGGATTAATTTTAAGACTCCTCCTTTTGTCATTCATACTTTAAAATAATTCCAAAGTGGGTGGAGAATTAAATATTTTCTTAATCTCATTTCAATTTTAATTAATTTGAATATATATCCATTTTTGCTGTGCTTGCCTTAAATAACATGTTAACTAATTTGACAGATTTTTTATTCAGGGACTTATTGAATGATCACTACAATAAGTCGTACGAAAATGCACGAGTGACATGCACAAAATAAAACATACGTGTTAATAACGTGCACGAAAATTCAAGAGATAAATGTGCTTGAGTGACATGCACGATACATTTGCGAATAAAATAAAATTAAAGTGCAATGGTGCGACACAAATTGCATCAATTCTCCCGGGGTTGAAAGACCCTCGACTTCGCCGAGAGTGTAATGTAGCTTGCGACAAAGAAGTCTGACCATCGATCTGAAAATGCTCCGCTACTGCCATGCTCTGGGTTGTGGTAGGTTGTGAGGCAAAGGAATGATCCTTCGTTGCAGCTCATGACCTGCAGTCAAACCCACTTTCCTAAAAAAATGCAGGAAATCAATCTCATTTGGAAAAATATAATTCTCGGTGGTAAAATCAACCGTGGAATTATAGTTATCTGAAGATGCTTGTAAACTGCTAGTCATAATTTTATGCATAATATTTAAATGATTAGTAAAAATCAGAGCATCAAAGTGACGGGTATCACGTAGTGGTGGAGAGTAGGGATCAAAGAAGCAAGGTAGGAAGCAAGTAGGAAGCAAGTAGGAAGCAAGTAGGCTCGACCTGTGGATTCATTAAATTACGTCACATCAAACGCTCTCCTGTCAGATAAGTATGAGCGTCTACTAGACCAAGATCAACTACCACAAACATGTTACCCGATAGAATCAGACTAACGCTTCAAAATTTAAAATTGATCACAAATCTACCATTTATAAGTTTTCGGAGAAATCCTTTAAGGCGTGTGTCCCTATGAGGAGTGAAAATCCTAGGGATCGTTATTATCCTCCCAAAGCGAATCTTTTTAAATAGATATTTAATTTGTTGATAAAGTTCGTTGTGCGTATTTAGATACAAAGGATCGTAGGGTATAATCAGAGTGTGGTCACCAAATAAAAAGTCAATATAAGGTGACGACTCTAGTGCCAATGATAAGCGAATGTCAAGCATAATGTCTTTGGGCTCAGGGGTGTGCAGCTGTAGTGGACTAGGAGGGTCAGGAAATGAGGAGATCGAATCGATGTCATCTAAGATGAGTGACACGTTGCTAGCAAATTCTTCTTCATGGAGCAGAGGATCAGGAAGAAACTCAGTGACTAAAGGTTGTGATACAGTGGGGGCAAGTGGAGTCACAATATCATTATGGATGGTAGGACAATGGGAGAGAGGCTCCCCTTCCTGGAGTTGTGGAGTAGGAAGAAGCTCCACGATTGAAGGGGGTGCTATAATGGAGATAGGTGGGGATAAGGTGCTCATGAGGGTGGTAGGAAATGGGGCATTTATGACCATACAAGTGGGTACAACAATGAGACTAGAAAGGTCTATAAGTAGACCTACACTCAGATTCCACTCTACTTGCCATACTAGAGACTTCATCTATATCGCAGTAATTGTGCAATTCTAGTTGTTCCCTAATTGAATAGTGTAACCCGTGTAGATAACGGGACACGGTCATCACATCGCCCTCTTGAATACCTTACGTAGCCTGAAGGACTGAAAATTTGTTAGTGTGCTCATCCACCGATAAACACCTCTGTTGTAGATTATGGAATCTACGATACATGGTTTGGAGGTAGTCGGGGGAAACATAGTGTTTGCGCAACTCTGTTTTAAACTCAACCCAGGTAAATTTTTTATGAGCAGAAAATATTCATTATTAAAATAAGTATATATATATACACATACACATACACAAGACCCTTAAAGTTTTTAACGAGAGAAAAAAAATTTCTTCTAAAGATTATAGGTAAATAAGACCGATTTTTTTGTTTGCTTTTAGTTCCTGAAATTTAAATAAATAAATAAATAAAATTAAATAAGGATCGTCTGATTCACAATAGAAGTGAATCATACACGCTCTGATACCAAACTGATGTAGTCCGGAAATCTCGATTCAATTTTAAATCAATAAACTCGAGTTCTTTTTCAAAAATGTAGCGCAAAAGAGGGTTTTCACGAATAAAGGTAAGTGACAATTGACTTTGGTTCCGCAAACACGCACACGAGCTAACATTCAAACATATAACGAACGTGACCAACACTCCACATGCATAAAAGTGACCAAATCAAATTTCGAAAATATTTCAAAAACAATTGACGGCAAACAAGTTCTATGTTAATTGAGGTAAGCGACGCTATGAGGAATATACAAAATGAGCTAGGGGATAAGTTTAGGAGGTATACTATAGGTGCATGAGGTAAACAAGCACGTTCAAACAAGGGATTATTACTGCGGTTCAAGGAAGGCGGCTGGACATAGCAAAGTGAGGTGTCTGCGATATATTTTGGCTTTGAGGCTTTGGCGTATGCGTGGAAGGTCTTGGGAGACTGGATGATGGGGGTTGAAAGCTGGTCGGAGGCGGAAGAGGCCGCTTGAGGCGCCCCAACCCTGGAGTTGTCGGATCTGAGCAGTAACTTGGAAAACAAGTGGCCTGGGATGGTTGTGGGCGTACAAAACCTACGGGGGGAAGGTCGCCCGCCTTTGAGGGAGTCGTCGAAGGAGGCATGAGCTCTGTACAGTGGCTCAACGGGGAGGAGGTGACGCGCAGAGTGCTAGGGCATTGGGATAAACTGTCCGAAAATGGAGAGGTTCTCTCTGTTTTGGAATTTAGTCCACGCTACCCTTCTCAGGAATGAATGGGCCGAATATATAAAGTGATTCTTTTGTTTTAGGTATTTAATATAGGATTGGTAATAAAGAGGGGGGATATATAAATGGAAATTTCCTCATTTAGGCTTTTGATATGGGACCGGCAATAATGGAATGGATTTTGATGAAGAAAAGATTAATTTTATGGCTCCTTGTCCTTTTGGATTTCATACTTAAAAATATTTTCAAAGTGGGTGGGAGAATTAAATATTTTCTTAATCTCATTTCAAGTTGAACTAATTTGAATATATCCATTTTTGATGTGCTTGCCTTAATTAACATGTTATATATATATTGTAATGACTAGCACCTTTCTTGTGTTTGTTCGTGCGAACCTTTTGAGGCTATGTGAGCATTCTAGGTAGGGGTGATATCGAGTCGAGTTCGATCGATTCCAGCTCGGCTTGAAATCAAAATTTTCGACTCGAGCTCGACTCGAAACAAAAATCAATTTCGAGTCGAGCCGGTTCAACTCGAAATCACCTCGATTCCGAGCCGACTCAAATCAATTTTGGGTTGGCTTGAAATTAATTATTTTTAGTAAAAATTATTTTTTTAAAAAATTTTAGAGTTAAGTAATGTTTTTAAAAATCATCTTGTACATATTACAAATTTAGTATTTCGAGCATTCACCAATCAAATGCACCTGACAAAGCAACATTAAAATTTAAAAGGATGATCAAAATATCAAATTTATTATCCATCCGAAAAAATAGCAAGTGCAACACCCCGAAAAAGAAAACCTAGCAAAAAAATTTATTAGTCAACCTCAATTCACCACATCAAACAATTTTTTAGTTTCAAAAATAAAAATATCAATTATTATTTATATTTTTCACTTCAAAAATAGTTAACCTATAGAATGTTTAACTTAAAAATTATGAAGTTTGAACAACATATTTAGAATTTTGTTTTCGTTTCAATCTCTTTTAGTTTTCTATAATAATTATGTTTTTAAATATATACTAAACTTATAAGTAAGAATAAGATTAAAATTTAAATATTAAATCTGATTACTTGGATCATCAATCATTGGCGCTTCTTGCAAGAACAATAATTGAGCCCCCCTCTCCATTAGTCACCCCATCTCTTACGAATCCTTGGTCAATATCGATTAAGTAATAAATGATGAATATATTAATGTTCTCATGAGAATTTTTCAAACTACTAAAATAAGCACCGATTCTTATTTTATCTAAACGACAAAAACTCTAAGAGGTTTTGAATTAATTAAGAACTGAAAATGCTTAATTAAGTGATTCAATGTCAACGTAAGAAATAGATAATGACATAATGTAGTTCACTCAATGAGAAGATAATCACTCATGTGTTTAGTTCATCAATACAAGTAATATAGAGGTTTTATAACTCATATTTTCATAATAAAATCCTATTCAAACGACATTAAAATCTCCTAAAATTAATTGAAATCTGTTGATTCGGGCACAATGATACCACCAACATTTAATCTAAAACCTTTAGTCTAGGTATCTATCGTAGTTGAAAGTGCAATAAAAATATGAGATCCTCCAACCATCGACAATGAAGTGCCAACGACTATTGTACGAAATAACAAAATCCTCATCTAATCTTTATTAGATTCATGGTTTCTAACATACAATCAAAAAGAGGGCATTTACTAATCGGGTTAAACAAAGAAAGAAAAAGGGCATTTACACACAAGTAATGAAGTAAAGAATGGCACATATAAAGAACTTTTCCCACAAATATTATAGATCGGAACTTCTCCCACATATAAAGGATGGCACAAATCTTGTAGAGCTTAAAATTTGAGAAAGGCATCAGAATTTTTTAGTTAGAAAAATCATTGATAAGCATCAGGAATGAAGCATAAATTTTCAGTTAAATCCAAACAATCGGGTAGAACCTAGCTCAAAAATCTGTAATTACAGGATTACCAATATATCAATCTTCGTTATTGCTCAAAAATCCCTTAAGTGCATTCATCGGCTCAAAATCAAAGGGAATAAACAGGAGTAGCATACAGATTACAAATCAAATCCTGCATTGCATCTCAAAAGTCAAACCAGACGGGAGCAGGAATCCTTACCAAAGAACTTGAATTTACCAGCGATGAAGGTGGAAATCGAGCAGATCTCGCCGACGTCGGAATGCTAGAGTGTGCCATTGGGTCGATAGGGGGAAGGAACTCACAGGCGTCCAAGGTTTTGTCGACGGGAAAGGAGCTCGACGACGTTCAAGGGGAGAGATCTGAAGCCTCCGGCGCTGGAACCTGGAAATTGCTTTGTATCGGCATCGCTAGGTCGAAAGGGGAGGAAAAAGGTTTCACAACTTTCGCTTGGGGAAGACGCGAAACATAGTTGAACGACCCTTCACATTTTGAGAGAGATTTTTTAGGGGTCACGCCAATGCCGCTGCCGTAGTCATTAATTAGGGTAGGAGTTTACGACTCTACGTGCTTATTGTTGATTGCTCTAGGTCTATTTTGAATCGTAAATTTAATTCTGAGTCGACTCGAATCAAAAATCAAGCGACTCATGTAAGACTCAAAATCGACTCGAAATTGATTTTGAGCCAATTTTCATTTGATTCATTTTGATTCAAATGTTTTATTTTGAGTTCAGTTCGACTAAAAACTCGAGCGGTTTTCGAGCGATTATCGAGTTTCGATTATTATGCTCACCCCTAATTCTAGGATTTCTAGTAGATAGACAAATATAACTTGTGACATTCTAAACATTTGTGAAACCTAGCAGGATGGCCAACTAATAACTCTCTCATCCATCTTTCACTAGTTTGTTGTGACGTCATGCAATGGGTCTTCACTTGCAAACTTGAAATGTACTCATACATGAGACATATTACTGTCACCGCCTTCTTGATAAACCTCGAACATCGTCATCGATAAACATAACTATTTGATGAATGCTCTGAAGCAAACGACGAGTCATCAGAGGAATAATTCATACTAGTGTAACTCATTATGCCACTGTAGCAGAAGAACAACAAGGCTAAAAATTAATCACATAGAATATTCATCTAGTATTCCATAACATGACACACCATATTCATCAAAAATTACATATCATAACATAACACATAATATAACTTGCATCAAAAATGTTCATAACCCCAACATGACAGAACACTCAAAACATAACACAGCATAACGACCTCATAAATGTTCATAGCAAAGCATAACATAACACTCAGACAACACAATCATTCCCAAGTCTTCTCATAACGAGTCCTTAGCCACCAAACTTTTCTATCATCAAGACGGTTCATGAAACCCTCCCTCTTTCTTTTATCTAGGACAAATTCTGTTACGAAGTTATAAAAATTTAGATTATCATATATTTCTGGGATCTTTGATAGCTCATCATATGCTTCCTTGATCGTGGATGACCTAGGAGAAGGTGCCCTCTCGCGTGCAGTGCCCATTAACTCCTTCACATAGCCAACAAGCTGAGATTTACTAGTACTCTTACCCTTATTCCTACCACTATGAGATCTTTTGTTATGTTGTGTGGTAGATTCACCTTGTGATTGCTTGCTCATAGGACACCCTACTCCATCCGACCTACTACCATGAGTGGCAGTGTTCGTCACCATATCATCATCATAAACATTGTGCTCCGACAGTCCATCAGGAGGCAACACCCCATAGCTAGGCATCCATACCGCATCACCAGTGGCAACCACTAAGCTGAGCATGATGTCTAGCTTTTCCTTCAACTCTGATGGAATGCCCGCAATACGAAACATTTTAGTTGTAGGTAGGGCCTAAAACATAATAAATTAATATTAAAACTAAAACATCATTGTGTAAGAAAATGAAAATAAGGTATCTCCTTACCAAAAAAATTCATTCCACCACTCATGTGATGCATCAGTTGTATTTTTTAGAGGGTTCCAACCTAAACCCATCTCACCTCGCTTGAGCTCTCTTCAAAGCTTCCACTTTTTTTTTCATCTGATCCAATTTATTTTTTAGCTGAGCACGGTCATAAACTTTCCCCGAAGCGCTTTGAAATTGGCTATCAAATTCCTCCAACCATCTTTATTGAAGTGGGTGGTGGGCATGTTGCCTAATTGAATTTTTTTAATACAGATATAAACTCCTCTCTCTCCGGTTACTCATTTGTTAAAGACAATCCTCAATACACTGCAAAATAAAACACGAACAACCCTAAAAATCAACGCTACCATTCTCAAATTCATGCGGTAAATTAAAAAAACTTACAAACATAGCACCAAAAATTGCTACGTTACTTACTAACGAACATTCATACACGAACATTCATTCCATGCCCTAACATTCAGACAACATTCATTCCACACCCTTTCAATCACTGGCAAACTTGAAAGAAAACTGGAATGCAATATCTGAATGTTAGGGTAAGCAATAGATCACTGATTACCCAAGAAAATCTGAATGAAAATCTGAATGTTTGGGTAAGCACAGCATTGGTACAATTCCAAATTAATTTATATTATGTAAATCTGAATGTTAGGGTAGATACCTAAACAAAAAAAAATCATTCAAGAACAAGATATATAACCCAAGAAAAATCCATACAAAGACCTCAGACACAAATAATCCATAGAAGAACAAGCCATATTACCCAAGAAAAATACATACAAAAACCTCAAGCACAAAAAAAAAACTTACAAGAACAAGCTATATACCTCAAGCACAAAAATATCTTGCATTCAAGTAGGAAGGAGAAGAATATTACCCAAGAAAAGAAGTAGCCCTAGGTTGGCGAGCAGAGAAACTTGGGTTAGCCGGCGTCTGCGTGCGGAAGAAGGGTCGGCGAGCAAGGAAGGGCTGCGATCCAAGGGTATTCGGCGAAACCTGCAGTGGTCAGCGAAGGGTTCGGCGAGAGTGGATCACGAGAAGGATCGGGGGCTTAGGTCAGGGAAGAGGAACAACGGTGAGCGCGCGTAAGCTGGAGGATCCCTGCGATCTTTCATATAAAAAAATGCAGATTTGGGCGTTTTGCGTTTATCACCGCTGCATCAAAAGAACGAAAAACAGCGGTGACATTTTTAAATAAACACCCCCCCCCCCCCCCCCCCCCACACACACACCAAACATATCCTAAATTTGTTTAAATGATAGAAAGTCATGTCGGATAAGAATTTTAGTTTTTTTACTCACATTCCGGGTTCCCACTCTTCGTTTCATATACCCATCTTTTCTTCCTCATTTATCTGTAAACTTTCTATACTAAATAATTTCCTTTTAGGTGGTTCGTTTTCGATCATTGGAAAGGCCAAAGGATGATGAGTTTTCTTTGGAGTTGTAAGTCAAAATTGCTAGTTTGTAATCAGATTTGATTTTATGAATTCAAATTTTTGTACACTATTTTCCTTTTGTGATATTTTCAAAAGGATGTGTTTAACTTCATGATGTAGGTCAAAGCTTTTCACCTATGATGATGTTGTTGAAAGAGTTGCACGCCATTTTGGGCTTGATGATCCATCAAAAATTCGATTGACATCCCACAATTGCTACTCTCAGCAACCTAAACCCCAACCAATCAAATACCGCGGGGTAGAGAATCTTTCGGACATGCTTGTCCATTACAACCAGGTTCTCTTGTCCTAAATAATGTTTTAAAGATGAAACTTGTTATATCAGACATGTTGGGTGCTAAAAGAATGTATAACTTCATGTGAAACAGACTTCTGACATATTGTACTATGAAGTCTTGGACATTCCTCTTCCTGAATTGCAAGGTCTAAAAACTCTTAAAGTTGCATTCCATCCTGCCACCAAGGATGAGGTATGTGCTTGCATTGATTGTGTTTACTTATATTGGAATAAGTTTATATGCTAAACATGATTTATTAATGCTACCCAGGTAGTGATTTACAACATCAGGCTACCAAAAAATAGTACTGTGGCTGATGTGATTAATGACTTGAAAACAAAGGTGGCTTCTTTGGTTGCAGGCTTTCTTCTCTAACATTATCTAACCTTTTATTTATTTATAATCCTGTTAATTCAGGAGTCTAGCTTTTGTTTTAATTAGCTGTGTTACCAGCTTTAGCAGAAAAAAATGCTTTTGATCTACTAGCTAGCATATATACACTTATTCCTTTGAAAGTATATCAGCGTACCTTATGATTTATCCAAGCATTGTCTCATGTTTGACTCCCATTGATACAGGTTGAATTTTCTTTCCCTAATGCTGAACTCCGATTGCTTGAGGTTTTCTACCATAAAATTTACAAGGTACTCTTGGAACCTATTAACAATTTAGTGTATGAAACCATCGTTAATGTATGATCTTGGCATTATTAGTACTGGTCCTAACAATAGAATTCATAGTAAATTATATATATTTTAAATAATTTTGAATGTGCTCAATTCTTCCTTGCCTGCTTTCACCAGCAACAATTGATTAGGTGTAGTGATTTTACTTCATAGTTAGTGTATCGAACATAGATCCAATAATTTGATAGAACTTTTAAACATGAGAAAATCGTGAGGCAGATTTTGTTGAGCATTTTGTTAAGATCTTTGTCGGTGTTGCATTAGCTTTGTTTTAGCTTTTACAATTAGATTTTAGCTTCTCCCAATGAAATTGTTTGTTTACTTTCATGGTTGTAGATTTTTCCTCCGACTGAGAAGATAGAGAACATAAATGACCAGTACTGGACTCTTCGTGCTGAGGAGGTGTGTTGTTGGTTCTTGGCTATTGCTCTTCCCTGAAGAAAAAAATTGTTTATTGTTCCTAATTTCTTTGTCATGCATTTGTATGTGTCTATGTATAAAACAATGAGGGTTGCCAGGAGAACAATATTTTTTGGGTCGACCGCATGCACATGAGTTACACTTTTGCCCTTTGTTTCATGTGTTAAACACACACACACACACATATATATATATATTAATGTGTGTATATATGTCTGTATAGATATCTTGTCAACTTTAATACTTTATTCCATGAGTCCTGAAGACCTATTGCGTTGCAGATTCCAGAAGAAGAGAAAACCCTTGGTCCTCATGATCGCTTGATTCATGTATATCACTTTATGAAGGATCTCAATCAAAATCAAATGGTAATTATGTGGAAATTTGGTTAGGATATTTGATTTGGTTGAGCTACTTCTAATTATCCCCAACGAGTTTATTGTAAATGAATTATACTATTTTAAAAGTAAAGCGGCCATGACTGCATGCTTGGAGCTTTATTTACTTATTTTCTGGATTTTTTTCTTTTCCTTGCTTTAGGATACTGCTTTAATCAAATTTAAGAATGATTTAAAAAAACAGGTCCGGTTTTTGGGCATTCTATTCTATTAGTGCAGCTTAACTTTGTTTATTTCTCAATTCAAATACGTGCCACACAAAATCAGTTCAAAAGACACTATATGATTATTTGGTGCATAGAATGTCTGCCTCACTGAAATCATTTTTCTTCCAGCAAGTTCAGAACTTTGGAGAGCCATTCTTTTTGGCTATCCATGAAGGTGAAACATTGGCTGAGGTTAAAATACGCATTCAGAAGAAACTGAGAGTCCCTGATGAGGAATTTTCCAAGGTACATCTTTTTTTATGATATTAAACTGTGGCACATTATTATTTTTTTATGTTTGAGCAAGCTTTTCCACAAGCTCGAGGTCAGGATTATATTTCTAGTTCAAAGGACATTAATAAGAGTTTCATGCACTGTGTGATGTAGGGTATGTGATGTATGTGGATGCGCTACAATGGAACCCTAAGTAGAATGCAATGTGACTGCCGTAAATCCCAATGTTAATGTAAATGTAATTGAAACAGTGCGATTAAAATTAACATTAAGTAATTAATTGAAACAATCTCTAATCAGGAGCACATTCGTTCACAGAAATTGAGTAAAAAGACACGCATTAATTCACATGCAATTGAGGTTCAAAATATTTTATGTGTGCAACGAATAAATCCTGCAAGTCAAGCGATTTCACAGAAATTACACAGTAATTGCATCCAACGAAATACGGTACGAGCATACAATAATAGAAAACATTAGTGAACCAAAATACTGTTAAATGTCAAGTAACCCCCTCACCGGGTGGTGAGAATAAGGGTGGCTAACCCTAAGCCGGTGGTCCTTCTAAACCGGAGGTTCTCATTCCAGATAAATATGGTGGTTTGCAAGGGGCGAGGAGGACCGAGAGAACCCTAAGGTTCGTTTCTCCTCTTCTCTTCGTTTCAACATGGTATCAGAGGGATTCTTCCCGTGCTCGACGTGCCGATCCCATCGACGGGCCGTTCCCGTCGTTCTGTAGCTCTGGTGTTCTGTTCGTCGACGAGCCGATCCCGTCGATCGGTGCTGCTGCCGATATCGTCGTTGACCGAGCCGATCCCGCCTATGATTGGTTGGTGCCTGCTTCTGTCGTCGTCCTGGAGCGTCGTCCCTGCCGCCGCGTCCTGCTGTTGCCGCTGCCTTGATTGTCGTCCTGGAGCGTCGTCCTGGAGCGTCGTCCCTGCCTTGATTGTCGCCTGCTTCGATTGTCGCCTGCTCCGATCGTGATCCTTCTGCTTCCGCCATTCCTGCTGCTGCTGCCAGTGGCCTTCCTGACCTGAAGGTCCTTCTCTTCCGCTGCCGTGGTCGTCTCCGTTCCTGCCTCTGCCTTCTTTTTTGCTGCTGGTTGTTTCCTGTGGATTCTGAAAGGTCCAGCCAACTTGTGTGCCCGTATGGATGACAACTTGAAAAAGGCAAGTGCCTCTGAAGGGGCTGCTAACCAACCCTCACACTACAGTGGAGGGAGTCCTAACATGGACTTCAGTCAAGGTGTTACTCACATTAAACTCAATGGAAGGAATTACCTCCTATGGGCTCAGTCCATGAGGATTTTCATTGGGAGCCGTCGAAGACTGGGTTTTCTCACTGGATCCAAGCCGGCTCCAAACAAGACCGATCCCAAATACGAGGAATGGGAAGGTGAGAATCTCACAGTGATTAATTGGCTTGTCAATTCTATGGAACCCAAGATTGCAAGCCACTTTCTATTCTGTGAAACTGCAAAAGATATGTGGGAACAGATCGAACGAAATTACTCAAAAAAAAAAAGACTTAGCCAGAATATATCAACTCCAAACTGAACAGATCCACATGGCTGGAATGGGAGACTTCGAAGAATATTATGGCAAGTTGATCCATAAGTGGGCTGAAATTGATCAGTATTCTGCTATTCAGACTATTGAAGACTACAAGACTGAACTCATGCAACGAAGGGTATTTGAGATGCTCTCTGGTCTCCCTCCTGAACTTGAATTCCAGAGGGTTCAGATGTTGGGACGTGATTCTGTGCCTGATCTAGAGACTGTGGCTCACTATATTAGGGGAGAAGCTAGTCGTATAAACTCCCTTCGTTCAGGTACTCATGTGGGTCATGAGGTGTCTGCCCTTGCTGCTGAACAGAAGAAATGACATCCTAGAAATATGAGGCAAGAAGACAAGAGTAAAATGAAGTGCCCTCACTGTGGGAAGAAAGGCCATGGGAAAGAGAAATGTTGGGATCTTCATCCTCATTTAATCCCTCCAGGATGGAGTCGAGGTTCTGATGGGAAATATGTGAGGCCTCCTACTGCTATGTATGGCCACCTTGATAATTCTGGGCATCTTCAGGCTGAAAATGAAAGGTTGCTTAGAGAACTCAAGGCTCTGAAACCCAACTCTGCTGGTGATTTGGCAGGTACGGCCGCTCATGCTCGCTCTACTACTGTGTCCCCTAAAGATCTATCCACCCCTTGGATTATTGACTCGGGGGCTTCCGATCACATGACCGGATCTTCTATTGGAGTCTCCTCTATTTTTCCTACCTCTGGCAGTGTGAAACTCGCTGATGGATCCTCGGTGTCTGTTACTGGTAAAGGGGATATTCATCTTTCTCCCTCTGTCTCTATCAAGTCTGTGATTATTGTTCCCTCATTTCCTACGAATCTCTTGTCTGTTAGCAGTTTAACTAAACAACTTAATTGCTCTATCACCTTTTTCTCCTCTCATTGTGTGTTTCAGGATCTGGCGAGTGGGAAGACGATTGGTGGTGGACATGAGTCAGGTGGAGTGTATGTCATGGACAACTGTCAGGCTTTTAGTTCTCAGAATATTACCGACCAGGATCAGTTGAGGCTGTGGCACAAGAGATTTGGGCATGCTCGGTTGAAGACCTTGAAAGCTATTTTTCCGCATTTGCTTAATGTTAAAACTGTTACTTTTGATTGTCAGTCTTGTGAATTTTCTAAGCATTGTAGGACCAACTATGCTCCTAGCTTGAGTAGAAGTTTGAAATGTTTTGATTTGATACATTCCGATGTCTGGACATCTCCTATTTGTTCTGTGAATGGTTTTCAATATTTTGTTTCTTTTATTGATGATCACTCACGCTTTACCTGGGTGTACCTCATGAAAAAGAAGGATGAAGTCTCAAAATTTTTTCAGTTGTTCTATCATTATGTGCAGACTCAATTTGGAACTGCAATTAAAATTCTTAGGAGTGACAATGGAGGCGAATATACGTGCAGTGACCTTCAGTTGTTTCTGAGAGATCATGGGATTATTTTCCAGTCTTCCTGCCCGGGGACCCCTCAACAGAATGGGGTTGCCGAAAGAAAGAATCGTCATATCTTGGAGACTACTCGATGCTTGTTGCAAGAGATGTTTGTCCCTAAGGGACTATGGGATGAAGGACTTCTCACATCTGTCTATCTTATTAATAGGATGGCTACCGATACTTTGGGAGGAAAGTACCCTCTTCAGATTCTATGCCCAAATATGTCTCTATTCAACCTTCCTCCTAAGGTGTTTGGGTGCATCGCCTTTGTTCACATCGTGGGGCCTCATAAGGACAAATTAGGGCCACAATCTGTAAAATGTGTCTTTGTGGGATATGCTGTCAACCAAAAGGGATATAAGTGTTATTCTCCTACTCTCCGGAGAAGGTTTATATCAAAAGATGTTACTTTTTTCGAGAACACTCCGTATTATTCCAATGAGGGCAAACTCGTCTTGTTTCAGAAGGAAAACAATGAAGAAAGTGACATGTTGCCACCTCTTCCTGTTCTTGTTGATGGGTCTGCTCCAGAAAGGGTTGATATTCCTGTTATAAAGGAGACCCCAACGAGTGATCTTCGTGTTTACAGAAGAAAAGGGGATCTTCAAGTATATCAAAGAAGAAAAAACATCAAGACTGGACAAGAATGTCACACTCATGCTCCACCACCTACCACCACTCCGCCAGATCCAAGCTACAACACCACTTCAGAGATCCCTTCTGCTCTTCTGCTTCAGAGTGGTCGTACTAGATATCCTATGGATAAATATGTTGGGTATCACTCTATCTCTCACTCATTACAAGTATATCTTGCTTCTATTTCCTCTATTCCTATTCCTAACAGTTTTTTAGAAGCTAGCTCAAATTTACATTGGGTAAAGGCTATGGAGGAGGAGATGAACGCTCTCCAACGTCAAAAGACTTGGGAAATTGTTCCTATTCCTAATGGGCGCCATCTAGTCGGATGCAAATGGATTTATACTACTAAATTTCTACAAGATGGTACTCTTGATAGATACAAAGCGAGATTGGTAGCTAAAGGTTTTACTCAGGTTGATGGTGTAGACTTCCAAGAGACCTTTGCTCCGGTTGCTAAATTGAACTCCGTCAGAATTCTCCTATCTATTGCTGCTCATAAGTCTTGGACTCTACATCAACTAGATGTTAAAAATGCATTCCTACATGGTGAATTGGAGGAAGAAATCTATATGACTCCACCTCCTGGTATGGATGTTCCTGAAGGACATGTGTGTCGCCTCAAGAAAGCCCTATATGGCCTCAAACAGTCTCCACGTGCCTGGTTTGCCAAGCTAAGTGATAAACTTGTTCATCTGAATTTCAATCGCTGTACTTCAGATCATTCTGTCTTTGTCTACAAAGGGGAAGGATGCACTACTATTCTCGTTGTCTATGTGGATGATATCATTATTACAGGAACGGATGACCTCCACATTGCTCGGGTTAAGGAGGAACTAGCGTCCGCATTTGAAATAAAGGATTTGGGTCTCCTTCGGTACTTTCTTGGGATTGAGATTGCGCGTTCTGCCGGGAAGATTATGATCTCCCAGCGTAAATATGTCTTGGACCTTCTCAATGATGTTGGATATTTGGGAGTCAAACCTGTGGATAGTCCTGTGGACCCTGGTTATGACATTCATAAGGAGACCTCTCCTGATCTTGAGAGGAAGTCTGATTTTCAACGAATTGTGGGGAAATTGATTTATTTGACCATCACCAGACCCGATATCTCCTTCGCTGTTGGGTTGGTTAGTCAATTCATGCACAACCCAAAGGTTCATCACTATCAAGCTGTTCTGCGGATTCTGAAATATTTAAAAAAGGACTCTGGAAAAGGCATTATCTATCAAAATCATGGTCATCTTAAGGTCCATGGGTACTGCGATGCTGATTGGGTAGGCTCTTCCGTGGACAGGAGATCTACTAGTGGGTATACAATCTTTGTTGGTGGCAATCTTATTTCCTGGAGAAGTAAAAACAAAATGTTGTGGCTTGTTCCTCCACTGAAGCAGAGTACCGTGCCATTGCTGTTACTGCATGTGAACTGGTTTGGGTTAAATCTATCTTGGGGGAAATGGGATTTCCTGTCATTGAGGCTATGCAACTCCATTGTGATAATCAAGCTGCAATTCATATATCTAACAACCCTGTCTTTCACGAGAGAACAAAGCATATTGAAATTGATTGCCATTTCGTGCGGGACAAAATTCAGGATCAAACTGTGACTATGGTGTTCGTGCCCTCTGAAGATCAACTGGCTGACATGCTCACTAAAGCTGTCTCTGGCAAATCCCTTCATTCTTACTCTCTGAAGCTCGGAATGCTGGATGCTTATGGGGTTAGCTTGAGGGGGGGTGTTAAATGTCAAGTAACCCCCTCACCGGGTGGTGAGAATAAGGGTGGCTAACCCTAAGCCGGTGGTCCTTCTAAACCGGAGGTTCTCATTCCAGATAAATATGGTGGTTTGCAAGGGGCGAGGAGGACCGAGAGAACCCTAAGGTTCGTTTCTCCTCTTCTCTTCGTTTCAACAAATACGGCTTACACGTGCAGGTGGCGCGGAACGTGGCACTATGGGGATCCAAGGTCTGTTGGTCCCTACTGGAGGTGGGTGCTACTGAGTATTGGGCCAAGGGTGCTCGAGTGGGGTAGATGACTGTGAGGGAGGCGTCAGGTGTGGTTGGAAGAGATCGTGGGGCCTTCGGACTATGACAGGGAGTGAGGATTGAGGGGAGAAGGGTGGGGGAGGAGGTGGCTCAACGACGACAAAGGGGTTGCGACATGTGGAGGGGAAGTCAACTTGAGGAGTAGGCTAGTGGGGAGATAATCGGTGCAGGGATGAATTGAGGCTAGGGGGTTGGCGTGTGACGAAGGGTGGTTTAGTGGGCTGGAGCGTTGGCGTCGAGTGACTGGGAGGAGGGGAACTCGTGGGATGCAGTGTCGGATGATGCAGCGGGCGAGAGTGATGTAGGAGAGCGTGAACCCTATGAGTCGCACCAAGGAATCCTCTTGGAGTCGCGGGAGGAGAGACCGACGGTTTCAGATTTTGAACTATAAACATCGATCCTCAAACTGTTGTTTGCACGCATTATAAAATAAGGTAACTACCAGGGCACCCGGATCGGACGGCTCATAATGTCAGAACCGATCGGGTGTCAAATACAACTCTAAAAATAAAAATAAATATATGAAACTGACTCAGAACGACCATTCAAACACGTGTGGACTTGGATCGTTCGGACGAGCAATAGATCACCGTCTTTTGCGAGAATAAACACGTACTGGTCATCAATCTCCATCAATTCCCCCCGACTTAAAAATATTCATCTCCGGTGAACAAAGATGGTCGTACTCTTCGCGTAGCCTAGAGCGAGTTGCTAGAGCTCTGCTGGGGAGATCCAAGTATCATCTGAAGTCAGGTGGCTGCTCCAACGAGCCAGATGCCTCATAGTATCTTGTCCCTTTGTGGTACTGATGTCATGCTCTGTAATATACGTCATGCTGTCGCTGATACCTCTGAGCAAAATGTATCTTCGTCGAATTGCCCTTGCTTCTTATTTGCTTCATTATTTCATAAAGAGGTTGAGCATCGGTCGGTTGTTAGGATGTTGGCATTTGGGCTGGTGGTGTCTTCGGTGGTGCGAGGTGGCCCTCATGGAGAGACTCATCAGGCTGAGGCTTGGGAGGAAGTGGGGGATGTTAACATCAGATGTTGTGGCTCATGTGTGGGAGTGGAGAAAGGACCCGCATACGCGCACTCCTCGTAGTAAGGAGTCGGGTCATCTACATTGAATACTCGGTTTATCCCCATATTTTGAGGAATGTCAATTTCATATGGGTTTGTACCGATTCTTCGTATGACTGCGTAGAGACCCATTCGTCAAGTGCTTAATTTTGTTGTTGTTCCTTGAGGGAACCTCTTAGATCATATGTGAATCAACACATTCTCTCCAGCTTCAAAATTCTGTTGTCTCATGTGTTGATCTGCTTGGGTTTTATAGTAACCATACTCATTGCAATTGTTTTTCGGACTGATTCATGATGTTCATGCAAATGCTGAATGAAAGAGTATGCAAAGTTATTGGGCTGAGATTCTAAAGGGACGTGGATCAGGTTAATGGGCTTTCTAGGGCCATAACCTAATATGATGCGAAATGGACTTAGATTTGTGGTTCTATTAACCAAACTATTATATGCAAACTCTACTACGGGTAGAACGGAATCCTAGGAGTATCTCCAACTAGACATCGCAGAAGGGATCCTAAGCTACGGTTGACAACCCTAGTTTTCCCATCCGTCTGTGGGTGATAGGAGATGGAAAACTTCAGTGTCGTATCAATTTTCTTCCACAACGTTTTCTATAAATAACTCATGAATCGAACGTTGCAGTCAGAAACTATAGAAGTGGGTAGCCCTTGACATTTAAACACCTCCCTATAGAATAGAGCTGCCACATGAGAAACATCAAAGGTCTTTCGGCATGGAATGAAGTGGGCCATTTTTGAAAAACGGCCCACCACGACAAAGATAGAATTAAGCTTTCTCAGGGTGCGAGGGAGCCCGAGTATGAAATTTGTGCTAATGTCAGCCCAAGGCCTCTGTGGGATATAAAACGTAGTATATAATTCACCTCAAACGCCTTACTGAAATCAGGCAGGTGCAGAATGAGAACGAATGATAACTTCTTAATTTCTTCAAACGCTCGTGTGGTTGCTTTCATCCACACAAAATCTCCCTTATGGAGGCAGCTCGTAAGAGGGGCCATAATCAAACAGAAATCTCTAACGAACCTTCGGTCGAAAGTGGCAAGTTCGTGGAAATTACAGGCCTCATTAATATTCGTCGGGATGGGCCGGATCCATGAATTTCAACAAGGGGGGACATGCAAAAGAGACAGAGAGATGACCGGTAGAACATAGGCCGGTGGAGCTATGACAGGTCGTGGCGGTGGTGCGGCCGGGCGAGAAAACTGCATGCCGACTGATGGGTCCACACAGTTTCCCAAATGGGGCTGGGCTCGATGGAACGAGTAGCGGGCGGCTTGAGAAGAAACGACAGGCGTGCCGAGGGCAGATGGCCCGGGGCTCGAAAAAGGCCGCTCTTCTCCGTGCGGTCAGCGAGGACGACACATGCAAGTGATTGAGCGGATTCGATTAGCAAGAACGACACACACGAGCTATTGAGCTGATTCGATCAACAATGATCTCATGAGGAGCGTGCAGGCACCGCTGGTAGGGCGCCGAAAGGGGAGATTGATGGAGGACTGGGGATGACGGGACGACGCCAGGACGAAAACGGAACGACGAGCGTTATTGCTTCCCCTTTACAAGTGCGTCGTTTACCAAATGGATGTCTTCGTCGACGGCGATAAGGATCAGGAGGTGCTAGAGACGGCAGATGCAGGGAACGGACGCGTCGGCCGTGCTGGGAGGCGTCAAGGTGCTTGCTAGAGACGACACAAATGTTGTTGTGCTCGTCTACCGACGTAGAGGCCGCTGCACGCTTGCGGGAACCGAAGTAGGGCAGATCAAAATGGCAGCGACTTCGTAGAAGGGGGGTCCAGGCATCGTCTTCCTCTCGTTAAAATTTTTTTTTTGAAGGCCTCCATCTTCTCGGAGTCATTTCTCCCTCATTCAGCCACCATTTTTAACGTGTAAGTAGTCAAAATTTATTGTCTCGATTAGAGAAATTCAAATCTACTAATGATTTTCCCAAATTCTAGGGGGGGGGGGGGGGGGGGGGGCGGGCCCCCGCCGGCCTCCCCTTAGATCCGCCCTTGGATGGGTCACTCACGAATGGACTTGACCTTGTCAAGATCAATCGATATACTGGATGAGGACACGATGTACCCAAGGAAATGGACAAGCAAATAAGAATGAATATTTCTTCAAATTGACATATAGATACTCCCTCTAGAGGAGATCAAATACCTATTGGATATGTAGGTGCACGGTGCGGCCCTGGCTTGTACATCAATATGTCATCGAAATATAGTACCAAAAACTTGCCCATATAAGGCTTAACCAAATTCAAGATTTGAATTTCCATTTCTTGCACTTTTGATTGGCCATCAATCCTTCTTTGCACTTCAGAAAATTGCAACTTTCCACTTATCCAAACCTTCATCGGAGACCCAGTGATCTTCCAAGTTCACGCCTAACCATATGTCCGATAAGTGATAATTCTCATCCCAATTCCTACTGAAAGTGCTGAAAAACTGCTATAAAATCTTATTACAGTGAAATCTTAGACCATTACAGTGAATAATTTCATCACCATTTGTGCTGAAAGTGTTGAAAAACACGGCAAATTGAAAATCATAAAAGTATACGCCATTTGCTTTGTCGCTTCCTCCGTTATGTTGCTTCAATGTTGTTATTAGGGCTTTGTTAATTCATCATGTGAAGTTGTTGATTCCTGTGCTATCTCTGATTTACGTTTATTTTATTGTTCTGCATTTCTCCCCTGCAGTTTTGCTGTCTCTGACGTTCCCCATAGATTTCAGTCATATCAGAGTTAATTTCTTAGAAAACAACATCCACAGTTTACTCCACTATATCCTTCTCAACTCATTCCTCAAATTTGACATATCCTGCCTTCATCCTCACCTCTTTTCCACTCATAATTTTCAATTATCTAGACTCTGGTCAACCCTTATCCATAGATTACCTAAACCTGCATCAAATACATCTAAATCCACTAGCCTGCCCATATTAACAGGCCTGCGGGCCTGTACACCCCAATCCCTTTCCGCACCTGTTCTCAGTGCGGCGGGTTGTTGAGGTCGGGGCTCGATCCCCAGACCTCCTTGATAAGGACTCCTCCTACCGACTCTCATCACCAACTGAGCCGCGTCGGGAGCAGGATTAGGCCCAGAGTCCTGGCCCGGCCCATAACACTATGCAATTGGATAACATCTCAAAGTCTCTGGTAAGCAAGAACTGATGTTAATTGTGTTTGGTTGGAAACCGTGCATTGGTGGTTAACATGGGCAGAAGAATCAAAGCGCTTCTCAGAAGATGATGTGAATGCGTCAAAAATAAAAATTGCTGGTTATTGTGAATCCATTGGAACAAGGCTAAAGCAAGTCTGTCCATTTAGAATGAGGAAATTGTTTTCATTTGGAGTACTATGAGAGGCAAAGAACTAGTTGGATTTGAAGATCTAACCAAGACGTTATGTACCATCAACTTGTTGGAAATCCCCGCACATGGCGGGGTGACAGCAATTAGA
The DNA here is from genome assembly GCA_033032865.1 of Dactylorhiza incarnata. Classification (NCBI taxonomy): domain Eukaryota; kingdom Viridiplantae; phylum Streptophyta; class Magnoliopsida; order Asparagales; family Orchidaceae; genus Dactylorhiza; species Dactylorhiza incarnata. Next base: position 3,178,030 of record JAWHQI010000309.1, on the reverse strand, counting down.
ATCAACTCCTAGACCCCTATTTATAGACTTTAGGCTCTGTTTGGCGCGGAGGTTGGGCGGGCACGGATTTCATCCGCGCCTTCGATTCACAACCGCGGGAACCTCGGCGCGGATGAAATCCGGGTCTTTCCCGTGGTTTTCAGCGGCAGTGCTGAAATCCGCACCCGCCAACCTCCGCTCCAAATAGAGAAAAACCGTGGCTGCGGATCAGAAATTTTAGTGTGAGTCTTGTAATTTTAGTGTGGGTCTTGTAATCTTCTGTTGGTTTTTTTTACAGTGGAACTATGCCTTCATGTCTCTCGGACGACCTGAATATCTAGAAGATTCTGATGTTGTGGCCAGCCGGTTTCAGGTAAATAAAGTTATCTTTTTTTTCAGCTAGCTAGCAATATCATCTCAAATGTCGCGCACTTCAATCTTCTATTCAGCAGAGGAGAGATGTGTATGGAGCCTGGGAACAATATCTTGGGTTGGAGCATTCAGACACCACTCCTAAAAGGGCTTATACGGCTAATCAAGTACGTAAATAATATATCGCAAAACATGCAGATACTCGATAAGGTCGACTGGATTAACAATCGCATGTCTTCATTCTCATGCTTTGCTTGCAGAACCGTCATGTCTACGAGAAACCCGTGAAAATCTACAACTAGCGTGTGCGAGCTAACATTCTCTATGGTGGTGTACTGGTGTCGATGGTGATGACACCCGACACTTTAAGCGGCACGAGAGAATGCTATTTTGAATGCGGGACGCGGGATTTGTTTGTTGTGGACGCACAGAAATGATGATTCGCTGTCTGAGGAAGGTCCAGCTTTAAAATTTTTTTTTACATGTGCTTGTGTATTTTCCTTTTCAGCACAAACCCCTCGTTTCTGTGTCACTTTTAGCGAAGGGCCTTAGTGCGGTAGGTAGCTATGTCCATTCTGAGTGTATCTAGTGCGCATAAAGAAGAGACGATTTTGGCGTAGATGTATTCATATTATAGTTGGCGCCCGCCTCTCGCTTGTTTTTATCGTGTCGATTCATCCTTCCTGCTACATTCGGATCATGCTAAGTTTGTTTCTAGGATTTTATAAAAAAAAATAGTAGGGTGGGTGGGTGTTATAATTTGGTGCTTGGTGTCATTGGATGGATTCTTTGATTAAAAGCTGCTGCTGCTGCTGGTGTGTAAAGGAACAAGCTTCCACCTTTGAAGATTAATCTCTCTTGTTGATAACACCGTTATTAATTCAACAGATTTTTTCTTTTCAGTCTTCTGATGCAACCTGTAGGTTCTGCACCTGGTGGAAGAAATGATTTCGGGGAAAGAAAGGCGGTCATCGTTTGGCTGCTTACTCAGGTTTGTGATCTGGCCTGTTCACTTCTCACTACTTTATTGCGATTTGGGCTCGGCTCAAAACTGAAATTATTTCGAGTCGAGTCGTCTCGACTTGAAATGACTCGATTCTGAGCCGGCTCGAAATGGATTCGAATCGACTTGAAATTGAGAAATTTCTATTCATTCCGAGTCGGCTCAAAATTAAATTGAGTTGGTTCGGAATTGAGTAAATGAAGTTTTTTTAAGACATTATTCCTTTAGTTTAGGTTTAGACTTTAGTGTTTTTAATTTTAAAATAATAATATATTAATAATTATATAATATTTTCATCAATACGAGCTTATTCGAATCATATTTCGAGCGATTCGGGGCATGCTCGAATTGCGATTCGAGTCAAATTGAATCGATTCCAATTGAGTCGAATCAATTGTAACCGATTCCGATTCAACTCAATATCCGAGCGATTTTTGAGTTTCGAATAATGTGCTCATCTCTATTGTCAACATGCTTCGGACATGTTTAGGACACATTAGATGCACCTACACGTTTAGTATATGTGGTTGACACGTTTAGTGCATGTATTAGTTGATATACTAAGCAGGGTATGTGCGTGCACGTGCGAGGGTGGGGAGATAAAACTAAGCGCGAGGGTGGGGCGATAAAACTAAGCATGTTTTCGACTTACGGCTCTTCGGCCATACGATTAGGCAGCATTTTTGAAATTCAGTGAATGGAAACTGCAAGAGTACTTGGGTTAAATTATAAGGGAAATAGCTCTAAAAAATCGCATGCTAGGATTATTGTCAATGGGTCGGGCTGGTCATGAGCTGAATTCAATCCGAATAGCTTTTGAATTGGGTTTTAGGGTATAGCAACATTAGATGCATGATCTGCATGGGATCGAGTCGACCAGGTTTTTTATATTTTATTATATTTGGTAATTCATTTAGAAGGAGGTGATGTTTAAATATTATCCTTATAATTGTAGCAAGTTCTTTTTTTGGTTAGATTCATTATTCATCTTGTTTCCAATTTTGTCCGTTTCTCCGTGGAATGGCATTTTTGGTAATTCTTTGAAGGAGCTTTTGATTTCTCTGCATCTTTTATCTTTTATATTCATTGTCGAGACGTTGTTCATATGCGTTTGATCGTTAGCGTTGATTTTTGGTTTAGGAGATTTTGGTGTAATATTGTGTGCTGGGGAATGATCAGTGTTTGAGTAATTTTTTGACGTTGAATATTATCCATAGCAAGACTAATTTGCTCTCTCTCTCTCTCTCTCTCTCTCTCTCTCTCTCTCTCTCTCTCTCTCTCTATATATATATATATATATATATATATTTATGAAGAGAAGAATAATTATTAAATTTTCCCAGAAAGTTAGTGTAATTTCATGGTGCATCTCTTATTTTTTGAAATTACTCCCTTAATAAGTTTGCATTTCATAACATTATAGGGGAGGTCCTATCATGGCTAAACATTCACCACATTTCATAACATCCATGCACAATTTGCAATTTAGCGGACTTAGAGGGGAGGTCCCGATAAATAGCCTTATATAAACAAAACGCGCGATGCCCCATTAAAAAGTATTTTTCAAGAGCTTGTGAATTGTGGTGAATGTACTGGATTAGAGTGTTTATATTGGATATAACAAACTAATCGAGATATGAATAAAATGCTCAATATTTCATTAATTAATAGTCACCTTGATATTATAATTACTGATATATGTAGACACCTTATTTGCAAAATGAACCGAGGACTCTAATGGTGATGAGACACGCCTAATTTTAATAGTTTTTTTTGTCATCGCTTGTTCAATTCTTACATCTCTAGTATTGTCATTTCTTAGGAGCTTACTCAAGCTCATCTTTGAAAGAAAAAAGATCAAACTCTAAATGAATCTTGTAAATTATATATAGAAATACATTTCGCAACTCCTAATAGCGATCTCATAATAGTTAGTTGAGTAAAAATTACCATTTCTGCAAATCCCCCCTTAAATGAAAAAAAAAGTCTTTCTTTATATGATGCAAAATATTCTTTTGAGGATTTCAATCCCTACAAAATTTAAATATGATTAAATTCATAAAGCTATAAAATGCGTGACACCTATAATTGTTTGGCAATTATAACGCAGTGTGAACATCTATGTTGTACTTTATGCGCACACCCATAGGTACGATATACACCAGCATTTGTTTCCATGCTCCCAAACTTTATGTTTACATCGCGTGTAATACAAACTACATTCCAAGTAACACGCCTGCAATTCACTCCACAATAGAAACTCATCAAAATAATACAAACTCTTTGCTTTTGGATCTAACGTAAAAAAAAATGGCGATTGTTATCAGCACTACAGTTTTGGCTATCCGCAAAGTTTTGATATCCGCAAAACAGTTTTTGATGAAATTATATCCGCAAATTAAAATGTTATTAGCAAAGCAAAAGCATCCTCGGACTTTCGCTGCTCTCCCTCTCCTTCCTCTCCGGCCGGCCGGATTGCTCCTCGACAATGGTCAGCGCTGCCGCCGGCTCCTCTCCTTCCTCAACTGCTCTCGGGCGCACCACTTGTGGGAACACAAATATTTTTTTTTTATCATATTTTCACTGGAGCTTTCCTTCTAATCGCTCATTTGTACGTCTCTAAAAAAACAGAGCCTCATCTCCCCATTCCTTCCCAGTTTCCTGCCATAATGCGCAGTCATTGCTCCTCTTCAAAACAGCCAGCTCCGTCGGCAAGGGAGTCGGAGACAGCTTCTCAGGAAACGGCTTCTTCAAATGATCAACTCCAAATCGTTTATGGAAGAGGGTATTCTTGAACTGCCCGCTCACCATGAACTTGTCAAGCTCCGGATCTCTGCCACCATCCTGCCCTCGTTGACACCATAGTTGGCGATCCTCTCCGCTGCGATCTCCTCTAGCAGCAACGCCATCTCCGCCAGGGCCCCAACTTTCACCTCAAGCCACGCTGCCTCATCCAACCGTCTCCTCTACTTCATTGTCAAACATCAATTTCCCAGCGTCGCTGATAGTCGTCCGAGATTTCAGAGTGCGGAAGAGGATTCCGGGATTTCAGAGTGCGAGTATCTTTTTGAGAAGGAAAAAAATATACCTAAATTTGAGTGCTAATAGCCAAATCTGCAGTGCTGATAACAATCGCCAAAAAAATTACCACTAAAAACTATAAAGAGGACTTAATATTTAAAGCTATAAAATGCTAATACATTTGTAATTGCATCAACTTTTGCTTCACTTGCTATATAACTCATGGCGAGAAAGTAAATTTAAAAAAATATATATATAATAATAACATGATTGGTACATTGTTAGAAACCATAACAAATTTGGACAAATTCAACACCAAAAGGGAAACATAGCCAACATACTCTTAACCAATGCTTATAACATGATTGGAAGTCTACCTCTAACAGATGAGAGGGTGCAACATACATACTGCCAGCAAGGCAGAAAAAACTGGCCCAAACCATCTCATAATTTGTTTAATCTATGAAAAGAAAAAACTGAGCTCGCCGACAGTGCAGAAACCGCAAAACGCGAATCGATTTGGGGCGGCCGCCGGTGCCGACGAGCTTACAAGATGGTACATGAGTAGAGGCAAGCGTACCAGTTGAAACATTTGCATCCCTTCCAGTTAAAACATTTCAGCAAACCGCCCATCCTGATCAGAGCCGCACTTAACCTTGTGGGACTTTCTGAAGCAAATGGCTAAATCAGAAATAATATTGATAACAATTTGAATTTTGTTCCTGGTTTTGCCCTCAAAAACCCTCCTACACCCACCGCCGCCACAAGCAGTGCGCAAAGATACAAAAGAACAGTTTTCTAATAATTTTACTAGTTATACATATATTATTAGCGCCTAGGTATCGTGCATCCCCTATCTGCACTCTAATGACACTATTCCCTAACGCCCACGAATATTTTAGGGCAATGTTATAAGCAGTCCTATCATGGCTAAACGCAGTCCATTGATATTCATAGTCCAATGAATTTAAGTCTTTTTAGGACTGCGAATAGCCGTTTAAGATCTTTTTAGGACTGCTAATAACATTGCCCATATTTTATCAAAAAAAAAAATTTAGATTGACGAGTATTAGCGAGAAGGGGAGCCTTTGCTTGATAATAATCCTTTCATCTTATATCTCACTTTCATATTTTAACCTAGCCACCTTGATAATAATCCTTTCATCTTATATCTCACTTTTCTAGGTTATACATATATATTATTAGCACCTAGGTATCGTGCATCCCTATCTATCTAATGACACTATTCCCTGACACAAATATTTTATCATATTTTTTTTAGATCGACGAGTATTAGAAAGAAGGGGAGCCTTGGCGCACCGGGTTCGAGTCCTGGAAGCAGCCTCTTGCAAAAATGCAGGGTAAGGTTTGCCTACATTTCACCCTTGTGGTGGGACCCATCCCCGGACCCTCGCTGGGCGGGGAAGCTTTGTGCACCGGGCTGCCCTTAGTACTATTAGCAAGATCAAATATCTTGCACTTATTATTAATATTATACCATTATATCATCTCAGATTCATTTTTTTTTATAATAGTATATAGATATATATTAACACATGCCCAATCCTAATGTGTCAAGGTTATTAATTTCTGAGTGAATTTAAATCAGAGTTAGAGATATACTAATTAACCCAACCTATAAAATTTCATAAAAGATCAAAATTGACTGAATGTAGTAGTAGTCTCAAGTGGGCCATGGCCGTGGATGCAGGTATCTTCTATACAAGAAATAAACTTCTAATGAGAGAATAGCTCTGGTGTACCTAAAGATTATTTGTACACCTGCCGCGTTAAATATCCTTGCGCACATAATAAGCAATATATAAATCATTGCCAATTCCTGCAATCAAAAGAACATATAATAATAATAATAATAATCTGCAACTATTACTATGAAACAGGCAATTGTAGAAAATGAAGAAAAGAGTAAATAGAAGACGATAGTGGTACGCGGGGAAGGAATCCTTGCTGTAATTAACCTATTAGAAAGAAAGGTTGATGGGCACCACATGAGAGAATGTAAGGTCAAACCACAAGAGTTCTCTTATAACCCCGGCATGGTTCAAGACTTCACAGCTGAACCGGTTTTCATAACCAGCTCTATAATATCTATACTATATAAAAATGTTCATATTTTGTCTGTTTTAAACTTTCCTTTTATACCATCTTTATTTTCATCATATTATGCATCTTTTTCACAGCTCAACCTATCCCTAAAATCACCTCTCTGCAACCTCCCACGAAAAATCTCCAACCAAATCTTGGTCTTCTCTGCGGGATGAGCTTCATCATAACTGTGAGAATATATATACTCTATATAGACAGCGCAATATATATTGAAATGCAGGCAGTTGTACACGGAGGGCCCAGTGGCGACTTGTCGCTCGTTGTCGGGATTCCGAGAAGTCTAAGTTGCTGCCTGAAAGAAACCGCATCGCCCCGACGACAAGCAAGAGAGAACTGTGGCTGCCCCCTCCCCCCCTGCGTACCTCTCCTATTACAGTCTCCCAAACCCAACCACCAACATACATGAATAGGGATGTCGTCCCTTCCATCATCACCCTAAACCCTAAACCCTAAACAATTAGTTCATCTAGATTTCAATATTTTTTCCAACCTTGATTTCAATATTTTCCAACTTTGATTTCAATAATTTGCAACCTTTATAGGTAATCACTATGGGTTAACTAGATTTTATTTTCTTCGAGAATGATCTGAGATTTTGTGCATTTTTGGTTCACTTGTCATAAAAACTCATAAGTAGTTACCCACCACTTCTAAGATATGCACTGATAATTGCTATAAAATACTTAAATCATGAGTTTCAAGAGATTTGTACTTCTGTAAGCATTATTCATTAGATCTCACGTTCTTATACACCATAAAAATGATGTTGTGAAAAGAAAACTATTGTCATTCACTTGAGGTAGCCGATCACTTATATTCCAAATTAATGTCATCATTCATTATTGGCATTTATCAATTATGACAGCCCCGCCCACTACTTCATCACCCATCTGACTTCTTTTATCTTAACTTCTCTCTTCTGAGTTATTTTTTTCATCTACCCGTCCCTTATATGTGACTCATCGTATTTTTTGGCTACAAGTGTTGTCCATCATTTAGGCTACTTGTGAATAAATTGGCACCATGTGCAAGAGGCAAGTATGACTTTTCGAGGTATTCTGATATATTCGATAGTGTCTGACTAACAGGAAAGTTGCGATATTCGCTGATGACACTTCCCTTGAGGAATAACCTTTCTTCCATGCTATCTCAACATCTTCTTTTTGTGAAAGAACTCATATTGTCAATCCTCCCGTTCAGCTCCACTAGCTTCACCAACTCCACCACCATTATCTCTTCTCCAACCACCGCGTATGCCTATAAAATATTTTATCCTAGACAGAGTTTTCCATCTAGACCTATCACTACTGAAGATACTCCTACACCAAAGGAACTTCTCATTACCCTTTGTAAAGGTAAGCACTTATTTATTGCTCATCCTTTCTCTAATTTTGTTTCCTTTCATCACTTGCCACCTCTTCACAAATTCACTTGTTCTCTTTTTATGCCACAACTATTTTATCACCATTATCTCTTCTCAAATTTTGTTTCCATTCATAAGAGTTAATTGACATTTAAAAGGGGCATTTAGTGGGGTATTGTTGGTTGTTGTAAGCTTGGATGACAATATGAGTTTGTATTCACTTGCACTCGCAGTTGTAGAAGTTGAAAGTAAAGAAAGTTGGGGGTTCTTATTTTCATTGTCTTGAGAAAATGTTGGGAGGATTTCTAGACGACAAGCTTTGGACATTCATGATGGATAGACAAAAGGTAAAATTTTATAGTATACTCTCACTATAATATTATGTTTTGTTGTTGTTGTAAGGCAATCCTGACCTTTTTTGTTGTTGTAGTGCCTTCCTTACTTTTTTTAATTGTTTGTTGTAGAGGCTAATTGAAGCAATAAATGAACTAGTTCCAAATGCTATTAATAGAAAGTGTGGTAGGAATATGTGTCAACTTAAGATTGTCATTTTATGGTGTGCCAATGAAGAAACTAGTTTGGTTTGCAGTTAAGGCATACACTACAACGATTTTTAAACAAGTCATGAATAATCTAAGAGAAGTCCATCCTGGTGCTTTCGACTGGTACATGAAGATTGAGATAACTCTATGGGCAAGACATGCTTTTCAATTTCAATTGAAAAATGCACATGTTACTAACAACATTAGTGAGTCCTTCAATCACTAGACTGGTGATCTGAGGAACAAACCAATCTTGACGTTGTTTGATGGTGTGAGGGAAAAGTTTGATTAATAGAATAGAAACAAGATATCAGAGAGGTGTGATCTGGAATAGCTTGATTCGTGAGAGTATTTGTGTCAAGTTGAATTCAGTAAAGGATGTGATGCAGGACGGCGCGTAGGGTTTGCGCGCCTGTCGGCTATTTCTAGGGAAACCCTAAATGCATGCACTTTGAAAATTGAAGTTTAAGCGGGCGTCACACGACTTTAAGAAATTAAACAACTAATTTTTTATAAAGCACAAAAACTACTGTTTTGTTTAAAATGGATTTTCTTGAGAAATGATTCGATTCTAAATCAGGGGAAGGAAGTTAGCAAATTTCGTTCCGTTCCCCTTGTTGTAGCAAACAGAAATCGTGAACTCCAAATACGTTTCTGTTTGGAGTTTTCGACGTAGCGTTCGCTGACAAAATCCAGGCGAAAATCCAACAATGAATCTAGTATTCTAAAGAAAGAATTTAGATGCACACAAAAGAGGAGGAAGAAACAAGTTACCTACGAAAAGAGGCGTCTTTCCGCAACCGAAGTCGACGGTGATCCCGCGAGGAATTCCTCGTCACCTTCGATCTCCCGCTCCGAGGTCAGCCGCTATCGCACAAGGGCACCACGGAATAAATTCGCTCACTCTCTCACTAAGTGGTTCCACGGAATCTCAAACACTCACTAGTGTAAGGAGGCCACAAACTAAACAACCTAAATTCGCTCACTCTCTCACACGAATGGCTCCACGAAATCTCTACACACAAATAATAATAACTCAATCTCACGGCAACACTCAAACAATAATCTCAATAATCTCACACTTTAAGGTTCACTGTTCATCCTTCACATAAGCAAACAGCGAAGACAAGTTCTTCCTCTCTACAGAACTCCACTCGGAATACAAATTTCACAATAAAACTTTTCTGTTTTTCATCAACGGGACTCCTAATAAAAACACACAGAACTTCTCAAACATCCCCGATCAATCTTCAACAAAAAATAAAAAAAAAATACAACAACAGGATTCAACGGGAATTCAAGTAGCAGACTCTCGAACTCAAAACTCACTGTTTATCATCACCTCTCACGGGAGCAAAACGCAGAAATCAAACATCAATATTTCTATTACAGGAAAAATCGCCCCCAAAACAAATTTAACACCAACTTAAATAACAGGGAACCTCTTTCTCACGATGGCAGAACCAGCGGCCAGGAATCGTCGGAGGGCGTGGCTCTGGCGGTTGCAGAAAACTCCCACTGGAAGGATCGACGAACGGATGAGATCGTGGACCGGAAAGAACGTTGGATCAGTCGTCGTTTCTGGCGGTTTGGGCGCGACTGCTTCTCCTGGTGCAGAGTTAATGTCGGGCGGTGCGGGCGGTGCGGGCGGAGCCGAGCCCTAACCTTGCGGGAAGATAAACAGTGGTTCGGGCGCGCTGCAGCCGAACGAAGTACGGTTATGACTTAAAACATATTTATATATGTATATTTATATAGTTGTTTATATAGAGAGAGAGAGAGACGCTACACACGTAGGCGGGTACAAAAATACAATGGCTCAACACAGAAAGGACAAAATAAAATAAAATGCAACAAAATAAAATTGCAAAATGAATTGCAATAATTCAGGGTCGGTAGAGGTCCGGACGGGTGCGGAAGCGGGCACTTTTGCGTCGACCTGATCTGAGCTGGTCTCCACCAAGATGGAACAGTCAAGTTCTGACTATTTGTAAGTACTGAATTTGAATCTTAAGTGAGCGATGAAACACCCAATAAATACACAACTTACTGGGCAGAAATTGTGATTGTAAGGCTTGAGACATATTTGCAATTCATGAGGCCATGTTGCATTAATTATCGCTTATAAAAGGCAAAACATAGAGCCGTACGTACACAGAGTCTTGCTATTCTAAGAATAAGTATATGAAAACTTACATTCACAAGATTCAAGGTGTTCCGAACCCCACCTTTTGTCCTGCAATGGATGTTGAACATGCTATCACATTACCTCCTCCTTAAAGTGATCGCTCGGAAGACCAAAAAAAAAGTATAGAAAAGGCAAGCTAGGTTATCCCATCGAGAAGATCTTTGAATACTAAAAATGTCGCATTTGTGGAGGTATTGGGAAGAGGGCGTGGGCGTGCAAGTGTTTATTGTAAATCATACGATATATATTGGCTGTTAATATTTCATGTTAATTTATGTATTGTAGTTTTCATTTGTGCAGTTAGATGATGACACTTTTTTGGCTATCTTTATTGATAGAAAGAAAAGTCGCGGGCCCAACTAAAGACCTATCACTGTATTGCGCTAGGTTTAGAATTTTTTTTGAACATGGGCAACGGGATATAATTTTGAACATTGGCAATATGAGATTTTTTTAATGTTGGCTTATTTTCGGGGAAAACATGGGCTTATTATTTGTAAGAAACTATAATTTTAATTATAATTGTAATCCTTTGGCATTGAAGGACAAGATGTGCTCAATTGAATATGCTTTGTTAACCTTAGTGCATTATGTTCACCTGTTTAAAATAGAGGTTACATTTATCTACATGGTCTCATTGGCTATATAGTCAAGAAATTTTTTAGAATAACAGGGGAGAGTATTTTTTATAAAAAGGATATTACATTTAGAACATTACTTTATATCCATAACATATAGTAAGTTTTGAAGAAAAAAATTGTGATGAAAGATTGTTCTTTTTTGCATTAATAGATAAGGGTATTATTACAATTTACAACCATCCAGTAAGCAAAATCCATATAAAAACACGACGGTTTTGAAGTACTAAGATATAATACTCACTAGAAATTAACATTTGCTACAAAGAGAGGACTGTTTTATTTATATGGTCGAACATCACCCAAAACACTAAGATTATAAACAACTAAAATTCATATTATATTTGCAAAACCACTAAAATTCATATTATATTTGCAAAACCACTAAGATGATAAACCACTAAATTATATTACAATTGATCTTTTTACGAAGTCAAATCCTCACAAAAATTTCCCAACACGGAGGACAGTAGCCTAGAAATAAGTTTTTATGAAACTAAAGGGAAGCAACACCTAAAAAGCAAAGCGAATATATTAAATCCACCGAACTTGGAGACAACCACGCCAAGCTAAAAATAATAAGAACAAGTTTGCATAAGGATTACCCAATAATTTATATATTCCTAAGATACACTACATATTTTATAATGATCTGAAACCTGTGAAACCATGCACATGTATGTAGAAATTCTCAAAACAAAAAATCAATAAAATAGATCCCTTTACGAAAAGAGAAAACGGCTCATTAGTACGATAAAAGCAACACAAGATGTTAAGTGGCTCTTGCATGTCATATTACACTTTAAAAAGTAATCCTAAGTAGAGAATTGTCTGATTCGTTTACAAAGAGAATTCATCTCTTATGTGTCAGCAGCATAAAGCCAGTTGACCAAAAAGATCATGGAAAAATATTCAACAAGGAGATAGACTTAAAGACAGATTCCTAAATGCAATATACACCAATTGAAGAGCATATACACATAACATTGAGAGAAATGGTTTGCATTATTATCATGCATTTTACGTGAAATTTAAGCTTCATTGTAATACCTCATTTAAATAATTGACTAGATTGCAGCTTCTCATCCAATCTAGCCATAAAAGAACTGACAGCAACAGTATCTAAGAGTATCCAAGAAGATTCAAACAATTCATGACAGTACTCAGCACCAATCTCCTCAGCAGCAATTCTAAATGACCTTCCAAATGAGTTGCCTTGAATAGCCCCAAGTCGTGGCTTACTGCAAACCCCAACTATCAAGACTTTTTCAGGCTCATTTGCCAAACAAGCACAAACCATAGGCTTCATTTTTGCACCTCTTTCCTTTAAAGCATCCATCAGAAAGTAACAGAATTTAGTAAGAGCTTGCGGATAACGAAGCCGCTCAGTATCCACAGGATCTTCAAGCTTTACCCAGCGAAATTTTGTGCGACTTCGGATAAATCCGCTCTTTGTTATGGCGGCGCTACCCTGTCTAAGAACAGCCCTCTGTATCTCAATAGCACTGTGCATTCCTTTTCTTAGATCGTCAAGATTGCTTAAGGAAAGGGCAGAGTAAGCTACCCAAAAAATTTCACCCATTGAAGTGTCTTTTTTTGTTCCTACCAATGATTCAAGCAGTGTTGTGACCCCGTATACAACATCAGCTGCTGAAAATTTTGAGCAATACCCATGGGTTCTAAAGAAACTGCGATAGTAAAAATCCGTCAAGCCATATTCGGGTAAAAAATTGTCAAACTCATCTTTCATTCTCTGCTTGACTTCCATACTCATGTATTGGAACTTCTTCTGGCAGTCTACAAGAGAGAAACCCATTCTGGCAAGTAGAAGTTTAAGTTTCTTTAGACCGTTGTCATTCCAAGTCTTCAATTTGGTTGCAATATAAGAAGAACAAAGCATTGAATCAAACAAATTCCACTCCCTTAGAAGCATAAGCCGTGGTTCATCTTCATAGAAAATCCGAGAATTCTCCGGTGCTTGGATCTGCGTGCCATCTTTTAGTGTCACTGACGTGACAGATTCCAGATTTCCCGAGATGTTTATATACTGCTCAAGTTCCATAACCCCGGATTGATATCTCTCATTGGTTAGTCTTTCATGAACAAACTGATCTGCGAGGGATACACAAGCTAACCAGAGCAGCTCATTAGTGTTCTTTCTCAGTAAATGAGCAAGGTCAAACATCAAACAGCCAGAAGGTTTTCCATGAAACGTTCCCAACTTGTAATATTCAGCCTTCAGCTTCCCATAGAGCTTGATTGGGTCAGACACCGAGTCGTCTGAGAGCCCGCGGCGGTTCCTTCTCTCCTCATTCACCTCATTTTCACTGTCATCATCACTATCACTGTCTTCACCGATCTCATCATCACTATTCAGATCGGAGGCGTTAGCCAGTGCTGATACATCAAAATCATAAATCAAATCGGCTTGATGTTCATCTTCATTAGTATAAAGGACAACAATCTGATCATTCTGCTTGCTGAGGTTGTGGAGGTGTATAGGACGGTGACTATCAATGACAAAAACACGGACTTCTGAGCTCAGCTTGAGAAACCTTTGGAGATCACGATGACAACCCCAATTGATGAGGAGCATAGATATCCTCTCACGGGAAGTATGCAGATTGAGACCAGAAACTTTTTCGATGTCGTTGAATGAGGATACGGGATAGACTGAGTACCGGATCGAATCAGATGAAAGGATGTGGGTTATGATCTTTAGGGCACAAAGAGAATCAGCATCTGACGCGGATGGAAAGATGAGTAGAGGGGAGGAAGACGTTGCAGATGCAGCGTCTCGAAGCAGAGCATAGAAAGATTCAAGCCTAACCTCCCTCACCATATTCCCTGTTGATAAATTCGCTTCTATAAAATTTAGCAAGGAAAATGAACCTGAAATAATAAATCAAGACGGGCTTTTGGCAGAATGCACCCCCGAATAGTGCCTGATTGGCAAAATGCACCCTAAATTTTTAAATGTGGCGAAATGCACCCCTGAATATCATTATTTTGGCGGAATGCACCCCAAGCTGTTATTTTTAGGGGTATTTTGGTCCTGGACCATTAGTTGACCAAAAATATATTAATTTGGTGGAATTTCAGCAACTTGTTCACATATGATGCATTGATTGAACGTTTTTCGAACGATATCAACTATTTAAACTATTAAATGTTATACCTGATGGAGTGGGAGCCGATGGAGTGGAGCAGTCGACTGGAAGAATGCTTGCGGTGAACCTAAATAATGAGGACTACTTGAACCTGACGAAATACAACAGTAGGAAATAATGAGGACTGCTTGAAAGATCGGGGAAGAAGGCTTGAAACATCCAGAAATGTTATACCTGACGGAATGCGAAGACGAGCACACGCGAAATGCGAAGATGGGACTTGTTGAAAGATCGGAAGAGCACAACGAAGCTCCACGGCGGCAGTCCACTGGAGAAGAGGACTTGTTGAAAGATCGGAAATATCAGGAAGAGGTGAACTGTAGAGGGCTTGTAGAAAGATCGGGAAGACGAAGCTCCAATGCGAAGGGGCGAAAACGACGAAGCTCCACGACGGCGAAATGCGAAGACGAAGCTCCACCGGCGAAATGCGAAGAGGGGAAGCACGCCGCTCGGTAGAGAAGATGGAGGAGGCACGGTCCCGCTCGGTAGAGAGGAAATGAGGAGGGATTGAGGTTAAACCCTAATAATAAACGGTATAGACCAAAATACCCTTGCCGATGGTGCATTCCGCCAAAGTAATGATATTTGGGGTGCATTCCACCATATTTAAAAATTTAGGGTGCATTTTGCCAATCGGGCACAATTCGGGGGTGCATTCTGCCAAAAAGCCATCAAGACGTCCACTGAACTTCGCTGCCTGGATGGCCTCACTGATGTAGCAATCTAACCGGCCGAGCGGGAGGGACTGTGACGCGTCTAATCCATAGACGGAGAGAACAGTTTCGCCGTCGACGGAATTTGTGGGAGTGGATCGGGGCTGCAGCTCCACCTGCGATCGGCGACGTGATCAGGGAGATCTGACAATGGAGTCGGCCGTGATTTCAATTAGGATGAGAGAGAATAGACCGGCCGCCTCCACTCCTGTTCTCGTACTTTCTTGGTCGCTAACCCTCTCTTCTCCGTGCTCCGGCCCCGCTCGCTCCTCCTTCTCTTCCGGTCAAGTCCCGACCGCTTGCTACTTCTCTGCCGGTTTTGAAATTGAACTAGGGCCAATTCTTGTCCTCTTCCGCGAGCTGAATTCCTCCTCTTTCTTCTTCTTCCTCTGTTTCTTCTTCTGCTCGGAGTGGAACCCACAAAGATCGACGGCGGGGAGCTGACGGTAGTGGCGGGATGCAGATGCACCCTCAAAGATCGACGTCGGTATTCATTGCTGAAGGTCAGAGCATCCCGCCGCTCTAGGGTTTAATTCCCTTCAATTTACTGTCAGGATTCTTTTTGGCGGTATTCAGTTCTGAAAATCAGAGCTTACTCTATATGACTATCTATATTCAAGGGCATTGTTAAAGGCAAACCAGAATTGGCTATTGACAAACCAATTTCTATGAGTTATTACGCGGCTTTTGAAAATACGCTTTGTACATGCATTTTTAGGAAAAGTGGTCAACACGAAAATTGTAGATCTCGTCGAGATATACAACTTTCGTGTTGAACATTTTTCTTAAAAATGCACGCACAAGGCCCTAAAATCGCCATGATCGTTACTATAGTGAATTTTTGAAAATAACAAGAAAATACGCATTGTACATGCATTTTTAGGAAAAGTGCTCAACACGAAAATTGTAGATCTCGACGAGATCTACAATTTTCGTGTTGAGCACTTTTCCTAAAAATGCATGTACAAAACTTATTTTCAAAAGCCGTGTAATAACTCATAGAAATTGGTTTGCCAATAGCCATTTCTGGTTTGCCTTTAACAACTCCCATATTCAATCATTAAAATATTTTCAGGGTGGTGTTAAAGGCACACGGGTCCTGTCCAAAAAGCCTGGCGGGCCCGGGCCAAGACCGGTCTTATCGGGCCCGGGCTTTTTTCCAACCGGGGCCGGCCTGGGCCTAGCCTTAACTGGGCTCGGGCCGGGCTCGGGCTTTCCCTCCAAATGGGGGCCTGCCCAAGGCCCCCAGGGCCGGGCCCGGCCTTATGGCTGCCATGACAACAAGCTGCCATGCTGCCAAATCGGGTTTTTCAAGAGCCCGATAAACCGGGCTTTGCCCGGCCCGGGCCGGGCACCGGGCCAGGCATTTGCCTAATATGGGGGCCCAGTTACGTCCCCTAAGCCCGGCCCGGGCCCAGGCAGGCTTTGCGCGGGCCCAGGCCTCGACGGGTTTTTTCCGGGCCGGCCCCCTGGGCCCGATTTTTTTGAACAACTTTAGGCAATTAGGCACACCAATGATAAATTCACATCATAAAATTTTAAAGGCAGGTCATACGCTAAATACACACCACTACAAAATAAAAATAAAAAAAATTGTGGAATGAAGTGAAACGGTATCCTGCATTTCCGTTCTAACCACCCTGGCGACAGCCACCGCCATTTCTCTTGCCGGCGCCCTTCGCCGTCTCCCCGAACTCTTATAGAAAGAAGACGAACTGGAAAACCAGCAAAACGTCGGCCGTGGACTCGAGGAGGGTGGAAACATCGAGCAGGAGGACAGAAACGTGTGCTGGGTAGGATCCCTTGCGGAGCCGGGGTGTCGAGCTATAAGCAAAAAGAAATGCGTAGGTTATTTTGGGGGACTGCCTTTAACAGTTTAACTTAAGAGGAAATATTAAGTGTTTTTATAAATGATGTGCATATAGATATTTTTTGCCTGCCCTTAACACCACCCTATTTTTATTGAGTTTTGAAACACTAAATCCTTATATTTGTATCCCACTTATATTTCAAGACAGTCCTACCTCCCCGACCTTCTTGCGGATCATGCACGCCACGACGCCGTTCGAAATTCGGCCAACCATCTCGCCGGATTTCGTCGAGAGTTTGATGATCTTGCCCACGTCGCCAACAACCACCACCTTCATTTGCTCGGCCATCTTCATCCTACAACAGCATTCGCAGCCAGCTTTAGGTCACTGCTCTATGATCGACGATCGACTCTATGTCATTGCTCCAGGATCGACGGCCGGCTCTAGGTAATAATATTTCTTTGGAGATTTCAGTTTTGGTAATATTTCCTCCCTCAGATTTCAATTTTGGACCTAGAGATTCCTTTTAGGACCAGTTTGGGTGAGCTGTTGCTGATGAAAAGCTGCTGATTGTAAAAGTGTTGTTTCTGCAAAACAGAGTTTTGTTAAAAAATTGTTTGTGTGAAATGAGTTTGCAGAGCTTTTGATAAGTTGTTTTTTACAAACTGTTTGGCAAAAATGAAGTTCAAACTTGAGCAGCATCGCTTATTGAGATATTGGTCCTAGTAAAAATGCAGCTTCTTCAAATTACATCAAAAACTAATAAAATGACTTTGAAATCATATAAACCCTAACTGCCTTATAGCTTAACAATCATAAATAGATATGATCAAGAGAAAATAAAAATAGAGAAACGCTATAATGCTTTTCCCTCCTCCCATCAGCCACAACGCAAGAACACTTTTCAATAGAGGAGAAGAAAGAGCAAAGGGCAGGGAAGTACGGGGCAATGAAACGCTATACCAAATGAACCAAAAAAAAAATTATGCAAATCTCTGATCATTTTCTGAAGAAATTGAACGAAATATAAAGAAGGGGGTTTCGGAAGAAAACCAGAGAATAATCAATAATTCCTCGAGAAGTTGGGCCTTCGCGATTATGCTGTCGAACTGCTCTTCGCTGCTAATAGGCAGGAGATCGATCGATGAGGGAACGTCCTCATGAATCTGATAGCCAAAAGTCTGCGCCTCCTCCAAGCCGTTCCAGGCCGAAAACGTCGGGCCCGTCCTTCGCGTCTGAGATCGAGAAAGTGTAGATATCTGTAGGGTAAAAATCGAAGCAGCGATGAGAGAAAACGGCGTAGCTTCGAGGCGGCGAAGGAAGGGAACAAGAAGGGGGCAGCCTCGGTCGCCGAGCGGGATGTCGAAGAAGAGCGATGTTCGCCAGACGCGCTGATTGACCGGAGCGAACGGAGGAAAGGGCAGCGGTTCAAGAATGACCTATATCAGCTTATTTTAAAAACGCAATTTTATCCATCCGCCCAACCAAACGCAACTTTTGTCCAAACCTGCGTTTTTGAGCTGCCGCACCGAAGACTATCAGCTCTCCCAAACGCTACCTTAGATTTTGGTTTTGCTAATATTCCTTCTAGATTTCGAGATTTCAGATCGATGACCGGCTCTAGCTAGCTTTTGAGTTGGCCCTCAAGGGAAACTACTCTCATGATAGGTTGCATTAGTAGATCACAACTTAGAGAATTTCCTACTTGTAAAAGCTATGTTGAATTGTTTTGAGTTGGCCCACTTAGTTCTTGAGTTACAATTTGTGATTTACAAGTTGGAAAAGCTATCATGCTCCAAGTTGTGTTTACAATTTTTTTGAGTTGACATTTATTTATCTCTTTTGAATACTTATCTTGATCAATATTAATGTTTAGAGTTCTCTGTGTTTCTTTTGTTGTGTTTGTACTTCAATTAAATAGTGATGAGTTCATAGGATTTGGTGTGGTTGGCAAATGAAGAATCTTCAAAAGACGCACAGTTAGGCGTTAGAATGCACTTTAGCACGACTTTAAGTTTTCAATGTAAAGAAGATTTGATCGATTGATCTCGGAATGTTTCCAAAAAACCGGGGTTTGTCAATTTAGTTCAATATTGCCCTAGTATTATAGCTTTGAGCCATTATCAATGTGTTAATCCAATATAGTTTGTGTTTTGCAGAGTGCGCATTGTTCCATCACTTGAGTTCTTCAAGCACCACATCTCATTATGTTCAAAAATTGCAAGACATTTGCTTTCTTAGTTATTTAATTTTTTTATTACAATTTTAATTTGAATCAACTTCTCTTGTAGAAATACTTTCGTTCCACAACGAAAGATACATGAGTTAAAAAATGTGGCGATCGTGAACGCGGTGGTAAAATCATCATTCGTGAACGAGCACGTAAAAAACTTCATCCATTTTTATGTTAAAGTGAATGAAGTTTCTTAAGTGGGCATTCATAAATGACGATTTTACCATCATGTTCATGACCGCCCGCCACCACTGTGCTAAACAAAGCCGTAATCTATATTATACTGTATACAAAACATAAGGGATAAATAGTAATTCGCGTGCGGCGGGGATCCAAGTCAATCTTAGGGGTGCAATTTAAGTTGAGTCGGCTCATAAGCTCGATAAGCCGCCTCGAAGAAAGCTCGAGCTCGATTATTCTTCAGCTCGCTTTTATTTGTGTATTTAAAAAAAATAAAATATAAAGAAAATAAGGCACAGCTGAAAAAAAATCGTGAGCAGCTCGAGCTCGCGAGCTCAAAACTCGGGCTCGAGCTCAATAAATAGTCATCGCGGGCAAAATAAGCTCGTGGAACTCAAAATGGATAAACTCGTCCTCACCCCTAGTCAATCCTATGTCTGATGTACGGATAGGAATTAATATATCTTAAATGAAAATTTTATATACGCGCCATTGGATTCCCAAGAAAACAAAAAACAATTATTACGGTGATCGTCAGCTATGAGTGTTTCTTTATTATATATTATTATTATTATTATTATTATATAAACATGGTGGTTGATATTATCTTTCTTGTACTTCCTCTCCTTCTCCAATCTGTCTCTCTCCACCCCCAAATTGTGAAGATTTCTGAATCATTATTATGTTTTAAAATCAAGTTTTAAATCGATAACTGTAGATGCCGCAATAACAACAGATTTTTCTTCTTCTGATATATGAAATATATTATGCAAACAACTGCAGATTCCGTGATAACAGCGAGGATCACAGATCTGTAGTTCATAATACCACTGAAAACACATCAACGGAGGACATTAATACATACTCGTCACTCTAGAAAAACACAAGGGCACCATCGATACACATACAGTCCAGTCCACCGTCCCTGCAGAAATCCCTCTGTGCTCCTGCAAATCAACACAGGAAAAATTAAGATCAGAGCAGAAATCAACAGAAAAAATGGAAATCTACACAAATATCTTTAAGAATCAAAAGCAAAATAAAAGAGAAAATAGTCACCGGATCAGTAAACAAAGAGGGAGGATCAGGGACGATCCGTCATCGGGGAAGCTAATCGCTGTCGCTGCTGCTTTTATGACCGTGGTGGTCGCCCTCTTTCTTATCTTTCTTCTTCTTCTTGTCCTTCTTCTCCTTCTTGCCTCCATGGTCCTTCTCCTTTTCCCCCTTCTCGCCTCCGTGGATTTTTTCCTTGACCTTATCTACTATGCTCTCCTTATGCTCACCCCCTTCCTTGTGTTTGCCATCGCCGGAGTAGTGCTTCACCTCCGCCTTATGCTTCTCCTCCTCCTTGTGGTGCTGCGCCTCCTTGTTGTCACCGCCGTGGAGCTTCTCCTGGATCGTGTGGATAATACCCGCCATAGCTTTCTCTCTCGACTCTTCTTCTGCTCTCGATATTTCAACTGGATCTAGATTTCGGCACAGAGATTACAAGCCCTAAACCCCCCCAATTTATAGCCCGAGGAGGAGGGGAGCGACGCTCCTTCCACAGTAGGGTTGATTTCCCACAAAATCACGACTTTGCCACTTGACCGGTTATTACGCGGCAGTACGTGTTTCGTGGGTGAGACTCATTGGGTGAAGTTTGGGTAATACTTTGAATTATTATATTATTATTATTATTATTATTATTATTATTATTATTATTCTAATGTTTGAGGCTGCCGACATGTCGCCACGACGCATTGCCGCGTCACAAATGTTTCACGCTTGGAATGTACGCAACTTAGGGCACTTATCGGCAGCCCCCATGGGGCCTTGGGCTAGGAATAATTTTTGCGTGGGCCCCACTTACAGATACTCTGCCCTGCGAGCGATCAAAAATTGTATGGAAGACGAGCGACCGATCCAATGAGAACGACGCCACACCAGCCGCCAAATGAGCAATCAGGGTAGAGCAATCCCCTTCAATCAAAACATCGGGCCAACCAAATTCCCCGCCACTTCAACCGCAAAGCGCCTCCGCCACCGCGAGTAGACACATGCCTCCAGGTTTGGTTCGCCAAGTCAAGCACTGTCAAGAAGAATCTTGTGCCACAACATCTGCACCAACCAAAGAAGGTCCCTCCCGAACTGCCCCATCAAAATTAACCTTAACCACAACCAAAGGGGTGGAGCCCAAGCTGTCCGTGTAGGAGAAGCACGTGGTGGTAGGTCGCCGGGAGGTGAAACCATCACCGTACGAATAAAATCAATCGTCACCCCTAAAATCTGAAGAGAACCATCTCACAACATATGATTACGACGCCACAAAAGCACCCAACAAACGGTCATGAAAAAGGGCAAAAACATCAGAATCCACAGAACCATGGACCTCCCGAAGCCAGTCAAACCCAAAGCCCGCAACCGCATGTCTAGCAAAATTAGGGATCCCAAATCGGGGAAACAAATGGGCAACAACGGAAGGCATGACGAAAGTCCTCATAAGAGAAGCCACACAACGGGCAACCAACCACATCCAAACAATGCCGTCGGCGAAGGGTAGAGTCCGTCGGTAAAATATCATTTGAAGTGCCGAACGAAAAATTTCTCCCGTCGAGACCTAAAAGACGAACATTCTCGCATTTCAAAATTTGTCCAATTATGACATTATATGGTGGAGAGAGGGGAGAGAAAGTCTACTCGGCCCAACCACCATTAATGATCACAATAATAGGATCATTAATGTCAACATGAAGTGGGTCTCAAGGGATCTCCATGTGGTGCCCACAAAATTTGACCCGAGGTCAAGTTGACGTGGGATTGAGAAATTGAGCAAGTTCCCCTAAATAAGTTCGTGTGCGCGCTATATTGAACACGATAATAAATTGTGACATCCAGGCGATCGGGTGCGCGATCAAACATGTTTAAAAGACTCATTTGGTTCAGCTGACACTATAAGTCGAGATTATACTATTCCCATCATCCATGCCGCATCAGTGAGATGTGGGACACAATAGTGATCGTGCTACAAAATGCAGGACGTTGCATTTGGAAGGCTTATTTGCCTTTCAGAATCAGTAGATTTATCTGAAAGTTGTGACTCAATCATTAATCGGGAAAAATCAAGAGAAGCGAGTTGTTTCATCTAAACCCTCTTGCGAAAAACTTGCCCCAAACATATCGATTTACGTTTGGTTCGATTTGAAAAAAACAAAACAGTTCACAGTTTTCGTTATGATTTTGCATTAAAGAGAGTATAAATGGCTTGATGAAGTGCTTGCTTGCACATATTGAAAAAGCCACAAGAGTGTAGATAGATAGATAGAGAGGGAGGGAGAGAGAGAAAGGGAGATTTAACAATGAATTACTAAATTCCATAATTTCGTTATTATCTACTAATTTAGGCTCAGCTTGGCGCGACGGTGGCGGTCACGAATGCGATAGTTACGAACCGTCGTTTATGAATGCCCGATCGCACCTAAGGAATTTCATCCACTTCCATGTTCAATTTTCCTTTTCGATGGCGTCATAACCGTTGTCATGCCAAACATACACTATGACGGTGACGTTTTTGTCCAAACTCACCCGAGCAAAAGCACTGTTTCAAACTGAGCCCAAGGGTCCGTTTGACACATCAGTCACGGTTGTGAATGCGGTGATTACGAACGTCGTCGTTTGACGCATCGTTTTTGCTCCGTCTAGTTTGAACAAAAATGTCATCATCATTAATATTTGTTTGACATAACAACGATTATGGCGGCCACAAGACAACAAAAATTTAATTCTAAACATAAAAAGGATGGAGATCCTTAGGTGAGGTGGAACATTCATGAAAGACGGTTCATAACTACCGCGTTCACGACCGCCGCCGCCGTGCCAAACGGACCCTAAGATGGATCGAAAATGTTTACCTTGGTGGGTGAAGGAATAGATAGCTTATCGGCTCATTGGTCATATAATTACATCGTTATGCTAACAAGGCTTTTTCATGAATTGCATGATTTGAGCAAGACCGCCGAAAAGATATCCTCCTCGAGCAAGTATGCTTATCGTATGCTACATAAGCATGGGCGAAGGGACCTCGAGGTCCTTGCCCCTGAACTAGGCGAGCGGACCATAGGGTCCACACACCTCTGCCGGGCGAATGGTCCACTCCCATGCAACGGGCGAGTGGACCTCACGGTTCACTTGCCTTAGCCCCGGGCGAGTGGACCTCGTGGTCCACTCGCACACTTTGGATCCCCGTATAAATACCCCCCCCCCCCCCCCCCCCCCCCCCTCCTCTCGCTCATTTGCCCAAGGGGCGAGTGGGGGGCCGCCCCACTCGCCCGCCCAAGGGGCGAGTGGGGGGGTGGGGGGGGGGCCCACTCGCCCACCTAAGGGGCGAGTGGGGGGGCCGCCCCACTCGCCCACCCCTGGGGCGAGTGGGGGAATCCCCACCACTCGCCTGTCCCCTGGGGCGAGTGGGGGAATCCCCACCACTCGCCTGCCCCCTGGGGCGAGTGGAGTATCTTCCACTCGCGGCCAAGCTCGTGAGTGGGTCGGCGCCCACTCGCGCAGGCGGGGCGGTCTCGGTTTAGGTCGAATCAGGTCGATTGGCGGGCTGCGGATAGTGAATTTTTGGCTATCCGCAGAACATTCCTTGGGAAGTCTATAAATAGACCCCCATGGGCACCTTGGGAAGGGTTGGTCTCTACCCCCTCCCTCGCGTGTGAGCAAGCACTACCCCTCCCCTCCCCTTGTCATTGAAGGTGGACGGTGAGGTGATCCTTAGTGCCCTCCAAGGTGCCCAGGCTCAGCATTGGCTTGGGAGGGGAAGTTCCGAGTGAGCTTCCGGGTGTGTGGTGGGACCTCCGCGCTGCAGCTTAAGGGGTCTGTCTCTATACTTCAGTGATCATCAAGGGCAAGGTTCTCTCAGTTCCTAGTGACCGGTCAAGGGTCTTAGCTTAGGTCAAGTAAGAGTTAGCCGCATCCCCCTTTCGAACGCTGAAACCGGGTTACTGGTTTCAACATTCTGGTGCGGTGAGCGTGGAAGCGGCTAGTTCGGAAAGCTCTGAGCCAAGTCCCATGGCAGGAAGCAAAGAGCCGGGGAACTCGCCTCCTCCCAGCAAGTTGCGGTCGTTGACAGGGGAGTAGAAGGCAGAAGAGGCAGATCAGGTGTTGGGTGATCTGACCAAGCTGGAGGTGGCAGAGGAAGTGAGCAAGAGGGAGGTCATTGGCGGCAGTGGAAGGCCAGAGAAGATACGAATTAGCGGGAGGCTGAGCGGGCAGGATCAAGAGAAGATCCGAAGATGTGTCCAACAGAATGTAGACATCTTCGCGTGGAGCGCTGCAGAGATGCCATGTGTGGATGTGAATGTGGCATGTCATCACCTCAACCTCGACCCGAACGTCCGCCCCATTCGCCAGAAAAAGAGAAACGTGTCGCCCACCCTGGCTGGGCCGATCAGAGAGGTGGTGGGGAAACTACTAGAGGCAGGCTTCGTGAAGGAAATCCAATACCCGGGATGAGTTTCTAACGTGGTAATGGTGAAGAAGGGGGACGTGAGGTGGAGGATGTGCGTGGACTTCACTTTGTTGAACAAAGCATGTCCAAAAGACTGCTACCCGTTGCCCCGGATCGATGCGTTGGTGGACTCAGCTGTCGGCTTCCCGGTGATGAGCTTCTTGGATGCGTTCTCCGGCTATCATCAAATCTGAATGCATCCGCCCGATGTCAAGGACGTCTCGTTCATAACGGACGCGAGCCCCTTTGCTCCAAGGGCCGAGAGAAGGGGAAGACCTTTTTCTCTACCTAGGGGTAGGGGTCGAGGCGGTGAGTTCGGTCCTGGTCCGGGAGGAGGGGAAGAAGCAGTTGCCGATTTACTACGTTAGCTGAGTCCTGAAGAAGGCAGAGCTCAAATACCCTGCCCTGGAGAAGCTGGCGTTCGCTTTGATCATCTCACCCCGAAAACTCCGTCCCTATTTCCAGGCTCATTCAATCAGGGTGGTGACCGACCATCCCCTTCACAACGTTATGGAGGGAGTGGAGCATTCGGGCAGTTTGGCAAAGTGGTCGGTCGAGCTCAGCGAGTTTGACGTCACCTTCGTCCCTCGGGTGTCGATGAAGGCACAGGCGGTAGCAGACTTCCTGGCGGAGTATGTGGCAAGGAGGTGGAAGGGCAAGAACCCACCGGGTTAATAGCATGGGACCTGTTCGCAGATGGGGCATCAGGAAGAAATTCCCTCGGCGGAGGGGTGATCCTGGTCAACCCACATGGGACCAGGATCGAGCAAGCGATCCACATTCGGTTCCCTGTGACCAATAATCAGGCCGAGTATGAGGCAGTGGTGGCAGGGCTTCGTCTGGCAAGAGAGCTGGAGATCCGGGACGTGAATGTTTTCACAGATTGAATAGTGGTGGCCTCCCAGGTTCGAGGGGAGTTCGAGGCGAAGGAACCAACCCTCCAGAGGTATCTGGCGAAAGTTAGGGACCTCGTTGGATGGTTCCACACTTTCTCCATCCAACACATTCCAAGAGAGGAGAATGCCCGAGCGGACCAGCTGGCAAAGCACGGCCCTTGCGCAGGAGGGATGGTGACCGAGTTTTTCCGCCCATCCATCGAGGAGGGCGAGCTGATGGAGATCGATCAAAGGGCCTCGTGGATATACCCGATCCTCACCTTCCTGACCTCAGGCAAGTTCCCGGAGGGGGACCTGGATAAGAGGCGGTTCAAATACAAGTAAGCATACTACATGATGCGGGAAGGAAGTTTGTATAGGAAGACCTTGGCCGGGCTCCTAGCAAGGTGCGTGACGGAGGATGAAGTTCCATGGATTTTGGAGGAAATCCACTCCGGGGAATGCGGGAGCCATTCAGGGAGTCAGACCTTAGAAAAGAGGGTGCTGAGGCAGGGGTACTTCTGGCCGACCCTTCAGAAGGATGCCATGGAATTTGCAAAGAGGTGTCAGAAGTGCCAGCTCTTCGCGCCACTCCAACTTCAACCCGCACAAAGGCTCAGAACGATCACTGCGCCTTGGCCCTTAGCCATCTGGGGGGTGGACTTGGTCGGCCCGTTCCCTCAGGCTAGCGGTCAGAGGAGATTCTTGTTAGTCATGATTGACTATTTCTCCAAATGGGTGGAGGTTAAGGCCTTGGCAAAGACGACCTCGCAGGTGATAAAGAATTTCATCTGGGGGGAAATAATTTGCAGGCACGGGCTCCCCCTCGCCATAGTGATAGACAACGGGCCACAGTTCGCTAGCGATGAACTCATTAACTTCTGCGGTCAAGTGGGCATCGACCTCCATTTTGCCTCTGTTCATCACCCTCGAAGCAATGGACAGGTAGAAGCCGCGAACAAAGTCATAGTCAACTTGTTGAAGAAGAAGGTGGAAATCCTGAAGGGGAATTGGGTGAAGCAACTTCCCTCGGTCTTATGGGCCTTGAGAACAACGCCCAATACGGCAACGGGGGAAACGCCATTCAAACTCTCCCATGGGTCGGAAGTCGTGCTCCCAGTAGAATTCGAGGTCAGATCCCCCCTGGTCGTAGCCGCCGAGGAGGGAGACGAAGACTGGAGACTTGACAATGAAGAGGAGCAACGACTCTCGCTGGACATGGTTGAGGAGCTCCGAGACCTTGCCACGGTTCGACAAGAGGAGGTGAAGCGCCGGATGGCCAGGTACTTCGATAAGAACATTAGAATCAAGCAATTCGCCCCAGGGGACCTAGTCCTCAAAAAGGTCGACACCGCGGGAAGGTCGGCGAACGTAGGAAAGCTCCAGCCCAATTGGGAGGGGCCCTATGTAATCTTGGAAGCCCTGAAGTCTGGGGGGTATCGCCTTCAAAATGTTGAGGGGATCCCCCTTGGTAATACTTGAAGTGGCGATGATCTTAAGCGTTTTTATCCTTAATAAATATGCTGATTTTCTCTTTAACCAGACCTCTTACTCCAGCTTATGATAGCTACTATAGCCAACATGAGTATAGGTTGGTAGGATTCAAAGAAGAAGAGTCGCATCGCGAAAGCAACAAACTCCCCCAGATAAGGTTGACTCCCTATGAGGGCGCTGAGTTCCTCTATCTCCAGGCATGCTGAGCCCCTAGGACGCGGGTGGACACTTCCGCCTCCCATTGAATTGGGAGGGCGTTAGGTTCCCCTGTCTCCAGGAAAGCAAGGCACCTAGGACGCGGATGGGTACTCCCGCCTCCAGCTGATCTAGGAGGGCGCTGAGTTCCTCTGTGAGAGGACCCAGCGCAACCAACTGCACCAAAAGCCATGACTGTTGGTGAAGGCGCAACTTGATCTTTATATCAACGGAAAGGCGCTACGGGTCAAGTGAAGGAACACTGGACCCAACAATCCCCCTCAGCGTCCAGCACGACCCGCAAGCTCAGAGGTGCTCCACATGGCCCGCAAGCTCAGAGGTGGCTTGACACATGGCTCCGGCCGCCTGACCTGCCAGGACCCACACAGGTAGAGAGAATTTCAGGAATTATCAGCGCCCCCCCCCCCCCCCCCCCGTCTCGAACACGCAATCTGCTTTGATACCAATTGAGAGGACCCATCGCAACCAACTGCACCAAAAGCCATGACTGTTGGTGAAGTCGCAACTTGATCTTTATATCAACGGAAAGGCGCTACGGGTCAAGTGAAGGAACGCTGGACCCAACACTCTGTCTCCAGGCAAGCTGAGCCCCTATGACGCAGGTGGACACTTCCGCCTCCCATTGAATTGGGAGGACGTTAGGTTCCCCTGTCTCCAGGAAAGCAAGGCACCTAGGACGCGGATGAGTACTCCCGCCTCCAGCAGATCTAGGAGGGCGCTGAGTTCCTCTGTCTCCAGGCAAGCTGAGCCCCTAGGACGCCGGTGGACACTTCCGCCTCCCACTGAACTGGGAGGGCATTAGGTTCCCCTATCTCTAGGAAAGCAAGGCACCTAGAACGCGGATGGGTACTCTCGCCTCCAACTGATCTAGAAGGGCGTTGAGTTCCTCTATCTCCAGGCAAGCTGAGCCCCTAGGACGCTGGCGGACACCTCCGCCTCCCATTGGAAGGCGAAGCACCTATCTCCAGGAAGGCGAAGCACCTAGGACGCGGATGGGTACTCCCGCCTCCAACTGATTCAGGAAGGCATTGGTTCCCCCTATCTCCAGGTAAGCGAAACACCATGGACGCGGAGGGGTGTTCTGCCTCAAATATCTAAGGTCCTTGACTAGGGACCATTCGTCGGGCTCAGTCATGACGGCATGCGGTGAGGCTGGTCGGATTGACTAGTCACTCGGTGATCGGTTCAACAAGGCATCGAATCCCCAAGCAGTAAGAAAAAAGAAGAACAAACTAAGAGATTCATTAGAACAATAGCTGGTTCGGTAGCGACATATATTACATAAACTGTTACTTCACCCTTACTGATATATGCAGGATGAAAAGAAGAATACATGCAAGGGGTACATGGTTCCTATAAGAAACAGCAAGAAAGGAGGGGCCCCTGACAACCATAACATTCAGGGGGAATAACCACCGCCGCAAAAAGACAAGTCAAGGTCGCTCGGGAGAAGGGAGGAACTCGTGCAGGACGTCGTCGGCAGAGACCCCCCTCCAGCTATCTCAGAGAGCATCCGCCCCATGAAGGCGGTTCACCAGGGTTTGGGCCGTTGACGTCACGATCTTCCTCCGAGCACTCTCTGCTTCAGCCGGGCAAGGTGGGGAGGATGTCGATGCCATCGGAGGTCCACCTCTTTCTCTCCCTGTCTCCTTTAGCTGTCTTCGAGCCTCAGCAAGCTGAGCCTTTAGGTCGTTCACCTCCTTGTCCGACTCCTCGCACCGTCTCCTAAGTGAGTCGGCAGCGCCGGGTTCCTGCAGGTCGGCAAAACAGTAGGGTTAGAGCCCGTGCAGGTGGAGAGGTTGAGAAAAGAAAAGCCACCAACATAAGCGCGAACCAAAGCTCCAAGCTCCGTTAGGTCGGTTTGACCCTTCTCGAAAAGAGCCTTGAAGCGGGCCCTGAAGTCTCGGGGTGGATCCATCCTGTTCAGGTGGGGTGAGTAGGGGGAGCTCTCAGGGATGGTGCTCTCCTCACCTCCCTCTCGGGGTTTTTATAGTCGTCAAGCGGGGCCCTCCAAAGATTCTCCCAAAAACTCTCCCTACTCGTCAAATAGGTGGGTTGGACATTCTTTCCGAGCTTGGGACAAGCTCGAAAAGAGCGGGGATTGTGTACAACCCTCATATTTGCCGAGCTGGTTTGGTTAACCCAGACTCAGCGGAATCGAGGAGGATAAGGAGAATAGCCGTTCACAAGCGACCGGAACTAGCTAAGGTGAAAGCGGGTCCGGAGGAGATGGAAGGAAGGGCGGTGGGGCGAACGGACAGAGCATCTGCTTCCCTCGGACGAGTGGGGGGACATCCCCCACTCGCCCGGCCCTTTGGGCGAGTGGGAAGGGCACCACTCGCCCGGCCTTGGGCGAGTGGAGGAGTCCTCCGCTCGCCCAGCCGTGGGCGAGTGGGGGAATCCCCCCACTCGCTCGGCCTTGGGCGAGTGGAGGGGTCCTCCACTCGCCCGGCCACGGGCGAGTGGGGGAATCTCCCCACTCGCCCGGCCACGGGCGAGTGGGGGAATCTCCCCACTCGCCCGGCCGCGGGCGAGTGGGGAAATTCCCCACTCGCCCGGCCATGGGCGAGTGGGGAGACCCCCCACTCGCCCGGCCATGGGCGAGTGGGGAGACTCCCCACTCGCCCGGCCATGGGCGAGTGGTGGCCGGGCGAGTTGGGAGACCCCCCACTCGCCCGACCATGGGCGAGCGGGGAGACCCCCCACTCGCCCGGCCATGGGCGAGTGGGGAGACCCCCCACTCGCCTGACCATGGGTGAGTGGGGGGATCCCCCACTCGCCCGTCCTCCCTCTTGAGGGGGCGAGTGGGGGCAGCCCCCCACTCGCCCGGCCCCTATCTTTCGGAGGAATTTGGTTATCCGCAGTCCGATTTTGGCTATTCGCAGTCCGTTTTTAGGAAAGTCTACAAATAGACCCCCATGGGCACCTTGGGAAGGGTTGGTTCCTACCCCCTCCCTCGCGTGGTCTTGTGAGCAAGCACCCCCCTCTTGTCTTCGAAGGTTGACAGCGAGGTGGTTCAAGTGCCCTCCAAGGTGCCCAGGCTCAGCATTGGCTTGGGAGGGGATGTTCCGAGTGAGCTTCCGGGTGTGTGGTGGGACCTCCGCGCTGCAGCTTAAGGGGTCTTTCTCTAGACTCCAGTGATCGTCAAGGGCAAGTCTCTCAGTTCTTAGTGACCGGTCAATGGTCTTAGCTTAGGTCAAGTAAGAGTTAGCCGCATCCCCCTTTCGAACGCTGAAACCGGGTTACTGGTTTCAACATCGGGGTCGCGAGGAACCTCCTCTATTTTTTATTCTTCGCAGACCATGACCACTTTGTATCTTCATCCGTGTGCTAACTGTTAAGGGCAAAGTGTCTGTCTATGTAATCTCTATTATCCCTGAACACGTAATTATTTGGCAAACCTTCTAGTTTTTTCAACTATTCGCTGTTCAAGCATAACAACTGTCTGGTTTGAGATCTCTTCCTACAATGAAGAGAGTTTACTTTCTTGTCATACCTTATACCAACTTGCTAGAACAACCAGGGGAGGAGAGCCGGTCCACGTCCTAGGGGCTTAGCTAATTACCTGGAGGCAGAGGAATTCATCACCCTTTCGAACCACTTGGGGGCGGAGTACCCGTCCACGCCTTAAGGGCTTAGCTTGCCCGGAGGCGGAGGAACCCAGCATCTTCCCAAACCAATGGGAGGCGGAGTACCCGTCCACGTCCTAGGGGCCTAGATTACCTGGGGGCGGAGGAACTCAACACTTTTTCAAACCAACTGGGGGTGGAATGTCCATCCACATCCTAGGGGCCTAGCTTACCTGGAGGCGGAGGTACTCATCATCTTTCCAAGTCGCTTAGTTAAGTAGTGAGTCGACCCGATGAGTCTCCCATCTGCCGGCATGACTGAGCCCGGAGAATGGTCCCTAGTCGGGGATCTTACCAAATGGGGGTGGAGTACCCATCCACGTCCTAGGTGCTTACCTTCACCTGAAGGCAGAGGAACTCAACACCTTCCCAAGCCACTTAGTCAAGTAGGGAGTCGACCCGATGAGTCTCCCAGCTGCCAGCATGACTGAGCCCTGAGAATGGTCTCTAGTCGGGGATCTTACCAAATGAGGGCGAAGTACCCATCCACGTCCTAGGTGCTTACCTTCACCTGGAGGCAGATGAACTCAACACCTTCCCAAGCCACTTAGTCTAGGCGTTACCTGAAACCTTTTTCATTCATCATCGAGGAGCTACCTGCTTATTACAGCGCGCCTCTCTGGGCCTACGTGGTCACATGCACCTTGACCATCTCCCTCATTCCTTCCTCCATCTTCTTCGTCTTCTTATTCCTTTCCTTTCTCCTAGTCCTTCCTGCTTCGCTTGTCAACCTGGAGGCGGAGGACTTATTCCTGAAACCGATCCGCGTAGCTTCCTAGCGTCTCTCCCTACTTCTGTTGAATCGAGAACAGGACCTCCGCTCCCTTACACCTCTTCTTCGAGGTGGAGAATCTCAACAAGAAGCTCCGGCGCAGGTCCTTGAAGCTGTAGATGGTACCTGATGGGAGCTGGTGGAACCAGTCTTTCGCCTCTCCCTTGAAAGTGCTGGCGAAGAACGTGCACTTGGAGGCGTCCGACATCCGCCTGATCGAGGCTATGTCTTCGAACCGCTGGAGGTGCTGGAGATGGTCATCCTTCCCTGCGTAGTAGGACACGGCAGGCTCGTCGAACCCATCGGGGCAGCTGGTCCTAGGCAAGTCGTTGAAGAGCACTCGCACTTGGAGGCTTGAACCTTCTTCCGAGGCCGGTTCCTTCCCTTCTCGACGTGCTTGATCTGCCTTCCCTGCTTCCTCTTCCCCCGTCAACGACCGCGACCCGTTGGGAGGAGGTGAGTTCCTTGGCTCTTCGCTTCCAGCCATGACACTTGCCCAGAGCTTTCCGAACTAGCTGCGTCCAAGCTCACCGCACCAGAATGTTGAAACCAGAGAACTGGTCTCGACGTTCGAAAGGGAGATGCAGCTAGCCCTTACTTGACCCGAGCTAGACCCTTGACCAGTTACTGAGAGCTGGAGAACCCTACCCTTGAAGAACACCCGAGTCCGCAAACAGACCCCTTAAGCTGCAGCGTGGAGGTCCCACCACATATCCGGAAGCTCACTAGGAACTTCCCCTCCCAAGCCAATGCTGAGTCTGGGCACCTTGGAGGGCACTAAGGATCACCTCACAGTCCACCTTCGATGACAAGGGGGAGGGGAGGGGTAGTGCGTGCTCACAACACACACGCGAGGGGGGGGGGGGGGGGGGGGGGGGTACTAACAACCCTTCCCAAAGTGCCCATGGGGGTCTATTTATAGACTTCCCAAAAATTGGACTGCGGATATCCAAAAATCTACTATCCGCAACCCAACAGCTAACCCGAACGACCGAAACAGGAGGGGGGGGGGGCGAGTGGAGCTCGAGACGTCCACTCCCCCTCACCGGGGGTCAGATGGATGGACCAGGGTTCCCCACCTGTGCCGGGCGAGTGGACCATAGGGCCACTCGCCCAGCTGCCCGGGCGAGTGGACCACAGGTCCACTCGCCTGCTGGCCCGGGGGCGAGTGGACCTTGAGTCCACTCGCTCCCCGCCTTGGGCGAGTGGACCCAAGGTCCACTCGCCCCCTTGCCCGCCCGGGGCATTGGGCGAGTGGACCCAAGGTCCATTCGCCCAAGAGAGCTTGCCCCCCCGGGCTTTCTCTTTTCGGTCCTTGACGATCTCCGATGGTTTGGTTCCCTTGCCCTTTACATGTGCTAGGCCACGTCGGCTCGACAAATATGAGGGTTGCACACAAACAACATTATTAATTACTTTAATTCTGATTATATAAACACAGGATATTACACCACCGCCCAACTCTTTTTGCATAACCCCTCTTCCACCGATCTCCCTCACCAATCACACAGGTGCGTCAACCAGCCGCTCGCCACCTCCGCGTGAGTGTCTCCACATGTTGCCACCGCCGGGTGTTCCGCCTTCTCTGAACGCAATTATTGTAGATCCAAAAAAACCTAAGGTGGAAGAAACATGAACACAAGATCTTTTCTCCCAAATTGTGCAGACTTAAATGTTCATTACAACAACAAATTTTGGTCTACCATTTTGCAAGTTGTATGTCATTTGATGATTGAGTAGAAGTTACACTCACTAATTTTATTCTTTAAATACATATATAATTTTGAAACTAACATGCCACATCAATTTTTGCTTAGGTACTCCGCTATGGTATCATTTTGTAAGGACACAAACAACTTGTTGATATGGTGCTTACTAGTTTTGACTAATTATTGTCACTGTAACCTCCGTCTATTTTTTATAGTTTTGATTTTTTTTAATTCTTTTTATCGGTCATTAACATATTGATCTCTGCTTATATTTCTACGATTTACATTAACAATGAGCTGTCGTTATCATAAATAAATTTGCTTTATTATCTTTCAATTGTCCTCCGTCTCCAATCCGTCTCCCTCCGCCCCCAAATTGTGAAGATTTCTGAATTATTATTAATTTTTAATCAAGCTTTAAATCGATAACTGCAGCTTCCGCAATAACAAGAGATTTCTTCTTCTTCTGATATATGAAATATATAATGCAGACAACAACTGCAGATTCCATGATAACAGCGAGAATCACAGCTCTGCAGTTGATAAAACCACTGAAAATACATCAACGGAGGACATTATTAGATAGACGTCACAATAGAACAATACGAGGGCACCATTGATACACACAGTCCCTGCAATAATCCTTCAGTGCTCCTGCAAATCAACACAGGAAAAATCAAGATCCGAGCAGAAATCTACAGAAAAAATGGAAATCGACACAAATATGTTTAAGAATCTAAAGCAAATTAAAAGGGACAAATAGTCACCGGATCAGCGAACAAAGAGGGAGGAACAGGGACGATCCGTCATCGGGGAGGCTAATCGCCTCCGTGCTTCTTTTCCTCCTCGCCACCGGAGAATTTATCCTTGATCTTATCCACTATGCTCTCCTTATGCTCACCCCCTTCCTTGCCATCGCCGGAGTGGTGCTGCGCCTCCGCCTTATGCTTCTCCTCCTCCTTGTGGAGCGGCGTCTCCTCCTTGTGCTCACCGCCTTGGAACGTCTCCTGGATCTTCTGGACAATTCCCGCCATTGCTTTTTCTCTCGACTCCTCTTCTTCAACTCTCGATAGAATTCGGTACGAAGATTACAAGCCCTAAACCCCCCAATTTATAGCCCGAGAATAAGCGACGCTATTTCAACAGCAGTCTTGAATTTCCACAAAATCACGACTCTGCCACTGGCTCCGTTGCAGCGCGGCGGTACGTGTGACGTGCGTGAGATTGATTGGGTGAGGTTGGGATAATACGTTGAATTATTATTAATGTAATTATTTAATGTGTGAGGCGGCCGATTCGCCACGTCGCATTTCTGCGTCGCCGACGATTGGGCACTGGGCCAAGTGGAGGATTTTGATTGGAGCGTTTTATGTCGGCAAGAGAATCATATTCATTGGAGGGGAAATTTGTTTGGTGCGCATAAGCACCACAATTACCAAACGACAATAAATACTCTCTTTTAGCCTTTTAGGACGCCAAACGCATTTTCAAACAAATATCCAATTTTCCATGCTCCAACTTTCCGGGGAAATATTTAGGTAAGAGTAACGCACCTAGAGTAATGTGCGCTCTCCTTGTTCGTCTGATCAAAGATCGGATCGCTAACCGAAAATCAGTAAAAAAAAAAAATCCAACAATCATGCGGGCTTTGCTGGATCGGACGACTGAGGTGGGGCTAACGCACCTTACTCTAGGTGCGCTACCCTCAATTTTTTTGCTCCTTTTTTTTCAACTTTCTCCTTCTGCCGAGATGTAGAAGACGAATACCTCGTACCCTTCTACCATTTTTGCAGCATTTTAGCTTATTTTGTCCATCAGTTCATCCTCTTGCCTTCAACTTTCCCTCCATATTGACTGAAAAAACAACCGACGATATGGAATTTGCAGCGCTCACCTCCGAAAATCAGCCGACGACATGAAGACTAAAATATTTACTTCGTTTTGCTAAGCTGTAAGCTATTCCAGTATTCATATTAATCGTCCAGTAAGAATATAGAGTTCTTCCAAATGGTGTTGGGTCCCACAAAAAAAGGTATTTATTGCAGCACGATATATTTGGTGCGCTATAAACACCAAATATTTTTCCGATCGGCGGAGGGCACCCTTGTTCCAAGTGTAAATTTTATTCCAGACAGCGATTTGGGACCAAAGTAAATTCACTGGTCAGTTTGTGAGGCATTTGAAGTCACATGCAAGATTACTAGTATTATTAAAAAATAATCAATTATTTCGCCAAGCGGCTTAAGTGTGAGCGCGATTGTCGAGCGGCGGATCAATTATAGCAGAGCAACTTAAGCACGAGTCTAGTTATTATTAAGAAGTAGTCAATTGCTTCAATTTGAAACAAAATAAATAATACAAAGGGCTCGATGATCACCGAGCGAGTGGGCAATCTCGAACACATTTCACTAAAAGAAAAAAAACTAGAAAGTCTATAGAAACCGCCGAGTGGCTTAAGTGCAAGTGAAATTGCCTAGTAGTTCAAGCACAAGTGTGATCGTCTAGCAACTCCGCATTCATCGCAGAGCGTCTGAAACACAAGCATGAAGCGCATATCACCGAGCGATTGTCTGGAAAATAGTGTTCGTGACCGCATCTACCCAAAATGTATTTGTATTTTTTTTATAATTGTGTTCACAACCGTCATCACTCTTCCACCGCTTTCTCAAACATGACCTACACATGAACAGATTAGAAACTCCAGATGCACGAATAAGGCGCACGCGTCGAGCACCAACACTTGAATTCAAAAGGTTTTGTACCTATTTACTATTAATTCTTGGCATTTATTGTACAATTAGAGTAAATACCAGTTCTAACTTCTAAGGACGATGAAATCCCTTTGACGCAAAGAACGAGTTAGTTCTAAGACATCGAAGGATCTGCTCGGATTGGGCCACATTCAACCCAAAATTTTAACCGTATGAGACGAGAGACAACCACATGATATTTCTACACAAATATATTATTTAACAATAATCATATTTGACTAAACCAATACTTCCGCTCGCTACAACAATTAATCTCCCATGTATACTATCTATAATTCCAAAATGCAAATGAAGAAAGAAGTTCTCAACAATCACAAGAATTGCTCTAAATAAGTAGCAAGCACAAGATAAAGAAATTTCTTATTGCAAAATCACAGTGCAAGAATCAAACCATTTAAATAAAGAGCATTTATAATAGCACCCCATAAAAATACATAAAATTTGATTTTCTTGTGGTATAATAGCGCGCACACACAGGAATTTTTCCCGTCACCATGCCTTCGAGCCGCGCCTCCTTCCATCTTCGTTCCGACCGCCTTTCTCCGGCAAAACTTCCGCCCGCCCTAACACTCGCCCCATTGTTGCAAGGCTTCATCTTTGTCACCCCTTGCAATTACAGTTCTTCTTAAAACTAGAAAGAGTTTCAAATGAAGCTTTCAACATTTTTCCTTGAATTTGATGACTTATTCCTTTCGACCGCCATGGCTAGGCAT
This sequence comes from Dactylorhiza incarnata, assembly GCA_033032865.1. Lineage (NCBI taxonomy): Eukaryota > Viridiplantae > Streptophyta > Magnoliopsida > Asparagales > Orchidaceae > Dactylorhiza > Dactylorhiza incarnata. The sequence continues at coordinate 3,141,026 of JAWHQI010000309.1, read as the reverse complement.
TTACGAGCTCCCGAGTTAGGAATTAGTAATCATCATGTGTTGCTCTCGGGATTGTTTCAGAAAAAATCTTTGCCTTCTTCAGCTGATTAACATTTGTGCTATGTAACCCTTTGTGGAGCGGATTCTACAACTTGAAGTTGCGCATTTAGACTTCGTTTGGAGGGATGGCCGGAAGTGTGGCGGGCATCAACAGAACTACGAATGGCGGCCGAGCTCGGGCTGAAATTCCTCCACGCGGACGACACAAAAAGGGAGCAATCTGAAAATTATGGGGTGCTAATAGCTTGCTTGTGTGAAAATAGAATTTTATAGGGTGCTAATATCACATGGAGGCTAATAGAGAAATGGGATGTGCTGTTAACAATGCTCTAAATAAATCTCCTACTACAACAACACAACAAAAACAAAAGTTGAAGTACTCATCTAAATTTTATACTCTATAAAGAGACACTGACAGTAAGTTGGCAAAATTACAGGTTGCACTAATATATCTTCTGAAATTACAAAAATATCTTTTGTAAGTTTATTTTTATAACATGCATGAACAAAATACTCCACTAAGGCTTCGTTTGACGCGACTTATTTGCTCCGATGAGTTTGGTCAAAAACGTTCATCATAGAATGTATGTTTGGCAAGACAAAGGTTACGACTTGTCACGGAGTAGTCTAGAAACTTCTATGTTTTGGAGGGAAACCTCTTTGGGGCCTATAAAAGGGGAAGACCCCCTCATTTGTAATCATCCAAGTTTTGGAGAAGCAATAGAGTTCTTTGAGTTTCCTTTGCAATTGTGAGTTCTCTTGAGGTCTACTTTGCATCCTTTCTTCATCACCACCTAGTTCTTGCAGGAGAGGCTGACTTAGCTTGGCTACGTGGAGTGACAAGGAGCTAAGAACGCACGGGAGCTTGTAAGAAGACAAGTCTGTGACAGACTGCTACCAAGAAAATAAACTAGTTTTGAGCATAAAATGCATGAATTTTTTTAGATGAGGTCGGGCGTTCAAGAACGACGGTTCATGACCACCGCGCTCACGACCGCCACCACAGCGCCAAACGAAGCCTAAAGCTCTTAGGGGAGTATTTTCTTGCATGCATGTTATGAAAAGTAAACATACAGTCTTTAAATACAACAACACTAAAGGAGACATACAAAACTTTCACTAACATTGAGATAAACACTGAACAAAACAACTACTGAGTGCCATTATGTTTCCTCGGATGGCAGAAATCCGAGACATGCTTCTTTTCTGCAAAAGCAAGGCGAGTCTTTTCGCCCGAGACGAGCATCCCCGTAGCTAAAGGTGAGCTCTTCGCCCTCCGATATATCTAGAGCGGCGAAGAAACACAGCCTAGGGAGAAATGAGCCAGAATTTCTCACAAGAACAGCCATCAGATTGCCACCATCACAAGAGTGATTGATGAAGCGGGCAGCATTTCCGATGCTCGTCGCGTCGATGTTAACCCTCAGGCATGCTTTGCCGGACGGAAGATGCTCTCTAACGACTAAAAGTGCGGGGGAAACCTTGGTAGAAGACGCCAGCTCATCATATGCGTGCAGCCGCCTTCTCGCCTCTTTTGTTGTCACAAACTCACCTTCAGAAAACAAGCGAGCACTAAATACTTGGGATAAGGCTAATGATGATGAGACATTTAGGCTTCGTTTGGTTCGGCTTATTTGCTCCGGTGAGTTTGGACACAAACGTCATTGTCATACCAAACATTTTATGCTTATAACTAGTTTCTTTTCTTGGTAATGATAGTAACATTTGTCATACCAAACATACATTCTATGACAATGACGATTTTGTCCAAACTCACCGGAGCAAATAAGCCGAGCCAAACGAACCCTTAGAAATTCTTTAGTAATTTTCTTGACCAGAAAGGCATCTAGGCTCCGTGCAAACGACGGTGGCGGTCGTGAACACGGTGGTAAAACCGTCATTCGTGAACGGGCACCTAAGGAACTTCATCCACTTTTATGTTCAAGTGGATGAAGTTCCTTAGGTGGGAGTTCATGAATGACGGTATTACCACCGTGTTCATGACCGCCACCACTGTACCAAACGGAGCCCTAATTTGCAGCTTAAAAACTATTATCTTTGAACAATGACAGCTTCTCTTATTGTGAGCTTCACCATCAAATATCCTAAAATAAAGATAAGTTTTGGTTAATTTTATTTTCATCTTAGGTATCCAACCATACAAAATCTACAGACCATTTTTTTCTTAAAATATCTATAGGAGCAAAATTTGGTCACACCCCCTCAACAACATTTGGTCAGTAAGTTATTTGGGTATGACTTTAATGTGGATTACAAGACAGACACAATGAATCAAGTTGTTGACGCCTTCTCCAGGAGGATTAAGGAGGATGAGGGTACAATTTGTATGCTTTCTCTCCCCATAGAGGCGCTATTTGATGACACGCGTGGGGAGATAGAAGGGTCAGACATAATTACGACCCTTCAAATCAATAGCGTGAATCAAGATTTACAGGACCCGTGAGCAATATGAGACGGGGTGATCCTCTACAAAAAACAAGCATATCATTTACCAACTTCTCCCATCACAACAAGTGACCAGAGGATTCCACAATCCTACACATGAAGAAGTTTAAAAGCCATTTCAATGTTAGAGTTGAATTTCAGTGGAAGGGAATGTGTGTTGATATATGCGCATTCATTCCTATGTGACTGACTTGTCTGCAAAACAAGGCAGAGCATCAGAGTGCAATGGGGTTACTACAACCCTTACCAGTTCCTACACAATTATGGGTTGACATCTCGATAGACGTCATCGATAGCCTTCCAAATCCAGGGGAAATACACTCATCATGGTTGTGGTAGATCGTATCTATAAATCAGCTCACTTCATACCCCGGTTCACCCATACATTGCCACAAGGGTGGCACAAATTTTTTGCGCATATTTTTCATCTCCATGGGCTTCCCGAATTCATTGTTTCAGATAGGGATACAATTTTCACTAATCATTTCTGGTAAGAACTATTTTGCCTAAATTAAACAACATTGGCAATGCCATTCACCTATTCACCCACAACCAAATGGACAGACGGAAGTTGTCAATTATGTTTTGGAGATGTATCTGTGATCCTTCACAGGAGACAAGCCCAAAGAATGGGTAGATTGGTTAGCTTGGGCCGAATATTGCTAAAACAAGTCCTACCACACTGCCCTATAGATGACACCATTCAGAATGATCTTCGGTCGGGACCCACCATGCCTACCACCTTATACGTTCGATTATGCGCATGCCGATGGTGTTCATCAAAGTTTCCTCTAGCATGATCTTATCCTAAATATAGTTTGAGGGCATTTTCTATTGGCACAAAATCGCATAAGAATAACATTCTCATGGGCTCATCGCGATGTGCGATACAAGGGGGTGATTGAGTTTGGTTACGAATACACTCATATCGACAGACATCCATATCAAAAAGGGGAACAATAAGCTCTTGCCTAAATTTTACGGTCCCTAACAAATTAATGAGTGTATCGATCAGGTGGCCAATCACCTACACCTTCCTGTGGACGCACAAATACAAATGCGCCCCAGACATCTATTGCGCACTCGCATGGTCCAGGGGGTGAAGTAATCGTCCAATGGAATCACCAAACTGAAGAGGAAGCTACATGGGAAACTTGGGACACACTGCGCAAATATTATGATTAGTCTGAGCTTGAGGGCAAGCTCATTCTGGAGGACGACAATTATGTTACGAATATGTTGTGGAGATGCACGTAAAAGAGACGAGAGTAGGAAGATTGGAGCCTAGAGCACCATGGAGAACGACTTAAATGATTTTGAGTCCAAGATCGCCTTCACAAATTTTATTTCAAATGTACCTTAGCTTTATACATTAATTCCATTTTCAAAGTATCATTCACAAATGGGGTATCTTGTAATTTTGGGACCTCTTATATATAAATAGGAGGGGGAACCAACGAGGATATGCTCACAATCCTAATTGTTTCCCTAACTCAAGGTTGAGACCCTTTCAGCAAACAAGCTCCCTTTGTATTCTCTGATCCTTTTCTCCGATGTTTCCATAACATGAATCTCATGTTCTTCCCCGATTGGAGGACATAAAGATAATCGAGGGAAAAAATTCACCTCACCCACCTTCGATCCTTCTCTTTGTTGAGCGGTGACGCGAACCTTCACGAGGGCACGCAATCAGACTAACTTTTTTTTTCGCCTAGTAAATAACTTTTAATGAAACTAAAATAACTCTCCCTTTCAAACTTTTAGAATAAATACCTATTGAAGTAGGAAAAAAACTATTTGTGAAAAGATAAATTCACTTTTAAATAAACTAAATATTTTTTCTTAAAGCAGGCATTCATTAGTAGTAAACCAAATGTTACTACAAATCAAGCATAGTATGTCCACTCTCTATTTTATTGCTAAATTCAGAGCCATACATAATATTCTCATTACACATAATACTAGGGTTTTATCACAACCACATTCTTCTAAAGAACCTATATTGATAAAGTCTTGATAAAGAGTTGAACGACACCGAAGAACAAAACATACAAGGCTGAGGAGAGCCCAAAGAAACCCTGGGGATATTGATGGAGTTGTGAGTCTAAAGCTGGTGGAGACATGAGAAGATTGAAATCTGACATCATAGAGATCTCGAGTTCGGGAACAACTAGGAGGGTTTGCAGCTAGTGTCCATGAGAAGGTATAGAGCTGGGAAGACTGTCTGATACTAGTACCAATGAAGAAAATTGAAAAGATACGTCTTTAATGGAGTACGAGTAGTTTGTGCGAGCTTTATACTTAGGTAAAGTGTATGTATAAGGTCAAATGACCAAAAAAGGCCTTAAGAATCTCCTCAAGTTAGAAGGGTTAGAAGATATTCAACCCACCTAACTTGCAAATGAGATAACTGAAATGGTTGTTGAAATGGGTGTTGAAATTAGTGTTGAAATGAGTGGCGTAGGAAAGACATCTACCGATTGAATGACAATAGAAATGGAGCAGTGCGAATGAAGCCCCGTTGAATTTGTTGACGAGTGAACAATCCAACTCGATGCATTTAGTTTCATGGAACATAGTAATTCCAATATTCAATTTCAATATCCAAACCAACGGTACCTTAGAGATGATTTTTTTTGCCAAGTTATCTCTACGATCAAAGATCATCCACATATATAAGAACACTGGGGGAACCCATTTTTGTCACGAGAGAGTGATCAAAATTGAAGGTATTATACCCATTACCCAGTCTCATTCAGTACAATAGAAACCCTGGCGTACCAATTTTGGTTGTTGTTTGAGGCTATAGATATATTTAAGGTGACAAAATGATTATCCTTTTGTTCGCAGTATTAGGGAACGTCATGTATTCCTCCTCCTAATGAAGACCCTCACCCAAGAAAGTTTTATGGATATCAAGTTGATAAACAAACTAATCATTAACACTAGCAATAGCTAAGATACATACTCTATGTTGATGGCTATATATGTGAATGCCTGATAATTTAGACTCGTGTAAGTAAGTCCTTCAACAACCAAGATGCTTTGTAATGCTCCATAGTCTTAAAAGAGTTAAATTTTACTTTGTAGAACATTATACAATTAATGAGTTTGGTATTCAGTAGGCAGTGTAGTAATAGTTGTGTGACATTTCTCTATCGTTGATCAATTCAAAATCTTGAGTAACTTGGGCAAAAGTGATGGGCTCAATGAAGCTAAGAAAATCAAAGCATGGTAATATCTAAATATAAGATAAATAAGTGGATACAGGGTAAGTAGGCCCTGCATCGAGTTCAAATATAGATGGAGAGATAGTGCATAAGTATTACATTTCTAGTATTCAACGTAAGTAAGGGGGTCATGCAAGTGGTGGAATGGTATAGTAATATAAGGAGATGATGGATTGTTCAATGGTAGGTGATGTGGTACGAGCATTAGGAGATGCTTGGGAAAATGGGCCATGAGAGGAGGAAGGAGTGCTCCAGAAAACGCAGTTATTTCAAAAAGATAAATAGTTGGAAGAGTACTACATGCAAAAGTGGTGGGAGTGGCGCCAACAATATATAGAGAGTTACATCATGAAATGAGAAAACATTATAGTGAAAGATAATATCAAGGGAGATCTATGCAGTTTTGGTATCCAGATCATAAGTACGATGCCCCTTCATCCCAAAGGTTAGCTAATAAATTTCAAGGTTTGTATCGCGTATTAAATTTATGTTAGTTGGTTTAAGGTTTATGGTTTAGGGTTTAAAGTTAGTATCGCATATTAAATTTATGTTAGGTAGGTGATGTGGCACGAGCATTAGGGGATGCTTTGGAAAATGGGCCATGGGAGGTGGTATGCAAGTTTCAGAAATTGCAGGTGTGTCAAAAAGATAAATATTTGGAAGAGTAGTACATGTGGAAAAGTGGTAGGAGTGGTGCCAGTAATATATAGAGAGCTACATCATGAAATGAGAAAACATTATAGTGAAAGATAACATCAAGGGAGACCTATGCAATTTCGGTTTCCAGATCATAAGTACGATACCCCTTCATCCCAAAGGGTGGCTAATAAATTTCAAGATTTGTATCGCATATTAAATTTACATTAATTGGAAAGAGATTGTGAGTAAAGTCAAGACATCCAAAAACCGATAAATTTGTATAGGATAGTTTAATGTAAATAAGCATCACATAAGATTTATCTCAGAAATGATGAAAGATAATTAATTTGTTGATGAGATCATATGCAACATGGAGAACACAATCATTCCAAATACGGAGAGGTAGGTGACTATGAAAATGGAAGGCATGAACAAGTCAAAGGAGTCGACAATGTTTCCATTCAACAACTTCATCTTTTATGGAGTTCCAAACAATTGGTTTGGTGAATGACACAAAGGTAGTATGAAGATTCTTAAACAAAAAATTCATATCATTGCCACTAAGTATGATTTTCACTTTAGAATTAAATCATCGGTAAACAAGAGCAAGAAAAACAATCAAGAGATATCTGGTGTCAGCTTTGGCTTTCATAATCAAAACCAAGTGCAACAAGCATATACCACATGAATTAAAAAAGATTGACACTCAGATAAGGTAGAAACAACAAAATTTCCCAAATATTATAATATAATAGTTCAAAAGTTAAACTAGTCGGAATGAAAGATCAAGTGTCCTTAGGTAGAGGGCAAATTATTGTAGGCTCGATAACAAATGACCAAGTTTCCAATACCCATCATAGACATGACTCAGTCCAATAAATTTTCACATTGATACGTCTTGACAAACACAAGAATCAGAGAAATGCTACAAATCAATTCAAAGATTTGATAACATTGGAAATTAAAGTCAAATTAAAGTTTAAGGATGAAACATGTAGCAAAGTACTAAGGGAGAATTCTGATGTAAAGTTATGAGTAATTGATAGTTTGGAAGCATTGGGTAGTTGAATAATGAGACATTTGAGACATGCAAGGGAAGTGGAGAACAAATATGTTCATTTGCTCCATAATCTTGACCAATTTATTTGTTAAAGTGCCAAGGAAGACATTATCATATCTACAAGTTGGATTGAGGGTAGAGGGTTACTGCCTTATTGTAGGATCAAAAGGATTTGATCATATTAAGAGGGCATGCAAATTATCATGAGCTGAAGTAGTTTGTTGCAAGACATCCAAAAAACGTTAAATTTGAAGTTTTGAAGTTCTTAATTTGTGTCAAGTTCAGATAATCCTTTTCGGTGGATATCCATGAATTTTGTAGTACGTCGTGGCAATGTAGCCATCCCAATAACTATTTGAAGTGTGATATCATGATTCCTTTCTTTGGATAGATAAGATTCTTATAGCATATTTGAAACATTACTTTAAAGACAACAAATTCCTTAAGAAACAATACTTAAATTTTTAACTTCAACGTAGTCGTTTAAGGCATCTTTTTTTCCCTAAAATTATTTTAAAGATTTTCTCAAATTATCTTATAAAGTAATACATAATTAGTTGAACAACATGTTACCCTATACCCTCACCAACATTATACATAACAATCTCATATCTAATTTTTAATTCACTATGATCCACAAATAAGTTCATGCTATTAAAGTTCCTTGGATAAAATAGCTTATAATCACCACCAATATCCTTTTGTTTTATCATTCCTTTTTTTTTTCAAATTATAAGGAAAGAAGACTATTAGAGGCACATGTTAGGCATTGTGAGAGTTTAGTCACTAGGCATGTTAAACGAGGGAGGGGTAGACCAATAAAGACTTGGAATGAGACTATAAGGAAAGACATGATGTACTTAGGAATTAGTGAGATTATGACTAAAGATAGGGCGCACTTGGCGACAAACGATCCATATAGACGACTCCATTATGGTGGGATAAAGGCCTGAGTGTTGTTGTTGTTGTACTTTCTAGCAAGAATGGAGTACTCTTTATAGATTTAAATTGGCTGACATAAAATTTATAGTAATTTTAATTAGATTTTCTTAAGGCCGAGCCAACTATGATTTGATCTTATTGTTGTTTCACTTTTCAACTTCATTAATCTTTGTATTGATTTATCGCGTTACAACTTCTCATGAAAATCAATGAATTCCAATTTTTTATTTACTACCTGCATACTCACATATGAACTCCCCTCTGCACAGCACCTGATCAGCATGCAAACCCCAGCCCTTCTTCAAGTCTCTGACGATTTTAAGCCGAACCTGAATCCCTTTCTGCGTAGTCCGATTTGCACATTCCAACCCGCATAAGCAATCCGCCCCGCACTCTCTCAAAGATCCCATCCCCATTCCTCCGCCACCATCGAAGCCTGAACAAGAACATCCGTCTTCGAGCGAGCAATCGGCGCACTCACATCCAGAGAAAAGGCTGGCTTCTGCAGCAGAGGAGATGAAAGCTTCCAGGGAGGAGGGGTCGGCGACGGGCCATGAGGAGCTTCCGCCCCAGGGCTGGGAGGAGGTGGGCTGGGAGGAGAAGGGGAAGCGAGAGTAAAGGAAGTAGAAATAGGGGCGTGAATCGGACGTGGGGTTGCAGAACGGGATGGGGTAGGTCTCCAGACCGCGGGCGGCGTCGGCGATACGGCGGGATGTGACGGCGGCGGCAGCGAGGCGGAATGAGCGGCAGGTGGAGGATACGGCGGAGAGGGCCGGGGGAGGGAGCCAGGGAAGGACAAGTTCTGCCCATTGCTCGATGTTTTCTGCATTGGGGCTCTTCTTCTTCGTCTGCGACATTCTGCCCCGATAATCAGGTTGGGGTTGGAGTAGCTTATTTAACAAAATAAACAGGGATTTTTGGCGCAAATTAATTATAATCTTTTAATTTTAATATTTTGCCCTCTCAAATTTTTCAATATTGTTAATTTAATTTTGTTTTTCAAAATTAAATATTTAAAATGCAATGTGTAAAATCCTCATAATTGGAGGATATTTAGCGCCAAAATTTCAAATAAAAAAAATAAGTTTTTACATTACATCTTAAATATTTAATTTTGACTCATTGCACTTCCAAAACCTTTAATATTGTCGATTTTAATGGCTTTGGAGTGCAAATTATCAAAATTAAATATTTAAAATGTAGTGCGTAAAAACCTCATAATTAGAGGGTGTTTAGCACCAAAATTCCAAATAAATAGTACGTTATGAATTAATTTTATTGATTTGAATCTCATCAAAATTTGTTGAGGGATTATTATTGGTTTGTTTTAATAAATTTAGCTTATTTATCTTGAACTCATAAGAAAACATATAGCTGTTAATCAAAATTAAAAGAACTAAGAGCAATTTGAGTCTGTTCCCATGATTCTCAATTTGGAACAAACCAATAATAATCCCGCCCGCTTATTGGGTATTCGGGTTTCAACTTGACTGAAATTTATACTATATAGATGAAATCTCGCCCGCTTTCACACTTTCGTTGTCCCTCTAGCCAACCCATGAGTCCCATCTTCGCTTCTTCTCAAGTTCTCCCTAACTCGAACCCTAGTGCAACCGCGACCTCCCCTTCATCTTTTCATAAATTGTTAGTATGTGTAATCATTGAGATGGTAGGTGTGACTAGTCATGTTGATCTATCTTGGAATGAGCTCTTCTGATTTGAGTCTCTGGTGACAATTGAAGGTGCTTTGATGCGTCCATAGTGTGTGACATATAACAATTTCAATACATGGAGTGACTTGTCGACTCCATGTTTGAGGCTTATATGACCTATGAGTATGATTGTGCATCCGTCAATCGTGAGAGAACATCTCGCATGCCCCCCTACTGACCTATACATCTAGTGATTAGCATGTTCAACTAACCGTGACTCCCGCATAATAAGCTCACTAGTCTATGGGAATATCATTTAACCCATATTTATATTCCGAGTTATATTGTAGTTGCATCTTTCAATACACGACATTTCACATCAAAGTTCTTTACCATTTCTAGCATACTCAGAAGTAAATATGGTATTCCTCACATTCACTATATACTTTCAAGTTTCAAGAGGGTCTTTATTTCAAAAGATTAAAGTACTAAAATATAATACAACTTTTAAAACGCATTAACATGATTTACTTAAGCTGAGCCACCTCTATACCCATAAAATATGGGCGTTGTTATTAGCACCGTAGTTTTAGATATTAGCATTTTTGGCTATTCACAAGCATGATTTTTAGAAATTAAAAATCAGCAAGCACAAAAGCTATTAGCACTCAAATTTTGAAAGAAAAAAATCATCTCGCTGAAAGAGCTCAGACAGATTGACCTCACAACAAATCATCTTGTTGAAAGAACTCAGGCGATCTAGCCTTGCTTCCCTTGAATTGACGCAGCAAAGTGGAGTAAAGGAAAAAAAAACAGGACAAGATTTAGAAGAGGAGTAATAGATGAAAGCAAAATGGGAGCTTTCCGAGGAAATAGGATTGGGAGCTGAGAAAGCTTCGAGCTTTTCTAAACGAAGTGAACTGCGAACAATCGAAATGCACAAAATCCGAAACAAAAATCAGTAGAGAAGATGCCATCGAGCGCATACTTCTCGACCCACAGTACGCTAATGCCCGAGGAGGCGTCCGCGTCGATCATTCCACCCTTCACTCCTCGAACTCGTTTTTTGCGCCGATCCCTCCCCCGCCTTGCTGCCCGCCCTCCACCGCCTTATCGCCGCCTCCCTAACGCACTCCAGTGCCAACATTTCCTCCAAGCTGCTCCGCCTCTACACCTATTGTGGCCAGGAAATCGCATGCGTGAGTTAGTTGGAGTGAGTGCGGGTAGGATTTTTAAATAGCCCTAAAATACTTTTAAAATAAGTGCTAATAGCCAAAACTGCGGTGCTAATATCAACGCCCTAAAATAAAGACATGTCTCAAGGCCATAAATATCAAAATAAGTAGCTGGAAAAATCTCCCAGTAACATTATCCAAAATATACCACAAGCATAGTTTTGCAAGTCTCCCTTACATGAATAGATTTTTTTTTGAGAAGCCAATTCGCACTGCGATTGTTTGCCTTCATTTTAAACCATGCTCACAGTGATTGTTTACGTTCGCAGCCGACATGCACGTCCGCTAACTATATCCGCCGCACAATAGTCTTACGCACAACCCTAGCCAGCCGCTATAAGTTAAGGTTCATAATTTTTTGGCTAGGAGACTAAGGAGAGAACATGCATCCAAATATACAAAAAGAGAGACACAGACTTCGAATAAGAACAAAGATAATCTGTGCACAAAATCAAAAGAATAAATAAATAGATGAAAGAAAATAAATGAACCGGCAGTTTATTTGATTGCCAATAGAAGTGACGGCATTAATTAAACCGGTACAAAATTATTGAAGAATTGCGCCGGCCCTCCTGATCTGCGGCATAATAGTAGACTCCTCCTCGGTAGTTGGGGATCGCCAAAACCCTAAAATCATAAAAATGCAGCAGAATGAAGAAGAGAGAAACAGGAGATGCGAGCCCTAAACTAGGCATTGTTGGCTATGGAAAGAATCTAACATTGTTCACTTCTGTGGGCGCATCGAGATGCTACTAGATTCCGTGGCTTAGTTTGATGCGATTAGAAATCAATCGTTTTTGAACACGGCGAATTACTTCGACATTCCTTGAAGATGCTCGCGAAATCATCTTCTATGGGCTCATTTGACAAAGTTAGAAGACATGTTGAAAGCATCCGAGAGTTTATTAGATTCCGCCGTTTAGTTTGATGCGATTAGAAATCCATATTGTGAGAATGGTGACATTAATATATTTCATGAAGAATACACGTGTTCATATATATATATATATATACACAAATAATTACCAAAACCTCCCCTGGAAGATAGCATAATTACAGACTGCACCCCTCTTATTATTGAAATTACAAAAACCTCCCCTCAATGTTACAAAACATGACATTTACCTCCCCTAAAGTTCACATTTCATAACATCCATGCACAAAATACCCCCCCTGAAAATGTATTCCCAAGGGGTATTTTTGTGCATGGATGTTATGAAATGTGAACCTCAGGGGAGGTAAATGTTATGTTTTGTAACATTGAGGGGAGGTTTTTGTATTTTAAATAATAAGAGGGGTGCAATCAGTAATTTTCGAAACTTAGAGGTGAGGTCCCGGTAAATGGCCCTATATATATATAGGTATAAAGAATGAACACTAAGAACTTTTAGACAATGTGAGATTAAGCTATATACTAGGATGAGATTTAGGCTTCGTTTGGCGATGGTGGCGGTCGTGAATGCGGTGGTCATGAACCGTCGTTCGTGAACGCCAAACCTCACCTAAAAAAATTCATGCATTTTATGCTCAAAACTAGTTTATTTTCTTGGCAGCGGTAATAACCTTTGTTTTGCCAAACATACAATCTATGATAATGACGTTTTTGATCTAACTCACCGGAGCAAATAAGCCGCGCTAAATGAAGCCTTAAGGCTCCGTTTGGCGCGGCAGTGGCGGTCATGAACGCGGTGGTAATGAACCGTCGTTCGTGAACGCCCGGCCTCACCTAAGGAACTTCATCCCCTTTTATGCTCAAAATTAGTTTTATTTTCTCGGTGGTGGTTTTAATCGTTGTCATGTCAAACATACATTCTATGACGGTGGCGTTTTTGTCAAAACTCACCGGAGCAAAAATGCTGCGCCAAACGGAGCCTTAGTTGGGCCATCAAGGTGGGTTGGAGGCTTGGAGCATAGACATCGATCATGTCTAGCTTGGAAGTAAAAACATGTAAAGGGTCCTCCAGGAAGAGGTTTTGTAAGAGTCAGCAATTTGTTTTTGTAGATGACACATAATGGAGAATAAGTTCCGTAAGAAGAGAGTATACAACCTTATAGACAGTATGTGTCATGGATCTATATTCGGCTTCGGCGGACGAACGAGCAATCACCTTTTGTTTCTTATTGTGCCAAGTAACCAGATTTGTTCCCAAGAAAATCATATAGCCATTCGTAGATCTTCGATCATCAAGAGAGACGACAAAGTCAACATCAACAAAGACTGCGAACGACAATGTAGAGGAAGGTTTGTAAATAAATCCTTGTCCAGGAGTTTCTTTTAGGTAGCGTGGGATCATGCTTACATCATTCATGTGCAAGATCAAAGGATTTTGACTTACAGTGGTTACTGCAAATGCTATATCGAGTCAAGTTACAATTAGAAAAATGAGTTTCCCTACTAATCGTTTGTACCTCCATTGATCTGACAGGTGGATCAGTCTGAGTTGCCAGTCTAGATAACTTAGCATTGGAATCCATAGGTGTTTCAGCGGGCTTGCATTATAGGTGACCCGTTTTAGAAAGAAGATCAAAAGTGTACTTCCTTTAAGATAATTGTAGTTGCTTAGAGTTTCGTATTATCTCAATACCTAGAAAATAGTAGTGGTGTCCAGAATCTTTTGTACGGAAGTGTGAGACTAGATATATTTTGATCTTGGAGATGCCAAATGTATCATCATAATGTCATCTACAAAAACAAGTAAAATGGCAATGCATTGAGATCGCCGATGGACGAAGACAGAAGTGTCAAAGCCACTTATGATAAAGCCAAGTTGGTGTAGAATATTGCGAAACATTTCAAACCATGCGTGTGGTGATTGCTTTAGGCCGTAGAGGAACTTCTTTTACAAGCATACCAAAGACTCCCCCAGTCGCTCAAAGTCGGGAGGTTGAGCCATGTACATAGTTCACGAGATATCACCATTGTATAACCCGTAATTCGTCGAGATCAGAAATACCTAAGGAAGACACCTTAGGAGACCTTGTCTCGGCAGGGCTCGTCGGGTATGGCTATTCACAGACCATTTAGCTCGGCGGCTATACAACCCGTATTCGATGAGGAGGCCCAGCTCAGAAGACCTCACCCAGCAGGGGCGAGCTCAGAAGACCTCGCATAGCAGGGGCGAGCTCAAAAGATCTCATCCAGCAGAGGCGAGCTCAGAAGACCTCGCCCAGGTGTGGGCGAGCTCAGAATTTCCCCTCGTTGAGGGCAGTTATTCGCAGACCATTTAGGTCTAGGAATAGCATTTTGGTTAAGGCGGAGGAAGCTACTCCCAAACCAATATACCTCTGGGACGGATTGCCTATAAATAGGACCCCAAGACACAAGAAGAAGTTACCTTCTGAACCCCCTCCCCCCTCTCTAGGGTCTGGGAGAGCTCAGTGTCCGCCTCTCTTGTGTCGAGATCAACATTGTCTTTAGGCGGGGAAGTTCCTATAGACTTCTGGGTATGTGGCGGGACCTCCTTGCTACAGCACGCGAGTCTTATTTGTAGGTGATTCGAATCTGTTTCTTGTGTTCTCTAGCTTCTTCTTGTCGTGTCTCGTCTGGGTCGACCACCAGACCAGTAGCCTTGGGTCACCCCCAGGTCCAAACTTTAGAAACCCATTTCGTGGTTCCAACAACCATGGAGAAAGATGTTATTTACATCCAGTTGATGAAGAGACCGCCTTAGAGAGACGACTAATGATGGGAGAACATGCACGGTAGATAATTTTGCAACCGTGGAAAAGGTATCTATATAATCAGTGCCAAATTGCTGAGTGAAACCTTTAGCAAATAGACAAACTTTGAGTCGAGCGACAATGCCATCAAAATGTCGTTTAACAACGAACATCCATTTACAACCAACGACAAGCTGTTCCGAAGGTAAGGGAACCAAATTGTACGTCTGATTTGAGAATAAGACATTCGATTCCTCTAACACAATAGTCTGCTACTCGTGGTGAGCAAAAGCATCCGCAACCGAGGTAGGAAGAGAGAATATTCAAAGAAGTAACAATCTTCATAGCTGAGGGTTAAGGCGATGAAAAGAAATAAACTGGGAAATCAGGTAAGGTGTGTGAGAAGATATGTGGGGGCGTTTACCTTTTCGAAGAGCAAGAGGCAGCTTTGAATCTGAGAGCACAACTGGTGGGTTGGGTGGCAAATACGAATGCATAAAGGACCTACAATTAAGGGGTTAGTAGGCGACTAGGCGGTGCAGATAGTTCATCCTTGACCTCCATAAGGTTGTTTTGATATTCCTTGAACCTGAGTCTGCCAACTTCGTCTTCTTCGGGGAAGAAGACTCCCAAAGATCAAAATTTCCCATGGACACATAAATGCCACTAACTGTGCATTTAAGCGAGCACAGTTATTCAAAATCTCTCTAGTATTATCATATTTTATATAGAAACAAAGGAAATATGATACAACCCAACATAGCCTATGCAAGAAGAGAAATTTAGCCAAAGTTTTATACATTCACAATAAACTACGAATATTGTAGAAAGCCAAACAATTGCCTCGACACGGGGTAAGAAAAACACGGAATAATTGATCGAACTAGAGCCAATCAAGGCTACTGTTTCATACATGAGAACTGCATTATGAAAGAGGACATAGGTGGAACAAGAAAAGCCAACCTTGAGGGAGAGTAGCAGTGCAAGATGAGCGGAAGCGCGGCTACTCCCTTCCCGTAGAGAGAGAAGACAAACGAGGGGCATGAGAGAGAGAGACGAGAGGAGAACAATAAATGTGATTTCATCCTCTACCGTGTGCTTCTCTTCTTGCCGGAATTGAAGTTGGATGGATGGGAAGACGATGCCGAGACGCACGACGAGATAAACAAAAGCGACTTCAGGGAGCGAGTGTAGCGAGGGGTGCGATTAGTGATTTTAGGGAAAAAATCTAGTGCTTTTTTGTGAACTATTGTTTTTTTAACATGCAAACACCAAAAGTAGTTGTACTTTTGAGTTGTCGTGTTTTGATTCAGTTACGATTGCATTAAAACCAAGAACCGAATCACCAAGGTAACCGTTTTTCAAATTAGAATTAGATCTTTATTTGGTTTCACCAGTTCTAGTTCCATGATACTTTTTTGGAACAATCGTATCTACGGTTCCGGTTCAACATGAACCTGAACTAAATTATTCACCAGCGCTTCGGTCCGATTTTATGCGGTTCCGATTCAGTTCCTATTCCTAATGAATCACAATAATTGTAGTTGTTTAGAGTTTCTTAGTACCTCGATACCTAGGAAATAGTAGAGGTGCCCAAGATCCTTTGTATGAAAGTGTGAGGCTAAATGTGTTTTGACTTGGAGATGCCAAATGTATCATCCCGTGTGATAATGTCATCTACATAAACAAGTAGAATGAAAATGCCTTGAGATCGTTGATGGATGAATTGAGAAGTGTCAGAGCCACTTATGATAAAGCCAAATTGGTGTAGAATGTTACTGAACTTTTCAAACCATGCGTGTGGTGATTGCTTTAGGTTGTTAAGGGGCTTCTTTAACAGACATACAATGAGAGAAGGTGATACCACACTTCCTTGGCTATTTGGAAGGACATGATAGATGTGCAACATCTAGTGTCCATAGAATTGGAGAGCCACACAATTACTTTGTTGTCATTCTTGAATCATGTATCATAGGCGACATCCTGAGTGTCCGGAGGCACGTCCGTCAGGTGGCAATGAAGACCTTTATCGTTGAAAACATCTTCGATGACATTAGACCGTGGGAGGTAGTTGGCTGGCCCGGTGAGAAAAATATTAGTGACACGTAAATCTGTATGTAGTCATCGTTGACTAGGAGTTGTCTTAGACGCGTCAACCATGTTGAGAGAGACGAAGCGAGAAGAGTTATGTGAATCAGCCAAAAGAGTGCGTCGGAATTCGGAAAGCAAGACAAGGTGCGTGCGAGAAGAGCTTGTGATAAAACGGGTTGGAGCGAGAGCTGGACTGGCCGAGCAACTAGAGTCGGGCATGAGCAAGGATGTCCGAACGAGTTGGATTTTGCACGGGGACAAATCTAATGCACCTAGAGAGAGAGAGAGAGAGAGAGAGAGAGAGCAGCAGCAGCAATAGCAAAAATGTTGATCTGGTCTGATACCACGTGAGAATTATAACATTCATATATTTAATGTAGAATACAATGACATATATATAGGTACAAAGAATGAACACTAAAAACTCTTAAACAATGTGAGATTAAACCATATACATGAATGAGATTTAGTTGGGCCATCAAAGTGGGCCTTTTCAGCTGGGCTTTAACACAAGAATTTTGAACTTGGCAAATTAAGATGCATATGAAATCATCTTCTATGGGCTCAGTTGATAAAGTTAGAGGACAAGTTCTTTTTAAAGCATCGAGACTTTTACTAGATTCAGTCATTTAGTTTGTGCGATTATAAATCAATATGAATTTTGAATTCAGCGACTTCCTTAAACATTTCTCAAAGATGTTTGTGAGTGTTGAAGCCAGGAAAATCCTAGCTCCAAATGTTTGGACCTAAGTGTAGCCGAAGGTAACTGATCCCGCGGTCGAATGTCACAACTCTAATGGCTAGAACAGAAGAGAGAAAAATATCTACAAGCACACCCCAGACGCTTCAGCAAGGAGGTCCCGCCACGTACACGGAAGTATAGAAGAGCTTCCCCTCCAAAACCAAAGGCTGAGCTAGGTACGAGGAAGGCACAGACTTGGCGAGTATCTCACTTGGGAGGGTCAACCTTTTCCAAAAGTGACATTCCTGGTACCCGCGGGGTCCATTTATAGACAAATCCGGGGGGGGGTAGTTACCTGACCATACTCACGATTTGCAATGGGTACTCGCCCATACTCACCCATGCTCGCCTCCTTGAGGATGACCAGTACTCTACTAGCGAGGTCTGTGAATAGCCGTCTCTTTAGGCATTTCTGATCTCGACAAATTACGGGTTATACAGTGAAGTCATCTTCTATGGGCTCATTTAGCAAAATTAGAAGACACGCTTATTGAAAGCAACAAGAGTTTACTATATTCCGCCTTTTAGTTTGATGCAATTAGAAATCAATACGAATTTTGGACTCGGTGAATTCCTTCAATATTCCTCAAAAATGATTGTGAAATCATCATTTTCTAACATGTGTTTCTTATCTCTATACAAGAAAGCATCTGTTTTCTTGAAGTTAGGATACATGTTTTGGTACACATTGAGATTATTATATTTCCTTTCTGTTGAATGTAGGAAGCATGTTTTATAAACATCGAGGCCTAGCTTGGGTGGGTGGTTGCGGTTGGAAATGTAGCAATTAAATATAAAAATAAAACAGGGTTTTGGAATGAAACTCCCTCCCTACAGTTGGAATCATATACAAAACGTTGTTTTGGGGGATCGGTGGTTCTAAATGGAGGTTATTCAAACTGGCAAAAAATATTGTTTGTGTTTTTTTGAAAAATGAAATAGAAAAAAAAACCAAACAAATAGAGCCTGAGTTTATTAGATTCCATCATTTGATTAAACACATTTTTAAAAAACAAGTGGCTAATGATTCGAATCTATATTAAGTGCACAAGGCTGCCCACCCCACCAAAAAAGGCCTTAGTCAATAACTAGAACTTGATGGACTGTCTACCTCAAATCAGAATGCATCTAAAAACTGGGTAAGTGAGGTTTCATCAAGATGTTTGAAGAAGAGCATCACTCCGCAACCAATTAAACAAACCCTTTTTTTCTCTTCGTGGCAAATTTGATACAACCCAAAGCAGGCATATGGATAATTTCTATCATACATGGACAATCAACAATTGAGTCTCTTCAGCTTTGATATTTTAGTGGATTAACGAACATAGGTGAGGGATATCGAATGAGTGTGAATATTAGAAAGAATAAACATCTTAACTTGATGTTTTTGGTAAGCGACAATGTTCTTTCGAGAAAATAAGGATCCAGGAAATGATGCAGATAGTGATTGGTAGTTGTAAGAGGGGAGTTCATTACCTCTCAGGTGCTGCAAGTCTATACCCCAAGCTCATCCTCAAGGTAATTGTACTCAAAAGTAAAATCAGTTTTGATTCTTTGGCACCTGCAAATAGTATAATTACATTAGCATAGGGCTCTCTATCAACATTTATCCAAGTGAATTCAAATTTTGCATTTTTATCTAGTGAGATGCACCTAAACACCAGTAAAAGAAAAAACAATTAGGGTTTCAAAGAGAGTGTTTGAGAGTTTAAGTCCCCAAATTGGTTTCAAACAAATTGTTAACAAGAAGGATATCAACAAAGTCCCCAAATACATATCATTCTTTTCATTAAGAAATAATCATCTTTGAACGGAATGCAAGAAGTAAATTTATGCATGATTTTTCTTCTAAAGAACCTCCCATAACGAATAAACAAAACATTTTCTTTTAATTTCCTCTGGGAAGAGCATACATTTGCATTTTAATTTAACAGGACTGTGATCATCATCTCCAAGTTACTGAGTCATCTCTACAAATTTTGATTCTCCTTTCAATCCTGTTAAGAGCTACAGGTCTTTCTAACTTCAGCTATATGTTAGCTTCTTCTTTGCATAAGATTTATCTACATAAGTACATATTTTATTTCTTTACTACTTATAAGATGCATAGCAATTACTTAAGGTGATTGTTAACTGATATCAAAAATAGCTATCCACACATTTTGTTAACCGCAAACCTTTTTTTTTTAATTTTATCCGCAAATAAAATTGTTATCTGCAAATCAAATATGAATTGATTAAAAACATATATTCACAGCAAGTTCAATAGAAATTTGTGAACTAAAATACATTAGATTGCCTCAAAAAGCTAGAACCAGGAATACATACATTTAAATTTCAGTTACCTACTCAAAAGGTTCAAAAATTTATTCACAACCCTACATTCATGGTTCTTGGTACAGCTTTGTCTTAGGAACGAAGATCGAAAGCAATGAAGAAAAACGCCAAGAAAACAAAGCAGAAAACACATAGATTTACGTGGTTTGGCAGATGCCTACGTCCACGGACGCACTAGGGTTTCTCACTGTTGTTTTTCAGCTACAAAGCGAGATGCAAAAGGAAGCCCTTTATATTTGAAGTCTAGGGCTACCGAAAAAGAAGGTATGATCAGAATCCACCTCTCCAACACTTTGTTAAGTAGTTTAAAATAAACTTAGGGGAATTACACATAATAAGGACTACTAAAATAAAAAAGCAATGATATTAACACCCCTATTCTCCTATTTGCAGCTTATAGCTATTCACAGTTCAAAAATATTTATTCATAGTCCAAGGTTTTATCACCCACCCAAAAATGTACGAAAATGATGTTCAAAGGGGATTACAAAAGAGTTGTGAGAATGACATACTACATATTTTTCCATTGCGCACTGCGAGAACGTGATACAAAAGAGGCTATAAATACGAAATCTAATCAAATGACATATCATTTACTTTTCTAGATAAATATAATATCTCCTACAATAAAAATAATTAAATATTATTAAAATTACTTTAAAAATTAAATATTCAAAATGAAGATATTATTTATCATATATTTATAGTTTAATGTGTAAAAAAACTAAAACTTTCTCACTTTTATTTATTATTATTTGTTATTATCAATATTAACATTGAAGAGATTCTCCCCGCATAATATTCAGTGATAGTATGTTACAATACATTGATGAAATTAACACAATAAACTATTGTGACATTTCAGATGATACTTTCAATTAACGCACAGATCAATTAGCACAATAGACTATTGTGACATTTCAGATGATATTTTCAATCAACACACATTTTCTTTCCATATGAAATAAATTTATTAACATTTTATTTTATACCATATGTCTATTTGTTTGCTATAAGTGATAGAATAATATTTATAGTATGACGCAGAGATCTGGTGAAGAACCAGTAGATCACCTTAACCTTACTATTGGCGTTGGTTTTCTCGTAAATAATACCTACAATGGTCCCCTTTCTCCATCGTGCAGGAGTAAATTTTGGGGTGCGATTAAATTGTTTAGGAGGAGAAATGAATAGGATTTGACTGGGCTATTTTGGAAGGCGAATAGAGAGAATAGGAATGCGAATAACAATGCTCAAATAAAATCATTCTGGAATCAAGACTCAAACTCATCTAAAACTGATGGCTGCGATAAGGAAGGGCTGCAGAATCTAGGGAAGACTGACTATAAGGAGGTGAATTTTCTTTGATCTCCTCATAGTCAAGGAGCAGGTGAGGCAACTTTCAAAGAAAAGAACAAGAAAGAGCGGCGGTGGACCTTTCAGAGAAAGGAACAAGGGGACAGCAGCTATGGCTGGTTGCGAAGGGCTAAAAGACCGGGGAGGGGGCCTCAGTAAAGCAATAAGACCGATCCTGGAGCAGGGACAGAAAAATGGCTATCGGCGAGCAAGCTAGGTTCCTCTCAGAGAAAGGAAGAAAAGGAGAGCGGCTATGGCCGTCTTGGCAAGTAGGCGAGCAGTGCAGGTGTGAGCGAAGCAGCGGGCAGCTTGCAGTTACCAACCCCTGAGAACACTATTTGAATAGATATTAGGTTTTTTTGGGTGTTGTTAACCATAATTGGAGTGCGGTTAACAATCGTCTTATTTAATTGGAAGGAGATATTACATGCATGATTATTAGTAGTATTTTTGGTATCTCTATATATACTAAAAGTTTTAAAAATGAATAGAGAGAAAGGTTAGAAAAATTACAATCTTTTTCCTTAATGCCATGCCAATTTTTTAGGGGATTGTTATCCGCAGACCGAAAATGGCTATTCGCAGATTATTACTATTCGCAGCTCCAAAGGAACTTAAATTTGTTATTCGCAGAGATTATTGTTATTCATAGACCAACATATAAAATAAAAATACTTTTGAAATGTTAACCGCAAATATATCCTTCAGCAAGAAGAAATCAGTGGAAAAAAATCTGGATTATTGCTGGCGGGCGGAAACTTTTAAAGGAGACGACGACGAAAGCTTTACTCACCGGCGAAATCAGACGAACAGATGAGATCCTTTTTCGTCGACAATGTTAACTGTAAATATATCCTCCGGCAAGAAGAAATCAGTGGAAACAAATCTGGAATAGTCATTTTCGGACACCCAAAAAAGGGCTATTATTAGTCTGCGAATAGCCATTTTCGGACACCACAAAAACCGGGCTATTATTGGTCTGTGAATAGCCATTTTCGGTCTGCGGTTAACAATTCCCATTTTTTTTATAATAGGTCCATATATTTTCCTGCCATTTTAGTCTATCGCATTAGAATTATTTGGAAAACTACATAACTGTACTAATAGGACTGACACAGCATACATTCATTGGTTATTCTAATGCATTATATTCACTTGTAAGAATGCCAAACTTGACGGCTTCCTAGAATCGTATAGTTCTTGGTGGAGTCTGTAAATAATACGTAGTAAAAAAATTTATTTCACTTGAGAAAAAAAAACAAGAGGGGAGGACCATCAAACACTCCACATGTATACTACACAATAGGGGAGAACCCTCGAACACTCCATAGGAGATATGAGATAAATAAGAAAGAAGGAGAAGGAAATATAGGCACAAATATGTGTTAGAAATCAGGAGAAAAGAAATACTTGGTGCATTATTATTCATCCTCAAAGGGGAACTATATAGGATTACGACAAGACACCACACACCGATAAGTGGTGTGGGACTAAACTCCAATACTAAAATATAAATACTTTCAACAATATGAACTTTGCTATTTTGGATTTTAACACTCCTCAAGCTAGAGTGCAAATATCAATCATGCTCAGCTTGTTACATAAGTATTGAGTTCTCCTCTCATTAAGATCTTTGATGAATAGGTCGTCTGCTTGATCTTCTAATTTAATTAATATAGTGTGAATCTTTTTGGAAAGAACCGCATCTCCTACGAAATGGCAATCAACTTCAATATATATCGTACGTTCGTGAAAAACTAGATTGTTGGCGATGAAAGTAGTAGAACAATCATCATCCATATGTCATCAAAATAATGATGCCAATTGTAGATACTTTCACAAATACTGAATAGTCACAATGCGAGTGTTTGAACCCAAATTGGGTCAAGAGTACATGAGAGAATTTGTTAAACCAACCACGTGGATTCTGTTTTAATTCATAAATATATTTGTTCAGCTTGCAAGTTTTTCCAAATGACTCCTGACTAACAAACACCGGAGGTTGCTCCATGTAGACAATTTCAAGAAGATCACGTAGAGAAAAACATTCTTGATGTCAAGATGGTACATGGGTCATCCTTTGTTAACCACAACAGACATGAAAATGCGAATGGAGTTTAACCGAACCACAGGATAAAAGATCTTGAAAAAATCAAAACCATATGTTTGCGTGTAATTTCGAACCTTGAACCTTTCCACAGAGCCATCATGTAAATATTTCACGCTGACGATCCATCTACACTAAACTGTCTTTAAAATCGGAGGTGGAGGTGCAAAATCCTAAGTACGGCGTGCTTGCAGTGTATTCATCTCTTCTTGCATTGCCGCCTTCCAAGTAGGATGTGTCATAGCATCAGTAGCAATCTTGGGTATAGTGATTGAAACAAAGCTGCAGTTAAGGACTTCATGACATGAGTAAGATGATTGGTAGAGGCATAATGTGAAATGGGATATTTAGGATAATTGCGTCACGGTTTCCGTAAGGCAATAGGTGATGCAGGACTGCACGTAGGGTTTGCGCGTCTGTCGGCTATTTCTAGGAAACCCTAGGTGCGTGCAATTAAAATTTGAAATTTTGAGCGAGCGTTGCACGAACTTTAAGAAATTAAGCAACTATGTTTTATAAAGCACAAAATTACTATTTTGTTTTACAAATTGAATTTTCTTGAAATATGGTTCAATTCTAAATCCGGGGAAGGAAGTTCGCAACTTTCGTTCCGTTCCCCTTGTTATAGCAAACGGAAATCGTGAACTCCAACTACGTTTCCGTTTGGAGTTTTCGACGTAGCGTTCGCTGACAAAATCCCGGGCGAAAAACCAACAATGAATCTATTATCCTACGAGAAAATATGTAGACACACACAAAGGAAGAGAAAGAAACAAGTTACCCACGGAAAGAGGCGTCTTTCCGCAATCGAAGTCGACGGCGATCCCGCGAGGAATTCCTCGTCACCTTCGATCTCCCGCTCCGAGGTCGGCCGCTTTAGCACACGGGCACCACAGAATAAATTCGCTCACTCTCACGCTAAGTGGTTCCACAAAATCTCAAACACTCGCTAGTGTAAGGAGGCCACAAACTAAACAACCTAATTTTCTCACTCGCTCTCACACGAAAGTGGTTCCACGCAATCTCTAACACAAGAACTAAAAGTCACTCACTTTTCACACTAAGAGGCTCCACGTAATCTCTAAATATTCTAACAATTTGAATTCACTGTTCACCTAATGCAAACATCAACTATCATAACTTAATTTTCAAATAAACAGTAATTTCAATCAAATCTACTGTTTATAGGTAAACATGCCTCTGTTCATCATCTCCCACGAGTGTCAGAAATACACGACCGGAGAAGAAAGAAATTGCTGGGAATGCTACTGTTCACCGCCTTCTCCAGAACCAATCAAAGGCTAACAACTATTGCTCTTCTCTAAAGCAATCTCACGGGAAATCCAAAAGCAAACAGCTATTTTTTTTTAACAAATCTGAACTCACACAGGGCATATGCAAACTCACAAAGTCGGGAACTGAAACAGGAGATGTTCAAACCCATATTTTCTACAACTACAGGAAAGCATTCACTCTCATTTCACAACCAAGGCGTTTATATGTTCATCGATCACCACCACAAAAAATATAATACAAATCCCCTTTTATAGGGTTTCACGGAACAAACAAACCGCCTGAATCTTCGAAGGAGCGGCCATGACTGAGCTTGAATGGGTGCAGAAACCGTTCGGAAGAGGAGGACGTGGACGCCGAAACTTCCGGTGGTTGCGGCCCTGGGCGGAAGTGGTCGGTTGTTGGAAACCGTCGGAGTTCATCGTGGCCCTGGTTTCGTTCGGAAATTGAGAACGTCTTCGCACGCAAGCTCTAATCCAACGAACCCGGGGAAGGCGACTGCAGATCTGGGCGTGCGGGCTTCTCCTGGAGCAGCGCGATTGACGGGAGGACTGCTGGAGGTGGAAGGAGACGTAGCCGCTGAATCGGGTCTGTGGGAGATAGCTGAACCGACCTTTTATATATATATGTTATATGTTTATATATATATATAAAGAGACAGAATACCATATAAAACTATATATATATATATTTATCGTTAATATATATATATATTCAATTTATACAAATATATAAATTGCAAAAAAAAGGACACAATGCAAAGCTCAGAGTTGATAGGGGTCCGGGCGGGTGCGACGTCGGGCACTTTTGCATCGGCCTGATCTGGGCTGGTCTCCACCAACTCTCCCCCTCTCGAAATCACTCATCTCTGGTGAGTGCTCCGAGTGGTAGTGTTGTAGAAGATCAACATCCATATGATGTAACTCCTCGGCCAAAACCCAGCTGGTCTCGGTCTCTGGTTTGCCATGCCAACGAACCAAATATCTCTGAAAACTGTCAACGGAAACGGTTAAAACTGCTGGTGGTGTGTCAGTAAACTGAATGAGAATCAGTGTGTCCTGAATGTGGCTCCTCACTAGCACTCACCAACCCAGAAGAATCAAATGGAGGAGAAGGCAATGGAAAATCTAAAGACTCATGCGGGCAATCGTGGATTAAGTCAGATAGGCTACGCTAAAAACAGGATTTGCTCCCCAAACGGAAGGCATCACAAGTTCATACGCATTTTGCCCAATCCGCTTGACCACTCTAAAGGGTCCAGTTCTACGGTCAGCTAACTTCTTTACAGTACCCGAAGGTAACCGTTCCGGATTTAGCCGAACCATTACCAAGTCATCCATTTTGAAACTAGTAGCTCTTTTATGCCTGTTAGCTTGAGTTGCATATAAATCATAATTACTATGCAATTTCCGCTCAGTTTTCATGCAAATCATGCAAATGCAAAGAAATGAACTACTAACACGACTGACTCCACAAACCGAAGGTTTTAGTTACTAAAAGCAACTCGTGAGATAGGTACGTGGTCAGGAGGCTCAGAAGGTGGATCATAAATGACTTCATCGCGGGGGCGATGAACATTCAAGTGAAAATCAGAGACATCGGTGATAAGATATAAAATCAATGAATCAGTGAGTGCACCCTCAAACTTGATTGTGCAACTAAGGATAGATACATCCCAAATGTGTGGTGAACTCATATGTGGTTCATCTGGGGGTTCACCGGGAGGGGTATAATAAAATTCGTCACAAACGCGACGAGTACCGGTATAGGTTCCCATAACATATGGAGTGCTCTCATATAAACAATAATGCACGTGAAGTGTGACAATCGTAATAAACTTACTAAGGGAATGTGAGGCATCAGGAGGCTCACCAGGTGGGACATATGAAAACTCATCGCGAATACGATGGTCTTCAAAGTGATAACCATATGCACCGATAATAAGACGCGACTCTAAAATGAAGTGAGTAGGTGGTACGTCCCATAACTCATATAGGGTGCGAGTGATCAAATGTTTACGATCAAGCCTTACTATATAAATGTCACACTCAAAATCATCTCTTTGGAGCACTAGTGACATCAAGGGTGACAATGGAGCAGGTATCCATGTCTTGGAATTCATAAGGGTATTACTCACAGGTATCCCAGCTATACATGAACGTGGTGGTTCATCAGGAGGCTCAATAGGGGGGTCGTCAAAGAACCCATCAGTAGAGTGATGATCGTCCAGAAGTAAACCATCAGAAGGGGTAGTGCTCCCGAAAAAGGGAGAGGTGACACCCTCACTACAAAGCTCTCGACTCTCAATCGTGATGTGACTCGGTGTGCTATCGGGTGAAGTGTGCGAAAATTCTTCACTCAATAGAGAATCTAGAATCTGGGTGAAGTATGTGAAATGTCTTCACTCAATGTAGATATGGTCTCTATGGTGGTCTCACTAAGTGGGGCAGACTCTCGTGGGGGTTGACTCCACACATCCTGTACTAGATTATCAGGCAGAGTGGGTGAAATTTCCCTGCCTTGGGAAGAGGAGTGCTCTCGTCGACCCTTAATGGACACCAACATGTTCGTTTTCGGAACACTAAGAGGATCACAACGTGTAATGTAATCTGGACGAGGGTGACCTCTACAAGATTCTTGAGGGTAATCGTGATGATCGTCCATAACATGATCATGTCGTGCTAGTGGTTGGACGTGAGTCCTACGAACGTGTGAGGGTGGTCGCGCATATAACGACTCAGTTTCCTCATATAAAGGTGACGTATAGTATCGGTAACTGGAGTGATGCTGAACTCTACCCTCATAATATGGTGTCGATGGATCAACAGGATCCACCCGAGTGCAGGCTCCATGGGGGTGGGTGTAAATGGACTCGTAATCCTCAAATAAAGGATTTCTCCAATGTGTACTACACCTTTCTAGGTAGTGGTGTGGGGTTTCGTGATGGGTTCTAATGGAATGTCAATCTCGAATGGGAGGTGGCATTGAACCTCGAGGGGGTACCTCTAGACTATTCATCCTACCACTAAGGTTTTTAAATCTTTCTCGCACTTGATAGACACTCTCGGTTAACGTTGTCATTTGGTGGGCGAAGGGTAGAAACCACTGGGGTGGCTCATTACCTTCGTCTCCGTAACTCGGGTGACCACGTTCAACTCGACGCATCTCAGAATTTACCTGTTGAGGATGTTTAGGTGGAGTGTGATGTGGTGAACTCATGCTCACTAACCTACCACTACGCAGATGCATGCAAACACACAATTAAAATTGATGATTATGCTATATAAAGAAAAATAAAATGAAAACTCTTTTTTTTTTGTTTTTTTTTTTTGAAAAATTAAATGTTATGCGGGGTTCCTATTCTACGCAGGGCGGATTTCGAAACTTAGAAAAATTTCGGAACCTAGCTCTGATACCAAATTGATGCAGGACGGCGCGTAGGGTTTGCGCACCTGTCGGCTATTTCTAGGAAACCCTAGATGCGTGCAATTAAAAATTGAAATTTTGAGCGAGCGTTGCACGAACTTTAAGAAATTAAGCAACTATGTTTTATAAAGCACAAAATTACTATTTTGTTTTACAAATTGAATTTTCTTGAAATATGATTCAATTCTAAATATTGTGCTTCACCAATGCTCTGGATGCTGAATGAAGGAAGCATGGTTATGTGCACATAAATCAAAATGGATTCTTGGGTCTGCCCTCTCTGATGTCTTTGGCTTTGATTTGAGGGCATGATTCCGCAGCAAACGCGATGGTATAGGGGGGCACTATTTCAGCGGTACTCTGTGAGCAGCCACTTTGTGCATTTATTGTCAAAGGTTAGGTCTTTCTCCTCTGAGAGAAACCACTTTGTGCATAGTGCCAAAGGTTAGGTCTGTTTCCAATCTTCCCCCGCCCATACCCCCAATGATTGGGGACTATATGGGTTCTGTTGTTGTTGTTGTTGTTGTTGTATGATTCAATTCTAAATCCGGGGAAGGAAGTTCGCAACTTTCGTTCCGTTCCCCTTGTTATAGCAAACGGAAATCGTGAACTCCAACTACGTTTCCGTTTGGAGTTTTCGATGTAGCGTTCGCTGACAAAATCCCGGGCGAAAACCCAACAATGAATCTATTATCCTACGAGAAAATATGTAGACACACACAAAGGAAGAGAAAGAAACAAGTTACACACGGAAAGAGGCGTCTTTCCGCAATCGAAGTCAACGGCGATCCCGCGAGGAATTCCTCGTCACCTTCGATCTCCCGCTCCGAGGTCGGCCGCTTTAGCACACGGGCACCACGGAATAAATTCGCTCACTCTCACGCTAAGTGGTTCCACAAAATCTCAAACACTCGCTAGTGTAAGGCGGCCACAAACTAAACAACCTAATTTTCTCACTCGCTCTCACACGAAAGTGGTTCCACGCAATCTCTAACACAAGAACTAAAAATCACTCACTTTTCACACTAAGAGGCTCCACGTAATCTATAAATATTCTAACAATTTGACTTCACTGTTCACCTAATGCAAACATCAACTATTATAACTTAATTTTCAAATAAACAGTAATTTCAATCAAATCTACTGTTTATAGGTAAACATGCCTCTGTTCATCATCTCCCACGAGTGTCAGAAATACACGACCGGAGAAGAAAGAAATTGCTGGGAATGCTACTGTTCACCGCCTTCTCCAGAACCAATCAAAGGCTAACAACTATTGCTCTTCTCTAAAGCAATCTCACGGGAAATCCAAAAGCAAACAGCTATTTTTTTTAACAAATCTGAACTCACACAGGGCATATGCAAACTCACAAAGTCGGGAACTGAAACAGGAGATGTTCAAACCCATATTTTCTACAACTACAGGAAAGCATTCACTCTCATTTCACAACCAAGGCGTATATGTTCATCGATCACCACCACAAAAAACATAATACAAATCCCCTTTTATAGGGTTTCACGGAACAAACAAACCGCCTGAATCTTCGAAGGAGCGGCCATGACTGAGCTTGAATGGGTGCAGAAACCGTTCGGAAGAGGAGGACGTGGACGCCGAAACTTCCGGTGGTTGCGGCCCTGGGCGGAAGTGGTCGGTTGCTGGAAACCGTCGGAGTTCATCGTGGCCCTGGTTTCGTTCGGAAATTGAGAACGTCTTCGCACGCAAGCTCTAATCCAACGAACCCGGGGAAGGCGGCTGCAGATTTGGGCGTGCGGGCTTCTCCTGGAGCAGCGCGATTGACGGGAGGACTGCTGGAGGTGGAAGGAGACGTAGCCGCTGAATCGGGTCTGTGGGAGATAGCTGAACCGACCTTTTATATATATATATGTTATATGTTTATATATATATATAAAGAGACAGAATACACATATAAAACTATATATATATATATTTATCGTTAATATATATATATATTTTCAATTTATACAAATATATAAATTGCAAAAAAAGGACACAATGCAAAGCTCAGAGCTGATAGGGGTCCGGGCGGGTGCGACGTCGGGCACTTTTGCATCGACCTGATCTGGGCTGGTCTCCACCAATAGGTAAATCAAGGTTAAAAAAAAGCAGGTAAAGAGAATGGATTACAACGTTCGAACTTTTCAAGGGAAGAAGAGATAATGATGAGGGGTAAGTCAGCCAGAGACGGTGGCATGTGTATTCACTCATATATATGCAGAGGTGGCTTAATAGCAATAGAATTCCCAGGAAAGACATGAATATGCAAAGGAGCCAGAGTAGTTGTGAGGGATGGAGAAGGGTGTGTCTTAAAAAAAAGTAACATTTTTCATTCCGTCGGGATTTGGTGGAAGAGAAGTCGCCGGACCTTGGAAGGAGCTCCGACGCCGGTGGTGGCTGAAGACAGGCGACAAAGGAAGAAAATGGGTGAAGGCGGATGCGAAAACAGAAGAGTTGGGTTGGACCTTTGGGAAACAGAGAAGTAAATGCTCTATTCCCAAATTGTCCAAAACTCTCATTTTACTTGGGGTGGCTGCCTTTTATAAAGGTGGGAATAACACTTTGATGTTAAATAATATTAAATGAGGGGGGGGGGGGGGGGGGGGGGGGGGGGGGGGAGCTTTTCAAAGTTGGCTGCGGAATGATATTAACTCATAAAATGAGAAGTGAGAATTAATGAAGGCTAACAGTTTTGCAAAGATGAAAAGTCAGAATTTTCTTTTAAAATGAGTATTTAAATGTGGTTTTAAGAATTCTCTTAACTCATTAAATAAATGTCTTGGAAAATAAAGACTCAAAAGAGGGGGGGGGGGGGGGGGGGGGGGGGTTCTCTTAGGCTCATCCTAATAATAATATATTAATCGCTGAAAATAAAATATATGATAATAATTTCATAAATTAATATTGAAATATTTAAAAACATAATAACTATATATTTTCATAGCTTGCCATAATTATCACTTAGCCTAATTTGACGGAACTTTTCATTTAAGGTCTTATTGGCCGGTCATGCTAATAAGCCGAACAAGGGTGTGTGAGCGTGATACATGACATAAGCACGCTAATAAAATGCGTGAAATTAAAAGGAACATACAAGAAAATAAACGAAACGTGCGCGAAAACATGCGCGATACAAATGCAAATAAAAATATGAAAGATAACAAAAGGATGCGACTCAGGTTGCATCAATTCTCCCGGGGTTAAAAAAGCTCGACCCCGACGAGACTGTGATGTAGCCTGCTAGTAGAAAGTCCAAATGCCGATCTGAGAAATGTTGTGTGACCGCCCTGCTGCTGCTAAATAACCAAGATCTGTAGGTAAAGTCTCGTTCCTGAAATAGGCAGACAACCCATCTCCTTTGGATAAATATAAACCACTGGTGAGAAAATCAACCAGGGAATCATATTTTCCAACGATGATCGCAAATTATTAGCTATAAATTTATGCAAAATATTTAAATGACCCATAAAATTCAAAGCATCAAATAGGAGAGAATCACAAAGTGGAAGAGACGATGGAGTGAAATAGCAAGGTAAAAAGCAAGGTAGGGAGAAAGTATGATCGACTCATGGAATCAATAAATCATATCACATCATACGCTCGGCTGCTAGACACTTACCAGTGTCAACTAAATCCAGATTAATTATCCCCAAAATATTACCCGTTAAAGTTTGACAAGCGCGACAAAATTTAAATTTGATCCCAAATTTGTTATTTGAAACCATCCAGAGAAATCCCTTAAAGCGTGTATCTCTATGAGGCGTGAAAACTTTAGGGATCGTCTCGATTCTCCTAATACGACTAAGCGAGAATAGGCCGATAATCTGACAACGAAACATAACGCGCTCTCCAATAATCATAGGACAGTGCAAATTACTAAAAACGCGGTCAGCAAATACAAAGTCTATATATGGTGGTGACTTACGAGTGGCCGCCAAGCACAATGTCTACGACGTCAAGGGTTTGCGGTTGCAGTAGGCTAGGAGAATCAGGACAAATGAAGATTGAGTCTATGTCACCTAAGATGAGGGAATCATCACTAGCCAACTCCTTCTCCGGGAGAATTGAGATCGAAACTATGCCATCCAAGGTGAGTGACACATCACTAGTAAGTTCTTCCTGAAGCAGGGGCTCAAGAATGAACTCGGGGACTAGAGGCTGTGATACAGTGTGAGCAAGAGGAATCACCATTTCAGTCGGGATGACGGGATGAGGAGGAAGAAGCTCTTCTTCCAGGAGCTGTGGTGCAGGAGAAAACACCTCGACTGAAGACATTGTCATGGTGAGGATAGGTGGGGTCAAGGTGCTCGTCGTGGAAATGACAAGACTAGAAAGAGGACTACCAGTAGACCTAAGCTCAGGTTCCACTATATGATACGGAGTTGGGAGGAAGTCAGGAAAAATGTAAGGCTTCGGTATTTTTGCAATCTTTTTACTGTAGTCCACATCTCGTTCATTTCATGTTTAATATTAACTGAGAGAATCTCAACATTTTTCATCAACATTTTAAGACACTCGTCAATAATCCCCATTTTTAAAGATTTTTGAAAAGACTTAAGGATTGGCCTAATTTAAATGACTCTAATTTACGCTAGAAAAAACGCACTATCTTTTTTTAACTTTAAAACCCACATAAAATTTACTTTTTTTAAATAAAACTATTTTTTTAAAATAAGAAACAAGAAAGTTTATATTAAAAAAGAAAACAATTTTTTTAAATAAAGATCTAAAGGATATTTAAAAAAAATAACAAATCGTCGGATTCACGATAGGAGTGAAGCCAACCTGCTTTGATACCAAACTAATGTATTACAAATTCCCGGATTTAATTTTTAACGGTAAATTTGTGGTCCCTTTTAAATAATGTAGTGCTAGTGAGACGCTCACGCATAATATCTTGTGACTATCAACCGAGGAATAGCTAAACTCGTGTAAACGCCGAACATTCGCACGCATCCCGCATTATGAAATAAATCTTCCACATGTATGTAATCATAGAAATGAAAAGACAAACAAAATTTCAAATTAACGACAAATAGGAAAAATGAAACTATGGCAAGCTCTGAATTTTAGAATCATAAAATATTAAGCATAAAAATAATACTAACGAGACACAGGCAAAGAGTGCAAGAAATATACCATGAGTCAAAGGCATCCAAATCCTCTCTGTCGGATCAGACTCATCTGGAAAGATGAGGAAACAGGAGTTCGTTGGTGGCGAAGAAGACAGGTTGTCGAAGGCTG
This sequence comes from Dactylorhiza incarnata, assembly GCA_033032865.1. Taxonomy (NCBI): domain Eukaryota; kingdom Viridiplantae; phylum Streptophyta; class Magnoliopsida; order Asparagales; family Orchidaceae; genus Dactylorhiza; species Dactylorhiza incarnata. The sequence continues at coordinate 3,107,491 of JAWHQI010000309.1, read as the reverse complement.
GTGTGCTGGATCTGAATAAGGAGGAATCAAAACAGTCGGATGAGGGAGGAGGTGAGGTCGTCGGTGACCGTCGGGCCCTTAAGAGACGATCTCGAGACTGGGCGAGCAGAAATCAGGTTCTGGCGGAGGTATCGACGGCTGGGGGCGCAAAACTATAGCGGAGATAGCGGAATGGTGCGCCGTTCCATCGGGAATTGGTGGAAGAGAAGTTGTCGGACCTTGGAAGGAGCTCCAGCGCCGGTGGTGGCTGAAGACGGGTGACAGAGGAAGGAAATGGGTGAAGGCGGATGCAAAAACAAAAGAATTGGGCTGGACCTTTGGGAAACAGAGAAGTAAATTCTCTATTCCCAAATTGTACAAAACACTCCTTTTACGTGTGTGTGTGTGTGTGTGGGGGGGGGGGGGGGGGGGGGGGGGGGCTGGCTGCCTTTTATAAAGGTGGGAATAACAATTTGATGTTAAATAATATTGAATGAAAAAGGGGGGAAGCTTTTCAAAGATGGCTGCCGAATGATATTAACTCATAAAATGAGAAGTCAGAATTAATGAAGGCTGACAGTTATTATATTAACTCATAAAATGATATTAATGAAGGCTGACAGGTTTTGCAAAGAGTATTTAAATGTGGTTTTAAGAATTCCCTTAACTCATAAAATAAATGTCTTGGAAAATAAAGAGTCCAAAAAGGGGTGTTTCTCTTAGGCTCATCGGCCTAATAATAATATATTAATCGCTGAAAATAAAATATATAATAATAATAATTTCAGAAATTAATATTGAAATATTTAAAAACATAATAACTATATATTTTCATAGCTTGCCCTAATTATCACTTAGTCTAATTTGACGGACCTTTTCATTCATGGTCTTATTGGCTGGTCATGCCAATAAGCCGAACTAGGGTGCGCGAGTGTGATATATGACATAAGCGCGCTAATAAAATGTGTGAAATTAAAAGGAATATGCACGAAAATAAACGAAACGGGTGCAAAAACATGCGCGATACAAATGCAAATAAAAATATGTAAGATAACAAAAGGATGCGACTCAGGTTGCATCACTTGTCAAGACCAATGCATAAGTTGTGGACAAAGCAGAGACATCTGAAATCTGAATATTTTGGGTGGAAGAGAGAAAGGTGATTCATGAGGGAAGAGAAGCTGATATGGGACATCATCCTCGAGAACAGAGGATGACATACAATTAAGTAAATAGTTAGCTGTCAAAATCACATTTTGTCAAAAGATTTTTGGCACATTTGTACGAAAAAGAAGAGTGGGTGATGTCCACTAAGTGACGATTTTTTCTTTCGACAACACCATTTTTTGTGGTATATATGAACAATGGAATATGAACAATCTCATGTGTTTAAGAGCATTGTCGGTGTGTATCACAGGGAGAGGATTATGGAATTGAGTTTTAACTTAATTATAAAAAGTTTGAAAAACAAGTCAGACTTCAGTGCGATTTTTAAAAGATAAATCCATGTTACTTTCGACCGATCATCGATAAAAGATAAAAATATTTTATCCCCGAACGGTAGGAAGTTTTAAAAGGTCCCCAAACATCTAAATGAATTAAAGAAAAAGGACTTTGACTACAACTAGTACTTGGAGAAAAAATAGATCTATGATGTTTTCTGAGTTGGCACCTATCACACAGAAATGACTTACAGGTAATAGACGGAAACAAGGTCTGGAGTTTGTAGATGGACGGGTGACTGAGAAGAATGTGCAGCCTGGTAAAGATACGTCGAGGATGAAAGCAAGGCAGCAATAAGAGATTGCTCGTCTCTCTGCAAATAGTAGAGTCCATCTCCAACTTTTAATCCACACAAATTGTCTTCCTCGTCCTGAGATCTTGTATAGAATAAGAGTACGAATAGAAGGTTATGTTGCAAAGTAAAGATTTTGTTAATTTGCTACCAGAGACAAGATTCAATTGGAAACTTGAAAGCATAAAGAACAAAGATCAATGACATGAGAGTGTCACCAATGCCAATGACGACATGCGTGAATCCATCAGTGAGCATTGCAGGAGAACGCCTGGATGAACTGGGAAACTTGTTCAAGAGTTATTTGTTACCCAGGATATAACCAGAAGCCCTAGAATCAAGGATCCATGTTGCAGATTTTTCGGAGGTAAAGTAGTCATCCAAACAACCTTTGTGACAGACAACAACAGCTTGAGGTTGAGAGATCTAGGAAGAGTCCTATGTATAGAGAAGGCATTCAAGTCTTTTCATGTCCAAAGCATTGAGAGAAAGTGTTGTTCTAGAAGTAATCACGGAGACAATCAACTCTGCGAAGACTTGGTATGCCCATTCAAGGTTTCTATGTTTTTCCTAACATTTTTCTTCAAAATGATTTGTGCGGACACAATAGCCATAATTGCAGAAGGAATATTGTAAGATACCTTGATCGTGAGTAACTCTCCCTCATCCTCGTCCTCCAGAAGTAACAACAAGAACAAAAGCATCTCCAGGGGTAGTTAGTGTGCTAGGAAAGCAGAAAAGTTCAGCATACACTTCTGTCAAACTAGGATGGGGTCATACGTGAGAATTTGAGATTTGATGGAGTCACAGGATGATGAAAACGTAGTCAAAAAACAAACAAGAGTCAGTTCATCTTGTTGTTGTTGTTATAGAATTGTCGAATCTGTGTTGAGGGGTGGGTGATAAACACTGAGTTCGTCACAAATCCCTTTGAATACAGAATAGTGATTTGTCAATGAGGACAGATCTTAGATACGTAGGGTGCCAGTCGTTAATGTAGATCAAATATACAAGAAGGATATTTCATCAAGGAGTAAAGATCTGCAAGATCATCCGAGATCGCCTTCGCGGTTTCTAGGCAAACGAGACTGTTGTTGATAGAAGGGTCGACACTATTGAGAATCCAACCAATAGCAACAACATATTTTACAAATCAGTCTTTTTTCATGAAGTTTGGTTGCATCACCGACGGGTAGAATCGGGGGTGAGTCCCAAAGATGACGGAGGCGTCCCTGGGAGGTGACGTGAATCTGAAATGATCGCGACCAAACAAGATAGTTGGTCACATCCAATCTAAAGGAAATTACTTGTCGTTGCAAGCACACGTGTTCTCCAAAAGATGAAGATCTGGCCATCAAGTAACAAGGCCAGAACCTAATTATGTGAGAACAAGTGTGTGGAACTCACGGCTTATGGCAGTAAAATCTTGCGGAAAGCACAATATCAAGTAGCCAGAAATGCTCAGGCTGAGACAAACTTTGTTCTCGCAAGAGTTTGAGAAATCGCTAGACTTCGAACCGACTTTAGGTCGCTCGGGTGAGTTTGCTTACGAGGAAGGAGTCGGTCGACAAAGACACGACGAGCTTACAATTTGTTCGCAAAAAGAAGTCATTCGGAAGAAGAAAGCGCTCTGTAGGAGATGTTGCTTGGGCTACTCGCAAGGAGGAAGAGATCGTTCTCGGGGAAGAGTTCTCTCGGCATAAATTTCTCGGCAGAGATCGCCCCTGGAATTTGCTCGGCAGAGAAGGATTCACGAATGGTCACAGTGACTTCCTTGTCCTGAGATCGACAGAGAAGGGATTCGTGATTTCGCTCGACAGAGAAGGGTTCACTCAGGAAGAATTTGCTTCATAAGCGAAAGATCGTGGATGGTAACGGTGGCTCGGGCAGCGGAGGCAGGCAGGGTTGTCAGATGGTCGCGTCTGGCGAAGAGCACGGTTTAGGTGACTGCGTGGCGCAGACAAGTAGTCAGGCGACCATGTGCGGAAAATAGCAAATAAAAGTAACCCTGATACCATGTAAAAAATAATGAGTAAAGAATTTTTTATTTCATATAAGAAAAAAAGGTTACAATATACATGCATATTTATACAAGAGGGGGATCCTAAATACTTCATAGGAGATGTGGGATAAATAAGGAGGAGAATGAAATATGGACCCAAATATGGGCTTTGCTAGTTTGGGCTTTAACAGAGCCAAATTTCATCTATCAGCTTAAGCACCACCTAGCTCAGTTGGATCTATAAATTGGCTGAAATTTTCATGAGCAAAAAGAGTATCAAATGAACCTATCCCTTAAGCCTTGTGTGCTTATTTTGGTCAAAGGTACAACCAGTTGACTAGCAAATAGTGAAGTGTTTGAGACAACGAGAGCATAATTTAGTCCCATATTGGATAAACAATATATGTTGGTGTACAAAGACATGTGGTTGACCCTCACCTATGAGCTTAAGTTATTGGGTAAAATATTGGTTTGACCACTAGTGTATCTCACCCTACTTTGATTCTACCTTAGTTTTCTCTCTCTAACAAGTGGTATCAGATTTGTCGGATTGACGGGGATGTCGTATGTTCTTGTGATTTGTGGCTCACATGCGTCTTAGCTACTTCGAACATGATTGAATAAAATCAAGCACAGTTTAACTACCATGACCAATCGACGTGATCGAGTGTACTCTTGATGCATGATACTTAGATGCTGTTAAAAGCTTCCTTCGAGGAAAAGTGATGGCAGATACAAAGAGCTCATGAATGAGAGATTTTTGAGGCACGTGAGATCATAGTTTAGTTCCAAACCGAATAGACAAAATATATGTTGGAGTAGAATGTGGTTGGCCATCAACTATGGGGTAAAACTTTGGGATGAATATGAGTTTGGCCGCTGGTTTATCTCACCCAAATTCAGTTCACCCTTGGTTCTCATTCTTTAACAAGATATTTGTGTGATAGAAAGACAATCATTTCTCGAGCTTCAACATAGCGGGGAGTCTTCACTTACATAGGTCATCACACCCCTTAGAGTTCTCAAGAATTAACTGAACTGTGTGAGAAAAATGGGAGCCACATTCTCCATGCGTTCTTAAAGCTTTATTAGATGCATATGAATTTGTTCTACTCCAACTATTGAGTGATGAAATCTACTTTTTTCTAACCACACAACCATAATGACATTATCATGTTAACCAAGTTGAATTATAGCCTATTTTATGAGTTAAATAGCCTATTGTTAAGGCCCACATATAAGACTCATTTTCCACCTTCTTGTATTTAGTCCCACGCCTCAATTCTTACTTTAGGATCTCCTCCTTTGTGCATATATAGAGTTGCATTGTAATAGAGATAAGTTAGATGTTATGTGCCTACTCGTAGGATGCTGGAGGAGCGAAGGAAGGATACCGTGGAGCCCTAACTGCGGCTGCCTAAGCGGGGTTGCTCGTTAGAGGAGAGAGCCACCAATGATCTCACACAATAGACGGGAAAATAGAACTTCTTGTCTCATACAACCATACATATGTCTTTATATAGGCTTACAACATATTAAAAGACAAACAACCATAATGACACATATTACTAGGCCCGGTGCTCGAGGTCCCAAACATAATGATAACATCTAAAGATAATCATAATTAATTAGATAAATGGGCATGCAACCCATACCATCTCTCCTGCCGTTCAAAATGAGTTTGACCTCAAGCTCAAGGGGGGTCGATAATGATGCGAGCTTCATCCGACGCCCTCCTCGTCAGAGTCCTCGACGTGCAGGTAGAAAAGTTGTTTGCACCTGTGTCCGCAAGTGTACTGCTCGTCGCAATTAAAAAATAATCCATGAGCGCGGTGTTCCAACATCTCGGCCCGAGATAAACAACGGATCAGCGGAGCGGCCTGACTCTCGGTACGACCCTGCTGAGTGCTGATGTCGGGGGCCAGTAGGTCTCCTGCGCCAGCTGGAGGCGACGGTCGCATAACCGTGTCAGACTCATAGCAATCACTATGTCTGGAGGGGCCTCAAATTCAACATCTAGTCGCAGGCGATCGCGAAGTCCAGCAGTGAAGATGGCGACCTGCACCTTTTGGGAAAGTGTGACGTGCTAGAAGAAGCTGAAACTGCTCCAGATAATCGTCCACAGAGCCTGTCTGGCGTAGTGTTGTGAGGGCACTGAGGGGGTTACTGCGGATGGGGGCACCGAAGCGTTGGTTGCAGAGTCACTTTAAGACGTCCCATGTCAGACCCGGTTGATCAGTGAGGAGACGAGTGACCCAAAGCAAAGCCGAGTCGAGAAGATGGAAGGGGCTAGAGGAAGTCGTTCAACTGTCGGAGTTTGTTGGTGGCCAAAGAATCGCTCGCACCTAGTGATTCAGCCCAAGGGATCAGTTTTTTCATCGTAAGTGGGGAATTCTAGTCGGGTATAGAGCGGCAGAATAGCAGCGTCAAGGCGTAAAAGGGTCGGTGGAGGTGGCTCATGGCGGATGAGCGACGGAAGCGAGACTTGACTGCTACTGGCGTGATCCATGGGTGGGGTGGTAACAACAGGCGGTGCGGCTGTGAGTTCATTAAGCTTCGTGATGAGGGTTGTCATGTCGTCCCGATGACGCGCTTCTACGTCCTGAAGGTGTGCATCCATGGTGGATATCACTGAGTAGAGCCGATTCATGGCCTCCAAGAAATTGTGGGTCTTCCATATGATGAGCAGAGTGGGTGACAGGTCGGTCGGAATGCGCCAAGTCGGATGATTGGGACTGACCACGAGAGCCACATCGTCGCCCAATGGTGGCAAAATTTACACCAGTGGCGTGGGGGTCCAAGAAGAAGGATAAATTAATACTCGTGGATCACAATGATGCCACTGTTTGTTGTCGTGGCTGACAAGAGAGCTGAAGGAATAAAATGAGGCACACTGCACGCTTTTATTTATAGCTAGACCGGTCTGAATCGGTGCCCTTTTCACGCCAGGGGGACAAGTCGGTAGAATATGAGGGGGTGGGGCTCGAAGTCACAGACACTACAGACATGCGTTGGCGAGGAAGCCGAAAGACGAGTCAGAGACGCGGTCGAAAGCTTCGTTCGGTGCCAGTTGCAGAAACGCAACGTGTACCTATCGTCGGCGTGTTCTCCTAGCGGGAAGCAGACGCACCGGTGCATGTTCTCCCTACGGCAGGATATGAGTACGGCGCTGGTAGAGGACCTCCGTTGCCGGTTGTTCTCATTACGGGGAGGAGAGACAGACACAACTCGGATGTGCTTGTGCTCCTTGAGGGAATAATAAGCAGATGGATGTGGCTAGCTTGGGCAAAGGAGACCTCTCCGACGAGCGTGAATGAGTGCGGAAGCGGAAGAAGCAGCAGCAAATGTTGTTGAAGAAGCGGATGTGGGAGGACGAAAGCTCTGATACCAAAATTGTTATGTGCCTACTTGTAGGATGTCGGAGGAGTGATCGGAGGAGCGAAGGATGTCGTGGAGCCCTAACCGCGTCTGCCTAAGCGGGGTGCTCGTTAGAGGAGAGAGCCACCAATGATCTCACACAACAGACAATAAAATAGAACTTCTTACTTGTCCATACAACCATATATATGCCTTTATATAGGCTTACAACATATTAAAAGACAAACAACAATAATGACGCCTATTACTAGGTCCGGTGCTCGAGGTCCCAAACGTAATGATAACATCTAAAAATAATAATAATTAATTAGGTAAATGGGCACGCAACCCATAACATTAGATTCATGAAATAATATCTTATTTCATCTCTCAACTTGGTATCAGAGTCAGACATTTTTTATCGCGGCTCCATCTGTCCGCCTTTTTTTCTTCTCTCGTATTTCTCTCGTCGGGGAGAGAAATTCCGTAACAAGACTTCTCGAGACATTCAGCTGGGACGTTTGTTGGCGAGAGACGAGTCCTGCGAGAACTGCGTATTCTTCCTTGGCTAATTCCCATCGGCGAGACCTACGAGAACTTCAGTTCCCATCATTGAGAACTGCGAGTTATTCCTTGGCTCATTCCTGTCGGCGAGACTTGCGAGACCTTCTGTGCCCGTCGGCGAGTTGGTTTCCATCCGCGAGTTCCTCCTCCACCGCATCCTTCCCACGCATACGAATTCTTCCTTGTGCAAGCTCAACCCAACTCTGATCGCGCGAGATCTTCCCACCGTCGATCTCGCGAGCTCTTCCTAGCTCAATCGCGCAAGCTCGCACCTGCAGTGTTTGCCTAACTGTGTTCGTCAACGCGAGGCCTTCCGCCTGTGAGTCTTCCTGCAGTCGTCTGCGAGTTCGCCATTTTTTATTTGGCGACTTCCTCCACTGTTCTTTGCGAGTAACCCGGTGCTCCATTTGTGAGATCTTTCAGCCTCTGTTTTTTATGGCGAACTCCTCGAATTCGAGCATTCAGTACGACGTTCAGTCCTCGCTTGTGCCTCCTCCGCCTACTGACTATTCTCGCAGTCATGGCTCTTCTAGCTCCTTCAGGATCACTAATGTTCCTTTGGTCGGTTCAAACTATCTTGAGAGGTCTCGGGCCGCTCAGTATGCAATCTGTAGCCATCAACTATATGGGTACATTGATGGGACCGTGGTTCAACCTCCCGTCACTGACCCCTCATGGAAGAAGTGAGATGTTGATAACTCCCTGGTGGTCTCGTGGCTTCTCCACTCTGTCTCCTTTGGTCTATCGCAGTTACATGCTCATGGATTCTGCCTTTGGGATTTGGACTCGGGCACATGAGACATTCCCAAATTGGTAGCTCCACTCAGGTGTACGAGCTTACCCGCCGCCTTCTCAATCTTTGGCAAGGATCGACCGATGTTGCGTCATATTTTTCTGAATTTGAACGTCTCTATCAGGATCTTGACTACTTTGATGATTTCACTATCGCGTGCACTGCAGATGCTCGGGCATTGAAAACAAAGGAGGACTGATACGGCCTCCATGTCTTCCTTATGGGTCTCCATATGGATTTTGACACGGTTCGCACACACGTCCTGAACCATCAGCCACTTCCCTCTTTGCGAGAAACTTTCAGCATGGTTTTGGGTGATGAAGATCGTCGCCGCTCTCTCCAGTCTGATAAGGTTCTGGATCGCTCCGCTCTTGTACTCCGCTCTTGTAGGCATTAGCCAGAGCCTGCCATCCATCGGTCCCTCGACTAAGATTTGTGAGCACTGCGGGAAGCCGGGACATGTTTGTGCATCCTGTTACAGCCACCACCCTCTTCTTGCTCCTGTCCTCAAGACTAATGGTGGTCGTGACTGGGGTGGTTCTCGCCATCATACTTCTTGTTTTGCTGCCCATACTGCTGACACTTGTGCTGAGAAGCATTCTTCTGATGTTTTTTCAGTCGAAGATCTTGTTGCTCTGCGTCGCCTCCTAGCACCTCTTCTACCGCTGCATTTGCCACTTTCGGGGGTCTCAGTGCGCAATCTGCTTTTGTTGTCCCATCCGAGTGGATCATCAACTCTGGTGCTACTGATCATATGATAGGAGAGTCATCAGATTTTACCTCATACACCCCTCTCTCAGGAGGTGATAAAGTCATCACAGCTAATGAGTCTCTTTCCTCTATCGCTGGCAAAGGGACTGTCTTCTGTTCCCCTGTCATGCCTCTCACTTTCGTTTTGCATATTCCTACATTTCCTCGCAATTTACTCTTTATTAGTCGTTTGACTACATCATTAAACTGCTCTGCATCATTTCTCCCTGATGGTTGTGTTTTCCAGGAACTGACAACGAAGCGGTGTATTGGCTGTGGGAGGAACTCCAGGTGCATGTACGTCTTGGACCATCCTCCTGCCCAAGCTCTCCAATACCTCTACTCCCACTCTTGTGGATGTTCGTCGGTGGCATCAACGTCTCGGGCATCCATCCCCCAGTTATCTTCTTAAAATGTTTCTTGTGTTTTCCAAATGCTTGGAGAAGTTTGTTTGTGATGCTTGTAGTTTTTCTAAACATGTACGAGATAGTCTGCATAATGTATCTTCTCCCAATACAATTCTTTTTGATACAATTTACACTTATGTTTGGGGACCTTCTCCTGTTACTTCTCTCTCTAGTCACCGATGGTTTATTACATTTATTGTGTGTATCTCTCATACTACTACCTGAGTGTACTTATTAAAAAGAAGAGTGATGTGTTTAACTGTTTTCAACTCTTTCATAAGCTGGTTGACACTCCGTTTGGCTGTAAAATTCATGTCCTTCGCATCGACAATGGGGAGGAGTATAACGATCGTGGTATATTTGGTACTTATCTTGCTGACCATGGGATCCTCCATCAAACCACTTGCGTTCACACCTCTACCCAAAACGGTGTTGTTGAATGGAAAAATAAACACCTTCTAGAAGTCACCTGATGCCCCCTCATTACATTGGATCTTCCCAAATCTTATTGGGGGTGAAGAGGTCATCACTGCGACATACCTCATTAATCGTCTTCCCTCTAGTACCTTAAAATATGTCTCCCCTCTAGTACCTTACAATATGTCTCCCCTCTATCCCGATTGTCTACCAAATGTGTAGTTCATACATCTCATTTACCTCCCGGTGTATTCGGATGTGTATGATTTGTCCACATTCATCAACGCACTCGTGATAAATTAGATGCGTGTTCCCTTAAATGTGTTTTTGTTGGCTACTCCACTACGAAAGGTTGTCATTGTTATCATTCTGCCTCTCGTCATTTCTTCTGTACCATGGACGTCACGTTCCGTAAAGGGGAAAACTTCTTTGGCTTACGTCGGGGGGATCAGCACACCGATGTCGACGCCATTCCAACTTTTCCTCTTCCCATCCTTTCAAATATTTCAACTACTCCTACTGCGGATCCAACTACCTTATCCACTCCTGTGCAGCCTATAGTCCATGTTGTTCCGAAACTTATTTCTCCTCTTCCTCAGGTCTATCAGAGACATAATGTTGGTGTTAAGGTGCTACAAACCTCTGGCATTCCACCACAACCGATACACTCTTCTGAACCAGACTCTGATGAAAACCTCCATCAACCTCACATACATTGGAAATGTAAGTCGACCTCTTCTACATATCCAATTGCAAATTATATCTCACATCACAATCTGACAGAGGCACGTAGAGTCTTCGTCCCCTCTTTGGCCTCTGCTCGTATTCCTAACACTTGGCAAGAAGCAATAAATATACCAGAATGGAGAATGTCAATGGAAGAAGAGATGTCTGCATTAGAGAAGAACCAAACTTGGACTCTATCACGCCTCCCGTCTGGAAAGAAATCTTTTGGCTCCAAATGGGTATACTCTGTCAAATAGAATCAAGGTGTCATCGAGAGATACAAGGCACGTCTTGTTGTTCAGAGATATATTCAAACCCCTGGTGTGGATTATCACGAGACGTTTGCGCCAGTTGCCAAAATGGTCTCTATCCGCATTATTTTATCATGTGTTGCATGCCTTGAATGGGATCTCCAGCAAATAGATGTCAAAATGCCTTCTTACATGGCAATCTTGAAGAAGAGGTATACATTAAGTTTTCGTCGGGTTTCTTGAATCAAGGGACCGAAGGGAAAGTCTGTCAACTCCAGAAATCTCTCTGTGTTAAAGCAATCTCCCAGGACTTCGTTTTGAAAATTCCAAAAGGACGTGACCCTATTGGGATACAAACAGAATCACTCCGATCATACCGTCTTTGTTAAGAGAAATGCTGAGAAGGTGGATGTTCTCATCGTCTATGTCGACGATATCATCATCACTTGAAATGATTTGGAAGAAATCACGAGGTGGAAAACACGTCTATGCAAGGAGTTCGAAGTCAAGGACCTAGGAAAGTTAAAATATTTCTTATGAATTGAAGTTGCACGGTCTGGCTGTGGAATCTTTATTTATCAAAGGAAATATGTCCTAGATGACTAGATCTACTAGAGGAAACAATGATGCTTGGTTGTGCAGGAACAAGCATTTGAATGTTGAAGTATATACATACGTTGAGTGGATTGAAAGCCAAGACGATTGAAAGTCAACCACCGGATATTGCTCCATTGTTGGAGGAAACATAGTGACCTGGTGAAGTAAGAAACAAAATGTACTGGCAAGGTGTAGTGCAGAAGCAGAAGGCAGAGCAATGTCACATGGGGTACGCGAAGGGCTCTTGCTCAAATCTCAAACGCATGATTTAGGGCTACAAGATGGGAAGCTTATACGACTATACTGCGATAATAAAGCGGCTATCAACATTGCTCATAATCCTATTCAGCATGATCAAACAAAGCATGCTGAGATCGATAGACACTTTATCAAAGACCACCTGGAGAAAGGCAACGTCTGCACTCCTTTTGTTCAATCCCAAGATTAGCTGGCAGACATCTTCACCAAAGGCTTTAGCTGTGACACCTTCACCGGTAACATCTCCAAGATGGGAATGATCGACTTATACTCCCATCTTGAGGGGGAAAGTTGAATTATAGTCTATTTTATGAGTTAAATAACTCATTGTTAAGGCACACTTATAAGACCCATCTTGCATTTAGTCCCACACCTCTAATCTTGCTTTAGGATCTCCTCCTTTGTGCATATATAGAGGAGCATTGTAATAGAAATAAATTAGATTCGTGAAATAATATCTTATTTCATCTCTCAACTAACCACACCTAAGACAAATACTATAAAGCCAGTGAATCGAAGCAAACTAAAGAACTTATGATATTCAAAGTAATGCACATAATGGAAATCAACAATGATGAAAATGCTTCTAATGAAACTGTGCTCCGAATGTGTGCAACAATTAGTGCAAATTGGTTGTTTAACGTACCATCCTTGCTGTTGACTATCATCCGCAATTTGAAAGTCAAAATACACGTATGTTCCTTTCTCAAATTCATCATTAGTAACTTTAGGCTCTTCATGCCGCTGAAACCATGTATTATATTTCCTATGGTATCTCCAAGACTGTCGCTTCAGTTCTCTTGCAGCTAAATATTGCTGATAAGAGTTCTGCAATATTTATTCAATATAATAAGCTTCTTACACTAGTTTTTAAAGAGCCCGTGGAAATTGATGAAGAAGGTACCTGTTGATAGTAAAAAGCGAAGAATAATGTATCCGTGCCATATGGATCCATGCCCAATCTTTCCCAAAAGGCTGGATTTTCAACAACTTCAGCGCGAGTCTGAGGATAACTAGCAGGAATTACAGCAGGGTGCCTCTGAAATAATAACAAGAGAATCATAATTTGATTTATTCTAATAATCTGAGAGAATTCTACGAGAAATGATATAATTTTATAAACCGACTAGAATACAAATAGTACCGGTACATAATTCTTGACTTGTTCTGAATCCTTGGGCTGAGGAAGCTTGAAAAATGCTGCTTCAAGCATCTGCAAGTTATAGTTTTGGTCATGCATCCCACCAGTATTTGTAGTTAATCCACTAAGGTTGTCACCGATGGCACCAAGGTCTGTAGCACTTCTCCGACCAATAACACCAAGACTAACTGAAGAAGACTGGTTTGGTTGCAACGGTTGTCCTAGAGATAGATCCGTGTCTCTGGGAAATTGACCGCCTTCGGCTATGGACGTAGAACTTGAGATCTGAGAAAAAACCCAAGATTAATGCATTTTCTCAAATGGAAATATATCACATTTTGTGGTTTAGATTAAAGAAACCCAGCATATTCGACTCTTGCAAAAGAAAAGAAACATATCCTATTTTGTTATAAATGAGAATTTATTTTCTAGTCATATATTTTGCAGTGAAAAACTTTTAGTTTACATGTTTAGGAAATTTAATAAAGATATATATTAAGTGCATTTATAACAGATTAGAACAACCAAAAGTCAATCCAAATTTTAGCTGTTACATAATCCGTGCATAAAATTTTCATGAAGAATTCCAGCAGAGCAAGTAAAAAAACAGAATAGATAAAAGGAAATGGAACTCTCATGATCTAATCAAACCAACAAAAGTAGAACTTCACAGTATCTGTGCAGCAATATGAAGATTTTTTCTTTTAGGGAAACCATCAATTTATACACACACACAAAAACAGGGAGCAAAAAAAACTTTAACAGGAATAAGTACACCATAAAAATACTTGGTCCTCCTAACTTCATCACGATTAATGGTGTCATTCAGGCCCCAAAGACCATCAATGCTAGCCCAATTCTTTTGTGACCTTGCCACCATAGATAAGGGGTTCATTTGATCTGCATTGAATTTTTTCCCCAAGAGTATTTTTCAAGTAATTTGTGTTGAGAAATGTAAAAAGCTTCTAGTGTAAGGTGAAATGTTATAGAAGTGTAGAATCTTCTAGAGAACTCTAGGTGAGTATAGGCTTTTCTAGAATAATGGGAATGCCTAATAAGGGATTTTCTTTGGAATGTTGAGCTTCCCTGGATTGTGACTTTGGCAACCTTAGATTATGTGAGATTCTCTTTAGATTATGTGAGATCCGCAGTGAATTATATGTCCGGTCAATCTTGGAGGTTGGCTCTAATCTCCTTGGATTACTCGATTATAGTACAGTTTAATCTTCCACTCTATGTAGCATGGGGACGGGATACGATACGAAAGGGATACGAGAAACGTGATTTTTCAAAAAACTAGGATACGGGATTTAAACTCTAAACTCTCACTCAAAATATCACCTTTCCTTTAGATATGCAAGGGCCTCGATGAACCCACACCAATGGATGAGTCGGCCTTACCCTTGGGAAGGTCTCTGGGTTGGGTCGGAGAGTGAGTAATCTTTCATGCCTTATCAAAGAATACGCAAGTGTTAGATCGGCCATAACACATGGCATCACGGTCATACAACCAAGGTCGCCCAAGTAATATGTGTGCTACGTCCATGGGTAAAACGTCGCACCAGACCATGTCCTCAACAGATGCTAAACGAATTGGGACCAGACATCTTTGTGTGACCTGGATGGTAGACTTGCCCTCCCAAAGGATGTGGTAAGGGTGTGGGTTTGACTCTTCTATAAGTTGCATATGCTCCAGACCCATCTTGGCAACAGTATTGGCACAGCTGTCACTATAAATAACAAGCTTGCAGGGGCCTCCTGCACTAGGGAAATATGTGTAAATAATAGTAGTGTGGCGTTATTCCTCTTTTGCACGAGTGAGCAAAAGGTGGTGAATCACCCCTAATTTCAAGGAACTCTCAGCGTCACTCTTCCATCTGTCCTCCGCGGTGGCTGTAATCTTTTGAATGGGTGTATCATCCGCCTCAGTATTGGGTTCACCCTCTTCTTCAATCAGTAAGTTCCTAGTCGGGTAATACGCAGCCATGTGTCCCCTGCCAGAGTACCTGTAGCATTGTACACCCCCCGTGTTGGGAGCTCCAAAAATATTCGCTTTGCCTTTCGCATCCAAAGGGGTGCGAGGAGGTGTTGTGGCAGTGGTCGTGGGTGGAGAGGGCCTCCTAAATGTGGAAGTGTCAGGTCGAACGGATTCCTGTCTCGGGCCCGCAGTTCGCGGGTACTGCTCATACTCCAGTGCTAGTTGAAGCACCTGCTCGACTATCTCTACTCTGTGGGCTCCTTTAAATGCCGCTCCTCACCACTAATTTATCAAAACGCGACAAATGCTCGGAACAGAAAGGATACCCTACCAAATAGTGTATAGCTGATCTAAAAGCTGGTCTCGATACAAGGAGGGAAGGTATTTGTCCTTCAGTCGTTGTTTCATATCAGGCGGTGATGGGGTAGTAACCATCTCGCTCAAGAAATCTCTATAAGCTCATCCAATAAATCTTGGCCTGCCTGTGTAACTTCATTTTGGCAAACCGTACTTGTCTCTCATCACTCATCTCGTACCACTCAAAATAGTGGTTCATGTCCAGAAGTCAGTCGTTAAATGTCTTCCGGTACAGGTGACCGTCGAAGGATGGTGCGTCAATGCGGATGCGTCGGGTAATGTCATCCTCGGCTGGGGTTGCTCTGCAACGTGGCTCCGGGTATTCATCATCATGATTGTAATCGTGTCGTGCTGGTGGAGCACGACCTCTATGACCTGGTGGAGGTGGTGGACGAGGTTCGTCAAGAGAGCGGTGGTTTCTCAAAGGGGTTGGACCATGTCGATACTCATACGCCTGCTTTGGATTCGTCCTCGCGGGAGGAATAGGATCTCGTCGAGGCAAGTCTCTAACATGTCTCTCAGAGGGTGGTAGAGCATCCCAGGGATCGTCCGGAAGATCATCATAACGTGGGGGTGGGTCCTGACCTCTAGGGATATCTAACTGATCGACTCTAGTGTTAACACCAGTAATGTCATCCTAATGATGTTAAACTTGACTCCTTGAAAATTGCATTGGCATTAAAAAGAAAAAAATAAGCTACAGCAAGCTACAACAAGGGAAAGATACAATCCAGATCATTCTTGACAAGCTCAAGAAATTCTGGATTAGCACAGTCTGTAGTCCGAACAAAGGGAGAATGCAAGGAAAATCTTGCACAAAAGTCCGCCACACGATTAGCTTCCCGCGGAACATGGTGGTACATAACTTGTGTAAAGTCCGCAAGGAAGGCGAGGTCTTCCTCATCTGGGTTGCTGTCGAGCCACCGCCTATTCTGAATACTCGTTTGGCAATAGTCAATCAAGTTCTTACTGCCACCTTCAATAACAACGCCTTTGGCTTCCATCATAGTAGGTGCAATGCAGCCCTTGAGAGCTTTGAGGGCCGCCATCTAAACCTTTCTGGGATACCAGTGTGAAATTTGACTCATATTTGCTCAAATCGATCAAGTACTAATCTTTGGAACTTGGTGTGCGCCATGCCCAAATTCGAACCGGCATCCCGATCGTCAATGAGGTTATGGTCAGACATGGATGATCGGAAGAACCTACCACTACATAACATATAATGTGACTTAACCTGGGGCTCTGATACCAATTTGATGCAGGTGTATGTTGAAAATAAAGGATGACCTAAAATGCGATCCTACGTGAATTGTGGTGCCCCTACTAACAAGCCCTAATGTTGTTGCAAATAAATATGTCACTCCTATTAAAATTGCAATAAACAACTAATTAAAATTATACTTGATCAGTAGCACTTTTGGTTACAGAAAAATGAATTAGGAGGCATGCGTTAATTCACAAGTAATATAGGCGCAAGTAATTTAAGCGTGCGACGAATAAGACCTGCAAGTCAGACAATCTCACAAAAGAACAAACATATGTTATCGCATCCACTAAATATAGTTCAAGCATACAATATAAAGAAACACAAATACCAAACTAAGACTTACGCATGCAGTGGTTGCGGAATGTGGCACTATGGAAATCCAAGGATTGTTTGTTCCCTCTGTAGACATGTGCTGCCAGTAGAGGGTCAAGGGGGCTCGGGTGGGGACGGTTGGATGCGGAGTGAGGCTGGGGAAAGAGGGATTTGGGAGTCACGGTGTGGAGGGAATCATGGCTGGAATGTAAGGGTTGGTGAGAGGGAAACAAGATAAGTGACGAGATTTGGCAGGCATGAAGGCGAGATTGGCCAGGGTGGACTGCCGCTACGGGGGCATGTCAAAGAGGGGAATGGCAATGGAAATCAGAACGTGAAAGGTGGGAGAGTCGTAACAATGGGAGCAACAGACGGAGTCAACTTGCGTTGGGAACTCGCGGGGCTTAGCGGCTTGTGGTTTGCGATTGGGAAGGAAGAGATGGCAGCGGCTTGCAGGAGTATGCGAGGGTAGCGATGTAGAGATCGACGGGAAGGAGGACTGATGAAGACGATACCTTGGAGTCGCGCCAAGGAAGGGCCTCTCGACGTCACACCGAGAGAGGGGGGATCGGCGGTTCCAAAATTGGAATCAAAACCACCCATACCCCTCCAAAACCGCTTTCTGCATGTATAAAAAGAGTATAATTTCCAAGGCACCCGGATCGGACGGCTCAGAATGTCCGAACCGATTGGGTGTCAAATATAACTTGAAAAATAAAAATAAGTACATGAAATTAACTCGGAACGACCATCCAGGCGTGGACTCGGATCATCCGAACAAGAGAGGGGGAGTCGCAGCGATCTCCACCAATAAAGAAGGGATGTTTCAATTTTTCATGATAGTGACAACCAAAAAGTTAAATGAAATATCTGATTAAAAAAAATCGCAACATACAAATGAACATTTTCTTCAATTTAATCTAGACATGGGACTTAAAATCTATTAACCAACAAAATATCAAGGTTGATGAATGCACTAGTATCTTTACCGCAAAAAAAGACTTCAAATCATCATCCTTAATGGCCTTGTTAAGACCGGAACTCGTACTAGGCTCAGCACTCAAATCATCCATCACATTTTGCTGCTGCATATCATCTACTTTAAGACCCAGTGTACACAAAACAAACAGATTAGATTTTATCTATAAAAAATTTATTCAAGAATAATAGAGAAACAGAAAAAAATATTGCTAACCAGTTTCTTTTGCCCCAGATGAGACCAGTGGATGTTGTACGGATTGTTTATGCATGGAAGCCTGCAACTGTTGTGGAACAGATGAAACGGAAGCTAAACCTGGCGTCTGAATGTTAAGCCCTCCTCCTACCTGGGATGAAAATGAGGAACACTTCGTATAAATCTAAATTGCATCTAAATAAAAGAAAACTACTCTAACACGTGAAAAAGGATACAAACAAGAGATCTACTATTAAATTAATGAATATTGATACATTCTGTTCATAAACCATATATGATGAACTAGTAAACTATATGACCAAAAGTTAAAGGGAGAAATTCAATGAGAATATATACAATGAAGCAGCGTAATAATCATTTATTTCTAAATGAAGAATGAACCTGTTGTAAAAGAGAATTCTGCTGTTGCATGGCGAATTGTTTGGCATTTGCACTAAGATGAGGGACATTAAGAAGGATATTTTGTCGGTTCTCCAAAATCACCATTAGTACACTTTAATCTTTAGAAAGAACCCATGTATAAGTAAGAAAAGCAAGAAGGTGCTCATGAAACAGAAATAAAAATGCATAAACAACTTGGGAATCTCTTAGATGCTCTTAAGCAACTCTAAAATGAATAGAAGCCTTAAAAAATCACTACCTATTTTAAAATTGACTTCAAAGTAAGACAGTTTGCTTAAGTGGAATCCTAAAAGTGTTGGATTTTTTCCTACTATTTAACGGGACATCATATTTATGACATCTTGATAAAAATCACAGCAGCATGAGGATCAGCTAGCCAAAAAGAGAATCTTCAACCATTTTAAACCACTCACAAACATAACAAGTTCAGAAAGCTTGGTAGGTCCCATCTAGGGTCATACGACAGAAAAGAGGCATAAAAAGAGGATTCACTCAGTTTGAAGATAAGATTAGGTTAGCAAACATGCAAAGTGAGATTTCACTCGGTTTTACTATATACAGAAATTTATTAGAAACAAATTTTGCTCATTCAGTCACGTTCCAAATCATCCATGGTATTGTGGATTACCGGCATACCTACTACTTCTGAAGACATGATAGGCAAGGAGGAGGGCAAGAAAAAAATGAATAAAAGGATCATAATAATATTAAAAACATACTGATTCATTTTGATTCTGGAAAGAAGTTGCACTTTGAGGCCTGGACTGTACTCCACTGACAACAGATGGTGAAAAGAATCTTCCACCAACAATGGAACTTTCCCCCAAATTGCTGGTATCAATTGGAATAGTCCCATCAGTGGCTTGTGAAACTTGCTGAAGTAACGGTCTGTTACCTAAAGTAGAAGTCAATTGTTGAGTAAGAGCACCACTAGGAATCCTCTCATCAACATTTAAGTTAGTTCTATTTATGTCCGATGCTGGAAGGACCGAACTGACAGTTCCACTGCTAGATATGCCACTAACTAGACTTAAACTTATGGGAGTACCAATAGATGCTTGAATTGATGATCCTCGGTTGACACTTCTTCCTAATCCCATCTCAGGGATAGCAGGAGATCTCCTTCCAGGGATGTTAATATTCTCATCTTCCTTAACTGAGCCAGAGTTTATGAGCGGAGCAGGAAAATTGACGGATGAACTGTCATTTGTACTGTGAACTAGATCAGAAAGTAATGATGCAACAGTTGGACCGCCAACTGATGGAGGCACGGAAGCAATTGAAGTAGTGGCTGAATTGAATCCGGTGGATGTCCCCAAAGAAACATTAGAAGGAGCAGCTGTTGCAAAAGACCCTATGGATCCACCTTTTGATGTTGGGGTTCTAGGAAGGTCAGAATTACAATCCTGAGAATCTGCTTCCTCATTCTCGTCTCGAATAGCAATCTGTTGAGAGGTAGATAGCGGAGAAGCCTGTTATAAATAGCATCCAGAAAATTTAAAATCATACACATATATAAAGATATCTACATGTCAGAACAGGAGGAAAAGAAGAAAAGGAATAGCAACGACTATCCTCACTTCAAAAAGAAAATTAATTGAATTAAACCAATAATTCTTCATTTAAAGGAAGGAAACTGCTCTCCACTGTATTAACTGACTGGTTTTAGAAGCTGACTATAATCGTCTGTCCTTATCTAGCAATAGGATTCAGTATGGCTTTAGCCTTAGAAATAGCATGTTCTTACTACCGACCAAAAGTAACGCAACCTGCGCAAGGAGAAGATTCCATCGGCTGCAGCAATGTGCCATAGGCCCACAGGCCTGCAGCCTACAATTCCAGAATTGGTGAAAATCTGAAAAAGAGTATTACCAAAATTCCCTTCATGGCAATAACTATTACACAATAAGATTTAAACTGACATCCGTCGTCCTCAAGTAGACCCTGAAGATAGTCACTTTCCCTGTGTCGGAGCTTGTGGGTCCCGATCGTGTCACATTGTCTCTTTAAAATTCTGCGTATGGATTTTTGTTTATATATTTTTTCATATATTACTTTATTATTTTTAGTCATTATTTAGTGAGATCGGGTATTTGACAGTCACGGACAATCATAGTCGTTGATGTCAGGGTGTCATAATGTTGTTTTGTTATAAATAAGAGCAAAGGGGGCAGCCATTAGGCATTGCAGATTTTGGAGAGTCTTCTTCCAGGAATCCGGATATCTCCCGTGGTGCCGACTCCATGAAACCCTAAGGTGTCGCCTCCTTAGTATGTTATCTTGATCCCCGTTGTATCCTACCCTAGCCACATCCCTTTCCTCTCCCTGGCAGCCCACCACCCATCCAACTACAGCAGCCCTTACAAAGACAGCCCAACCACAACCGCCCTAAAACCCCTTTGTTTTCCCCTCCCAGGCAGGAGCCAACCACATCCAGCCACCTCCAATCCACATCCAGCCACGGGCCCTTTCAACCCAGCAGCCGCCCTTCACTTTTACCCCAATTTAAATCTTACAGACACCTTCCCAAGCCAAATCCTGAGCCACCGTCCACTATGTACAACTTTCAATTTGCGGTTTCAACCTTCTGTGCAGTCTACATCCACTACAGTTGTATGCTCCTAGGCCACTTTAAAACCTGCAGATCCATTCCCCCTTCAATCCCCAATCCCCGCAGTCATTCAAGTATCCATTCCCTGCACTGTTACCCTAAACCACGCCCATCCACCCTCTAAACACTAAACCGACCCCGCCATAATACCCCACCTGAATCAGCCCACAAAATAGCCCCATTCTTCCTTCGAACAGCCGCAATCACCGGATCTCCCCTCCAAGGCTTACAACCCCTCGCTCGTGAGTTTCTTTTTGTTTGGTTTCATTATTTCATCATTGCTGTACGAAATTGGTTCCTATATGATTATGGATGTCTTGTCCTGGTAGTCTATTTGTTTTGGGAGTCGTAGGATCCCAATTAATTGGGGTCGTAGGATCCCAATTTATTGGAGTCGTAGGATCCCAATAAATACAACAACAACACTCAAGCCTTTATCCCACTATAGTGGGGTCGGCAATATGGATCCTTTGTCACCATTGTGCCCTATCTTTAGTCATAATCTTACTGATGCCTAAATACATCATGTCTTTCCTTATAGTTTCATTCCAAGTCTTTATTGGTCTACCCCTCCCCCGTTAAACATGCCTAGTGAGTAAACTCTCACAACGCCTAACAGGAATACTCCTTGCCCCTACATATAAGCTTGTATGTTCCACATAAGGACTGATGCAAAGCTTAGTGTATGATTAGGAATAATTAAACATATAAAGTATTATTGGCGCGAGCACAGGAATAGAATGTAGAATGAATGATTATCTGTCAAATTGATTAACTAGTTGGATGAAATCCACTGTATATTATAGATAGTAATTCGGAAATTTAAATAATGAGACGTAAGATGAATTATGTGAGAAATGATTTCTATGGGAATTATGTGAATAGTGTGAATAGCCAGTGGGTTAATGATTGATGTTTTGTTTATTTGAGCTCATATGAATAATGATGATAAAATATTATCTGCTTCACTAAGACCCATAACTCACACTTTCATTCCCACCTCATTAATTCGAGCTTTCCGGGTCAGGGAGTGAGAAAACGGAATTCATCTTACGGCTCAATATCTAAATTTCCGAATTACTATCTATAATATACAGTGGATTTCATTCAATTGGTTAATCAGTTTGACAGATAATTATTCATCCTACATGTTATTCCTGTGCTTCGCCAATAAGACTTTATATGTTCCATTATTCTTAATCATACACTAAGCTTTGCAAATCCTTATAACAGACACCTTCCCAAGCCAAATCCCAGGTCATTGTCCACTATATAAAACCTTCAATTTGTTGTTTCACCCTTCTGCACAACACACAACCACTACAGTTATAGGGTCCATTTGGCGCGGAGTTTTAGCTCCGGTGAGTTTGGGCAAAAACATCACGATCATAAAAATATAAGTTTGGCATGACAACAGTTATGACCGCCACCAAAAAAACTAATTTTGAACATAAAAGTGGATGGAGTTCCTCACGTGAGGTCAGCCGTTCATGAACGACAGTTCTAACCACCGCGTTCATGACCGCTAATGTCGTGTCTGTTACGCCTCCTGATGCCATCCGGTTTCGAGGATATCAACACGCGTGAAGGCCAAAGGAGACGGCGGAAGGAGATCGGACAGAACCATCCGGTTCAGCCCGCCAACATTAATTAAGAAGAAGTGGGGGTGAACCACACTAGTTCAGCCCCTATGGGGGGGGGGGGGGGGGGGGGGGGGGGGGCGGCCGGCCCCTTGGGTTCGGGTAATATATATACCCGGACTCCCCCCCTCTTTGGGGCTTATCAAATATTATCATCAGGTATTCCTTTCTTCTTCCTAACCCTAGTTTCTTCTTCTTAGTTGTTCTCTACTTTTCCATCCTCTCTTGCAAGTTCATATAAATTGGTATCAGAGCACCGTTCTTGCGACCATGGTAGCACGCACCGAAGCGGAGACCGCGCGGCTAGCATCCCTAGAAGAGAACTATGTGGGCCTGACGGACACGATGGCGGCAATCGAAGAACAAGTGAAAACGTCCCAAAAAAATCTAGAGGAACGCTTGGATGCTCGTATGGAGGAGATCAAAGCCCTCCTCGTGCAAAATCTGAAAGGGAAAGCCACTGTCGTTGACGGATCGGAGGCCGAAGCATCCTATCAACAGCCTGCACCACACATCGGGGGCGGAATGGCCGATAATCTGCGACAGACGCACGGCTGGACTCCGCCTGCGCGTGGAAACGTCGGATCAGGGCCTTCGACGGGCACAGGAGGCGATTCCGATCATTCCAGGGTCGTCGACCTTCAGGCCCGTTCGACGGATGGGCTTCCGGCGTATTACGCCGAGCCTGGGGCTCTTCCGGGAGTCCGCATGGAGGGCGGCAGCAGCCGGCCGGGAACCTGGAGATCGGCAGACACGGCGGCAGGGCTAGCGGGTCTCGGACCCTACCAACCGGCCTGGATTGGAGCCGGACAGCAGTCGGGGCACAGTTGGCAGCCGTCGGGTCAAGGCACGGGACTTCTTCGACCTACTGGAGCGCAGGGCGCGCCGATTGGAGGCATGGCCGGAATTTTTCCGCCCCCACCACCTTTGGCCCCGCCTACAGGGTACGGTAACGGCAACCCGTGGCAAGAAAGGTCGCCCATGGCCAATCCATGGGGCGGCGGACAGCAATTGCGTAACGGACCGGAACGAGGACGACTTCCTCAAATGGGCCAAGATCCAGGAGGGTGCGGGATGGCCAACCAGCGGGCATACATGCAACCCAAGCGAACCCGCATGAACTTTCCGAAGTTCAAGGGCGGTGATGCTCTGGATTGGGTACAAAAGGTGGAGTTATTTTTCAACTATCAGGAGATCCCCGAGAATCAGTTGGTGCAATTGGCGGCCTTCCATCTGGAAGACGACGCCTACCAGTGGACCAAGTGGTTCCTAAGGGGTCGTACCTACGCCCCTTGGGTGGAGTTCGTCGAGGCATTTTCCGCACGTTTTGGCCCTTTGGAATATGAAGATGTCGAAGCTACTCTGCAAAAGCTGCGACAACGTGCGACGGTGATGTAGTACTGGACCGAGTTCGAGAGATTGGCAAATCGGGTCACCTGGGAGGAGAAAACTATGCTGAGCTGCTTCATCTCCGGTTTGAAGGATCATTTGCGGGATGAAGTCCATGCTTATATGCCCCGAAGACTGAGTCATGCCATCAGCCTGACAAGGATACAGGAGGAGCGCTTCAACAGGCAGCGGAACCGACCTACGGGGAGGGCGCCAGCGGCGCCGGTGACGGCCCGGAGGGATCCCCCGCCGACCACTCGCCCTACGGTGACCAAACTGACTTGGCCAGAGCTGCAGGCCAGGAAGGATAAGGGCTTATGCTTCAACTGTGATGAGAAGTACATCCGCGGACATACTTGCCAGAAGGTTCAGGTGTTCATGCTGAGGGAGGAGGAGGAAGATCCTACAACCGCCGTTGAAGAGGAAGAGTTGGATCTCGCTGAGTTTGGAGTATCCGTCCACGCCATGGAGGGGTGCAACGCACCTTTGACTCTACGCATAGCCGGGAGGGTCGGCACAGAGCGGGTAACCATACTGACTGATAGTGGGAGCACCCACAATTTCATCAACCCCGCGGTGGCCTTACGGACGGGACATACGGCTGCCTTCCAGGTCACGGTGGCAGATGGTATCAAACTGAAGTGCAAAGAGGTGATAAAGGGGGTGGAGCTACGGATGCAGGGGTACGTCTGCTACACCGACGAATACCTTCTGCCAATTCGGGGCTCCGACATGGTTCTGGGGGAGCAGTGGCTGCGTGAGTTGCGGCGTGTCACCACCGATTGGGACAGGCTGACCTTGGAATTCACTCAGCAAGGGAAGGACCATTGTCTACACGGCCTACGGTCATCTCCTCTTAAGGGGATTTCACTTCGGAGCTTACAGCGGTTGGAGGAACAGGGCAATTCGGTGGCGATGATCGTAGGAATAGAGGCGCCTTCAGCGGACGCTCCGGAGGTCCCAGATCAGATGCGGCCACTATTGGCCCAATACGAAGACGTGTTTCAGGAGCCCCGAGGCCTTCGTCCGCCACGGTTCAGAGATCACGGGATCCAGTTGAAGGAGGGCGCTTCTCCCACAAACGTCAGGCCATACCGCTGCCCCTACATACAGAAGGCGGAGATTGAACGGAGTGTCCGGGAGATGATGGCAACAGGAATCATACGACCGAGCACTAGTTCTTTTTCTTCGCCTATTATTCTGGTGAAAAAGGACGGCTCGTGGCGATTCTGTGTTGATTATCGTAACCTGAACGACTCCACCATCAAGGATAAGTTTCTCATACCCATGATCGATGAGTTACTGGATGAGCTGCACGGGGCGTGCCATTTAACCAAGCTGGATCTGCGTTCCGGCTACCATCAGATCAGAATGAAGGAGGAGGACATACACAAAACAGCTTTTCGGACACATGACGGGCACTATGAGTTTCTAGTGATGTCCTTTGGGTTATCCAATGCTCCGTCTACGTTCCAGGCGGTAATGAATGAGATTGTTCGGCCACTCCTACGTCGTTCGGTGTTGATCTTCTTCGATGACATTTTGATCTATAGCCGCAGTTGGATGGAGCATCGGGAGCACGTGACACAGGTCCTCACTATCCTCCGCCAGCACCAGCTCTACGCCAAGATGTCCAAATGTTCTTTCGGGCAGACGGAAGTGGAGTATTTGGGCCACTTAGTTTCGGCCCAGGGAGTACGCGCCGACCCCAGCAAAATAGAGAGTATGATTACATGGCCGCGACCGACGACAGTACGGGCCTTACGAGGGTTTTTGGGCCTTACTGGCTACTACCGCTGATTTGTGAAGGATTATGTAAAGTTGGCCCGTCCCCTCACACAGCTTCTGCAGAAGGAAGCCTTCGGATGGAATGAGGAAGCCGAGGCGGCATTTCGGGCTCTCAAGCAGGCTATGACGACTACACCGGTCCTCGCCCTCCCAGATTTCAGTAAGGAGTTCGTTTTGGAGACGGACGACTCCGGGGTCGGTATCGGCGCGGTCCTGATGCAGGAAGGGCGACCGCTGGCCTACTTTAGCAAGGCTTTAGCCCCGCGCACTTTGGGCTTATCTACGTATGAGAAGGAGATGCTGGCGATACTGCATGTTGTGACCATGGTTATGAGGATCGCGATTCGGATCGTAGGATCTTACGATTCTACGATCCAGATTTTGTAAATCGATCCGGATCTTACCTAGGATCTAAATCGGCACATCTACGACTGGGATCGCGATCCGGATCTTAGGATCTTTAGGATCGCGATCCCGACCCGATTCTACCGGCCCGGACAAAGGGAACTAGAAACATGTCCAACCATATCCTGACCCCAGTCAACCGGTCCAACGCCCATAACCCATTGCTTAACCTTATCCCAATCCCACCCACTTACCCCATCACAAAATCATATCATGTTGTTTTACCATATCCCAAGTGTCGATTGCTGGCTGCAAACGGAGTCCAAAACCGACATCTTCGGTCGCTTTCAGTCCAGACAATGTCTTCCTTTTCCTTCCTTACCAGGTTCCATTTCAAGTGGTGTCAATGTCTTATCTTATATTTTTGCAAATGAGCAATCCAGTGGTTGATAATCCAGTGGCGTCCTGCTTCCTACTTCCTACTTTCAGGCCGACGTCTTCTCTTCCTTTCTAGCCTTTGAGCAATCTAACGGTTAGAAATCAAATATACGAGCAATTCAAGCTTCCTGCTTCCAGCGTACGAGCAATCCAACAGCATGAGTTCGTCTTCCTACTTTTAGGCTTCCACCAATCCATCAATCCAGATTTGTTTTTATTGTTAGTAGACATTTGGTGTCCTGCCTGAAAGTGAACTTAGTATGATATTATCTTTTTTATTTAGTTATTCAAAAAAATTTAATATAATTATTCACATACTGATCAATTTATTGATTTTTTGTTAATTGAACATGTAATTGGATGATACAAAATTCAATTTTATATTTTTAGTCTTAATCTATGAATGTTGTAGGATCTTGCGATCCTCGATCCGATCCTACGATCCGATCCGATCCAACCTCGAAACGATCTTACCTAGGATCTCGATCCTGACAACCTTGGCTGTGACCTTATGGCGGCCATACTTATTGGGACACCACTTCAAGGTCCGAACTGATCATCAGAGTCTGAAGCACTTCTTGGAACAACGGCTAGCCTCACTTTTCCAACATAAGTTGCTGACGAAACTATTGGGTTACAATTACGAGATAGTGTACAAGCAGGGCAAGGAAAATGTGGCCGCTGACGCTCTCTCGCGCTTGCCGGAGAGCACCCTCTATCAAATTTCTGGACCCTTAATTGAGTCATTGGATGATATTCAGCAGGAGATCACACCGGACCCGGAGATACACCCCATTAGGGAGGCACTTCTACAGGGCCGACCGACCCAGCCAGGTTACCACCTGCACGGCGGACATCTTTACTACCAGGGGCGGGTCGTCATTCCCGCCACCTTCGCGTGGAAGGCAGTCATGCTCCACGAGCTCCATTCTTCGCCGACGGGGGGCCATGCAGGCGTGCTCCGCACCCTTCAGTGGCTACGGGCCAATGTGTTTTGGAGGGGGCTACGACGAGACGTACAGCAGTTCGTACAGCGGTGTGAGGTCTGTCAGCGGCAGAAATATGAGACGACCTCCCCTGCAGGCCTACCTACACCGTTGGAGATTCCGCAACACATTTGGGAGACTATCTTCATGGATTTCATTGATGGGCTGCCTAAGTCACAAGGCAAATCAGTGATTCTGGTTGTGGTGGACAAGTTGTCTAAATATGGGCAATTCATTGCCCTGAGCAACCCGTATTCAGTGGAAACAGTGGCCGATCTCTTTGCTCGGGAGGTGGTTCGCTTATACGGCATCCCTCGGTCGATCATCTCGGATCGCGACCCGGTTTTCATCAACAGCTTCTGGAGGGAATTATTCCGCTTACAAGGCACCCGTCTACGCATGAGTACGGCAAATCATCCCCAGACAGATGGCCAGACAGAGGTGCTCAATCGGGGTGTGGAGACTTATCTGCGTTGTTTCGTTATGGACGAGCCACGTTCTTGGACTTGTTGGTTACATTGGGCCGAATATTGCTACAATATGTCCTATCACACGGCCAGCAAACTCACTCCTTTTGAGGTCGTCTACGGGCGACCCCCACCTTCTCTTGGTACCTACGAGGCAGGGAGCACAGCCCTCCCTGCAGTGGATTGCACATTACGGGACCGGACCCTGACACTACTCCGGACCAATCTTCGTACAACGCAAGATAGGATGAAGGTCCATGCCGACAAACACCGGACCGAGCGGGAGTTTTCGGTGGGTGATGAGGTTTTTGTTCGCCTACGGCTGTACCGTCAGCTATCAGTCTCACGCCGGGCGAATCAGAAGCTGGCTCCGCGATACTATGGACCGTTCCGCATCACTCATCGGGTCGGACCCGTCGCCTACACCCTCGCTCTGCCGGAGGGCTCACACATCCACCCGACCTTTCATGTGTCCCTGCTCAAGAAGAAACTGGGCGATATTGTCCAAGTTAGTCCCCTGCTACCCGAAGCCATGACTGCCGGAGAGTTACGCCACATTCCCAAGGAAATCTTACTGTCCAAGTGGAAGAAGCGCGGTCCCGAGTATCGTCCTGAAGTTCTTGTCAAATGGAAAAATCTGTCGGCTGCGCACAACACCTGGGTCAACCTCCTTGAGTTCCGCGAGCTCTTTCCGGACTTCCATCTTGAGGACAAGATGGCTCTTGATGGGGAGGAGAATGTTACGCCTCCTGACGCCATCCGGTTCCGAGGATATCAATACGAACGAAGGCCAAAGGAGACGGCAGAAGGAGATCGGGTTGAACCATCCGGTTCAGCCCGCCAACATTAATTAAGAAGTGGGGCTAAACCACACTGGTTCAGCCCCTATGTGGGGGGGGGGGGGGGGGGGGGGGGGGGGGGCGGCCGGCCCCTTGGGTCCTGGTAATATATATACCCGGACTCCCCCCCCCCCTCTTTGGGGCTTATCAAATATTATCATCAGGTATTCCTTTCTTCTTCCTAACCCTAGTTTCTTCTTCTTAGTTGTTCTCTACTTTTCCATCCTCTCTTGCAAGTTCATAACAGTGTCAAACGTACTCGTGTACTTCTAGGCCACTTTAAACCATGTCGATCCATTTCCCCTTCAATCCCCAAGTCCCCCCCCCAGCCTTTCAACTACCCATTCCCTGCACTCCTTGCCCTAAACCACGACCATCCACCCTTTAAACACTAAACTGACCCCCTCTATAACACCCCACCTGAATCAGCCCACAAAATAGCGCTACTCTCCCTTTGGACAGCCGCCACCTCCTCTACAATCACCGGATTTCCGCTCCTACGCCCCCTCGTGAGTTTCTTTTTGTTTGGCATCATTACTTTCATCATTGTTGTACGAATTTGATTCCTATATGATTATGGATGTCTTGTCTTGGTAGCTTATTTGTTTTGGGACTAATCATGATTTGCAGGACCATTATCGTTTGTGCATGTTATCTTTTAGCCCTCCAAGCGGAGGAAAGACTAATCTGCTTGCCTTTAAAAATTATTTGCAAGCTACTTATGTTAACTGCGTGAATTTTATGCTTTATTTTTTATTAGTAAGTTAATGTCTGGTCTCTCTTGCATATAAGCATCATTCTAGGGTTAGATAAGATTCGATTTACCCAGCACTACAATTAGGTTGCAAGTTTAGAGTCCATTCACACACATCCAACACTACACCAGGAAGACTACTACAAGAAAGCAATTGAATCGATACCATATTTTATCTTTATCGCTCACCTTTGCCCAAAATCTAGAGCTAAAAGTAGTGAGGTTTTGACGCCTTCCGGAAACACAATCAATAACCAATAAATAAAAATTACCTTAACAAGATTAGAGGGAGCATGCGAAACAATTTCTTCAAGAGCCTCCACCTTGTCTAATGGTAAAGAGCTATAAAGTTCATCAACATCACTAAACTCATCAAAGTCCTCCTGTTAATAAAAGAATATAAAATACACATTAGGAGAATCATCCCTTCAAAATAGTATATAAGATAAACGGAAATGGCATGGAGACGAGCACTACCTGATTACGCTCCACATAGTCTTCTATGAAATCTCTAACATCATTAACTTGATCAGGACTCAGCTCATCATTATCAAGCAGCCTTAAAATAAGCTCTAGCTTCATTATATGAGCCTTATGTCGAGTAATAGATGTCTCCAAATGCACCTGCAAATAAAAATATCAACTAAGTAGTCAAATGTCTACAATTATGTTTTCAAAGTAAGATGAATAAAACAACAAAATTTAACTAAGAAATACATGAACAGGATTATACTTAGTAATTGTACCAGACGAGGATGTCTAGACTTTCCCTTCTTAACAGATAACCCCTCGATCTCAGCTTCAAAATTATCAACTTGACTCTCCAAATCACCAACCTAAAAGGTTGTTCAACGAAGCGTGTATAAGAGAATAAGAAAATGAATTATCGTCCCATAAAACTAGATAGAAGATATAAAAAGAGTTGTTAAATTATGTATTAAGTACATAAAAAGCTTTGATTTATTGAAGGGAATCGGTATCGTGAATCTGCAGAATAATCGTCAGCTTTAATATAATTTGCTCAGAAATCACAGATAATCAAGTAATAAAGTGGCACTGAACTTTTCAGTGCCTAGATAAACATTCTCTAAGCAATACACAATTTAGAGAAAACATTCTCTAAGTAAAGTTCCTAGATAAACATTCAGTAGCAAGTTCTACAAAGAAGCAGGATACATAATTTAGAGAAAATTTTTACATTTTCCCTGCTTGAAACTATACGAGGCAACAAATCTTCTCTAAGCTTAAAACTATAGGTGACAACAAACCTTCTCTAAGCAATACACAACTAGTATCAAAAAATTTAAGAAATTAAAAAAAAATTAACAAAGCTACTTTGTTGATAATATTGAATACGAACATTGCAAATTTCAAAGTACATTTCAAAAGAATAACATAATTGCTTAAAATGCCAGAATTTGACAGAAGCGTAAACAAAACATTATATTTCCTGTTACATCTATTCTATTTATAAAAGGAGCAAGCTCCGTGAACAATGAACAGTTGATCTTTCCCCGCGTAACTCAAAAAAAAATCGCGTGCGCTGCGTTAGTCGGTGTTTAAAAAAAATATGATTACTTGAGGTGGGCGCAGGGTTGCTGTTGCGCCCTCCTCACTACACACAGGCTACTGTTGCTGAAAACAGTAGCCCCATTTTTTTATATTAAAAAAGGGGGAATTACTTCGAGGTGGGCTGCTGCTGCGCCAGCAGCCCGCGCATAAGAAAGTTATAAATAAGAAAGAATTTTAATTCTAATGATACACTGAAAAGATGTTTGATATTTTGTAAATTATTAAGTACAGAAACTTTATAATTAATATATTTTAATTGACATAAGAAAGTTATAAGAAAGCCATCAATCTGGAGTTATTTTTTCCTTCCAATTTTACTCATATTATTTCATCGTCATTATACATTTTATCTACAAAGATTATTTATAAAATAATACAATAATAACTTTAAATAAAAAAATTATATATACGAGTGGTAGTGCAAAGGCCCCCCGTGCCCCGTGGGACAGTACTCCCGCCCCTCTCCTTCTCCCGTCGGCAACGCGCCGAGACGATCGGACCCTCAGCCTCGCTCAATGCCTACTCCCTCAAAAAAATACATAAACCGTGTTATATAACATAAAATTCATTTCAATGCATTTTTTTCGAGGGAGAGGGCGGCGAGCGAGACTGAGGCATCGTCACGATGCCTTGCAGGCGGGAGAAGGAGAGGGGCAGGAGTGTTGGCGTGTGGGGTAGGAGGTGCATTGTCACTCGTCCAAATAAATAAAAACATAAAAAAGACAGTAGAAAAGAACAGTATATCACTTCACTCAAATGATAACGTTAACAATGTAAAATTATGTACGATGCCATAAAATAAAACTGCTGCACAATGTTCAATGAATGCCTACAACATCTGTACATCTATAGCATTATGGGTCCGTTTGGCACGACAGTCGCGGTCGTGAACACGGTGGTTATGAACCATTCTTCGTGAACGTCCAACCTCACTTAAGGAACTCCATCCACTTTTATATTCAACATTAGTTTTTTTCTCTCCTTGGCGGCCCTAACCGTTGTCATGTCAAACACATATTATGACGGTGAACACCACGCCAAACGGACCCTATTTCTATGCAAATGCTTTCTACAAGTAAAAAGATCAATGAAAGTCATGCTAAACAAAGGAAAATTAGCATATATAAACTGTGTAAATGCTGGTATCTAAAAAACGCTGTAATATATAGATTATGTTGTAGAACCAAACATAAAAGACATTAATCTACGAACAAACATACCACATTGTTCAACCAATCCCTTGTTTCTGATTTGGCCTTTTCTTTAGGATCCTATATATATATATATAAGAAGAATAAACATCAGAAACACAGCAAGCTAATCACAAACATATATCTTAAAATATATTCAACCATTAAACAGTGTCTGATATTAATTAAACACACTCAACAGAAAACAACAATGTCTTAAAGCAATAGAAAATAATGTACACATTGAAATATCAAAAGTATAACTATAAGAAACCTAACAGCTTATTTGAAAGTAACTATTTTAAAGACGTGTTAGGTAATGATCTAGAAGCATATGATACAAACTGAAATGGACAATTGCATTAGAATACAAAAAGAGATACAAATTCAAGAGACAAGCTTACGCCATCACTCTTGAGGGTTGGTTCCCACCAAGGGCTCTTCTTTAAAATGAAAGAGGACACAAGATTTCAAAGATGGCCTAAGACTCGCACTGCAATCCCTTATTTATGTGAATAACCATATACAAAAAATTACCAAAATGCCATTAGGAAGGAAAAATACATAGAATAACCATGCGCACATATCAATACATCTCTCTTCAAAAATTGACTTGTCCCCAAGGTCGAGCATATGGAAAAAATTGTGTGCAATATCATGCTCGGGTGCGGAGGAAGAGGACAAACGTAACCTGCATAGTGAGGGTCCCTTTGCGCTTGACAAAAGTCGATGGCGTTTGTCTGGATCTTTAGTAATCTTGGTGGACAGGAAGAGAGTGATATGATTGCTCAATCATCTAATACCATGATCATGGAGTCACCATTTTGTGCGGCTAGTAGTGAATAGTGATGCATAGTGAGTTCCACTAACCGCCGGTGATGAGGGTCATTTTTTCTAAATCTGATGTTGGGAGTATCGGTAACACTGCCCACCGCCTGAAAATCTACCTTGTCCACAAGGTAGAACGAAATGAGCATTTGGTACCTCGTGATGTGGTTCGGCAAGGGTGGATTAAATCCGTACCAAGGTGGATCACATGTGTGGAAAATGGAGTCACAGTAGTGGAATAAGAACAAACAATGAGAGGGCGCGAGGCAAGCGGGTCAGAGGTCTGGTGTGGAGAGGAGAGGACTGTAAGGGCTGGCAGGGCGTGTCGTGTCGACTTAAGTACAACAATGTGTAATAGGTTCTGAAGCAGAGGATGTGGCATGGGAAGAACACTCGAGATAATTGAAACTTGATATGGAGGGAGGATGCGTAGAGTGCACAGTGGGCGACTGGCCGTGGGCATTGGTGACGACAAAGGGGCCAACCTAGACATTTAGGATGACATCGGTGATAGCATTGTGATGCAGGACGAATCTATAAGAGACCGATGTGTGATGTCGTAAACCTAAATGCAATGCAGGCAACCACAACGAATGCAATGGAACCGCGACAATCCATAGAATGAAGATACGAACGACTGCACGCATGCAGTCAAATGAACTAATGATGGCTAACCCTAATGCAAACGATTCAACCATGCAATTACTTCCGACGCGTGATTAACTAAATAACAAAACATAAACCTCATGCAATAGGTCACAATTAATCGGGTTATTCATATCAAGTAAACATTTGATAATTGCAAATTAGTTAAGAATGCATATGAATTAAATAACATGGAGAATAAGTAATACACGTCAAATTGAAAGAATATCTAGCCAATATCAATTAAGCAAAATACGACTAGAAATATAATTGTGTATCCATACAAATGTAGATCAATTTGAGAATAAACGTGGAACTCACTAAGGCTTCGTTTGGCTCGGCTTATTTGCTCCGGTGAGTTTGGACAAAAACGTCATTGTCATAGAATGTATATTTGGTATGACAAATGTTACTACCGTTACCAAGAAAAGAAACTAGTTTTGAGCATAAAATGTTTGGTATGACAATGATCTTTTTGTCCAAACTCACCGGAGCAAATAAGCTACGCCAAACGAAGCCTAAGTAAAGGGTCATCGGCATAAGTAAAGAAATCTTGTGGTTTCAAATATGGTGCAGGTACTCCGGAGGAACAACGGTTACTGGACGGAGGCTGCAGGAGGAGGGAGGGTGGCAATTTTGGGGTTGGGATTGGTGGTTAGGGCTTGGAGGATTGGGGACGGATCGATTTAGGGTTGGAAGAGGGTTGTGGAGGTGGAGGCAAGGCTGCTAGACGTTGGAGGGGCTGGTGGGGCTTCAGGGGGGCGTCGGAAGGAAACTCAGTGTTGTTGGTGGTCGGAGGGGTTGGTAGGACTTCAAAAAACTCATGAGGTGGAGGAGGAGGAGGAGGGGTGGTTTGGCTGTCCAAGGAAGAGAAATTTGGCAGTTGAGGGATCAGGAGGCGCTGGTGGGGGCGGATGGAGGTGGTGGCGAGGTATAGGAAGGAAGAGAAGATGGTTGTCCGCGGGATTGGGGTCGCTGGAGGTTGGGATGTCGGAAATAGATGATTTGGTGGAGATCGGGAGTGGCTGTCAGTGTCAGGAAGGACGAGGAAAGTGGCAGCGGGCTCGAAATTGGACGTCGGAGATTGGACAGGGTTTTGCAAGAAATTTAACACTCAATCTCCCATAAAGACCTAACAAGAGAATATATATAAAGGAGGGGAGATTTAGGCTAAGTCATCTGACGACCACAATTGCTCGATCCGGTAACTTATCCCAAATCTCAAAATAAACGTCTGAAAAATATCAAAAATTTACATGAAAATACGAAAAATCGAGTTTGTCGCGATCATGATCTCTGATGGTTCAATTGACGATCCAAAAATGACGATAGTGATAAATGATCCAATGAGGTGCAAGCGATCCCCATCACATTGTCTGGAGATACAAGGGGTCAGGGGAGCAGTGGTCTAAGAAGGAGGTTGTGGATCTGGGGGGTTGGTGGTGATGATGGAGCAATGTGGGATGGTGGTTGCTTGTGAGAGTTTGACCTCTATCAAAGATATAGGAGGATCGATGGCAAACCTCACGTATCATTGCTCGGATGTCGGTAAGTGATGCATACTTCGTCGCATCTGGAGACACATTCTGGAGGCTCCTTATCACCGTTATTTTATTTTAGCATTATATTATTATGTATGTTCACTCCCCACATATTTCAGTTGTTTCTATTACGCCCGCATATATTTTATTTTTGAGGACGTCTTTGTTATGGGTTGCATGCCCAGTTAACTATTGCATCCTTTAATTATGTTTTATCGTATCGAATGTCGTGCGTCTTTTATTATGTTTACTTAAGTTATGTCGTATTTATGAGTTTGCCCCTCTGTATCATCTATTTAAGAGACTATTCGGGTCTTGCAATATTATGAATGAAAGAATCTATTTTTTGTGTCCCTTGTTGTGAGATTTCGGAAGCTCTCTCATTTAATGAGCAAGCTCCGCTTAGGTTGCCGCGGTATTGGCTCCATTGAATCTCTCGTCGTCGTCATCCTCGCCTCTGGTCATCCCCCGACCACCCCTCCTTGTAGGAACATAACAAATTGGTATCAGAGCCATCGATTCTCCTCTTCCCGCTGCGATTTCGTCTTCTCATTCGTCCACTACAACCAACGTTGTTTCCTCCATCTGAAGTTGTTCCTTCTGTTCGTCGATGCTTCCTCGATACCAGCAGTCGCGCTCGACGATTTCGAGCCCTATCTTCGATCGGATATGCCTTCCTCCAGTCCTATGTTTCCATCACAGACATCGGCAACCTGCATCGATGCTCACAGACATCGGCTAGTTCTTCCGCTTCGCCACCGATCGACGACACCGTCATGTCCATCGCTTTTGTCTTCTGTCGCAGATTGACGACACCGTCGTGTCCATCCCCTTTCGCGTCGTCTTCCTCCAGAGAGCCTCTGCATCGCTTCCGTTTTCGTGTCCATCACTTCCATCGTGCAACAGAGCAGCGCCTGCCGCCCTTCTTTTCAGAGCATCGAGCCCAGCATCGAGCCCAGCATCCACGCCTCCCATTAGGAAGTTTCTCTAGAGTCGTGCACGCCACCGATCTCTCGAGCCCATACGCTTCTTTTCAAACCCCGTGCCCTCAGCACTCGGCGCACCTTTTTTTCTTTCCATCGAGCCCTGCGCCATCTTTCTCTCCTGCCCAGCTGGCCCAACTGCCACTTTTCTCAGGCCCACCAACCGCAACAACCCTTTACAAGTCTTCCAGTACCTCCTGCACGTAAATCTTTTTGTTATCACCATTGGAAGACGATGTGGCTCTCGCAGCACCTCCCAACCAGCTGCCTCTGAGCAATTCAGTCGTCCACTCACTCGCTCCTTATCTCGAACTATGGGTGACTCGTCGGATCAAATGAGATAGCTTATGTCCATGTTGCATGTTGCAAGGTCATGGCGCAATAAACTGCCATTACGGACCAACATCAGGAGGTCATTATTGCGCTCTCCAAGCGCCTCAATGATCTCTCTACCGCCCACGCACACGATCAAGCGAGCAGCAGTGAGGCACAGCCGCTTATCTGCCATGAGCCACCACCATTGATTCTCCATGAGCCACCACCGTCAGGCCTCGTGCGCCCTGAAGCTTTTTTTTTTGTCGCGCTACACTAGGTTGGAATTTCCAACCTACGATGAAAAATTTGATCTTTTGGGCTGGCTCATCAAATGTGAGCAATTCTTTGGCCACCAACAAACCCCGACAGCTGAAAGGCTTCCTTTGGCCTCTTTCCACCTTCTCGACTCCACTCTGCTTTGGGTTACTTGTCTCCTCATCGACCAGTCGGGACTGACATGGGCGGACTTCAAGTGACTCTGCAACTTGTGTTTTGGTCCTCCCATCCACAGTAACCCCCTCAGTGCCCTCACAACATAACGTCAGACTGGCTCTGTGGACGGTCATCTGGAGCAGTTTCAGCTTCTTCTGACGCACATCACACTTCCCCCGAAGATGCAGGTCTTCACCGTCAGACTTCGTGACCGCCTGCAAATTGATGTCGAATTTGAGGCCCCTCCATACTTAGTGACTATTATGAGTCTGGTCAGGCTATGCGACTGTCGCCTCCAGCTGACGCGAGAGGCCTACTTGCCCACTGACATTGAGGACTCGCCGATCCGTCGATTATCTCGAGCAAATATGTTGGCACGTCGTGCGCATGGGTTATGTTATAACTACGACGAGCAATACATCCACGGACATAAGTGTAAAAGGCTTTTCTATCTGCACGTCGAGAACTCCGACGAAGAGGGCATCAGATGAAGTTCACATCATCGTTGGTCTCCTTTGAGTTTAAAGTCAAGCTCATTTTGGACAGCATGAGTGATGTTATAAACTGTGTGTCCAGTTAATTATTGCATCTTTAATTATGTTTTATCGTATTGAATGTAGTGTGTCTTTTATTATGTTTACTTAAATTGTGTCGTATTTACGAGTTTGCCCCTCTGTATCATCTATTTAAGAGACCCTTGGGATCTTGCAATATTATGAAAGAAGGAATCTATTTTCCTTGTCCCATGTTGTGAGATTTCGGAGGCTCTCTCCTCTAATGAGCAAGCCCCGCTTAGGCAACAGCAGTATTGGCTCCATTTTATCTCATCGTCGTCATCCTCGTCTCCGACCATCCCCCGACCACCCCTCCTTGTAGACACATAACAGTCTTACTGGATTGACCATCCAGTAAGACCATGAATAAAGATGTTCGGTAATTTAGGATAGTTAAGGAAAAAAAAGGCAAGCTCTAATTATTTAAGCAATGTATAAAATAAATGCAAAATTGTATCAATACTCATACAACAACACTCAAGCCTTTATCCCACTATGGTGGGGTCGGCTATATGGATCCTTTGTCGCCATTGTGCTATCTTTAATCATAATCTCACTAATGCCTAAGTACATCATGTCTTTCCTTATAATCACGTTCCAAGTCTTTATTAGTCTACCGGTCTACCCCTCCTCCGTTTAACATGCTTATTGACTAAACTCTCACAACGCCTAACAGGTGCCTCTAATGGTCTCCTTTGTACGTGTCCAAACCATCTTAGTCGAGCTTCTCGCATCTTCTCTGCAATTGGTGTCACTCCTGTCTTATCCCTGATACATTCATTCATAATTATATCCAGTCTAGTGTGTCCACACATCCACCTAACCATTCTCATCTTCGCAACTCCCATTTTTTGCTCATGTACACAATTCACTGCCCAACACTCAGAACCATAGAGCATCATTGGTCTAATTGCAGTACGGTAAAACTTGCCTTTAAGTTTTAATGGTACTTTACGATCACATAAGATCCCTGGCGCGCCTCTCCGCTTCAACCAACCTGCTTGGATTCTATGTATCACATCTTTATCAACACCTCCATCTTTTTGAACTATCGATCCAAGATATTTTAAGCACTCACTGCGGGAAATATCTTGATCACCCAACTTAATAACGAAGTTGTACAACCTCGTATTCGTCGAGTGGGTCCCAAAGGCAGGCAAGGTATGTCAAGAAGGGCACTCGCCTAGGTCAGGGGAGGCAGGGGAGCCTCGGGGCGAGTGCGAGCATCTTCCGCAGAGCACTCGCTCACTTAGGAATGCGAATGCGCTGAAGGTCAGGCGAATGAGGGCAGAACCCCACTCGCCCAGCAGGTCGGGTATCAAGCAAGTGCTAAGCTATCAAAGGCGCAAGGCGCACCGAGGCGCAAAGGGGTCCTGGAGCCTAGGCGCAAGGTGCAGGCGCGCGCCCGAGGCACGTGAGGCGCAAAAATGAATTGGGTGCCCAATTCACTGAAAATCGGCGAATTAGGCACCAAATTCACTGAAAATCAGCTAATTTGGCATCCAATTCATTGAGAATTGATTCTCAATGAATTGGGTACCCAATTCACTGAAAATCAGCCAATTAGATGCCCAATTCGCTGATTTTCAGGGAATTGAGTGTCAAATTCACTGAAAAACAGCGAATTGGATGCCCAACTTAATAACGAAGTTGTACAACCTCGTATTCGTCGAGTGGGTCCCAAAGGCAGGCAAGGTATGTCAAGAAGGGCACTCGCCTAGGTCAGGGGAGGCAGGGGAGCCTCGGGGCGAGTGCGAGCATCTTCCGCAGAGCACTCGCTCACTTAGGAATGCGAATGCGCTGAAGGTCAGGCGAATGAGGGCAGAACCCCACTCGCCCAGCAGGTCGGGTATCAAGCAAGTGCTAAGCTATCAAAGGCGCAAGGCGCACCGAGGCGCAAAGGGGTCCTGGAGCCTAGGCGCAAGGTGCAGGCGCGCGCCCGAGGCACGTGAGGCGCAAAAATGAATTGGGTGCCCAATTCACTGAAAATCGGCGAATTAGGCACCAAATTCACTGAAAATCAGCTAATTTGGCATCCAATTCATTGAGAATTGATTCTCAATGAATTGGGTACCCAATTCACTGAAAATCAGCCAATTAGATGCCCAATTCGCTGATTTTCAGGGAATTGAGTGTCAAATTCACTGAAAAACAGCGAATTGGATGCCCAATTCGCTGATTTTCAGTGAATTGACACCCAATTCACTGAATATCCGCGAATTGGGCATCCAATTCGCTGATTTTCAGTGAATTTGACACGTAATTCACTGGAAATCAGTGAATTGGATGCCCAAGTGCGCCTAGGTGTGCCTCGGGTGCGTCTGAGATCATGTTTTTGCCCTCCTCCCAAAAAAACAGGTTGAAGAAAACAGCTTGAAAAGCCCAGGCGCGCCTTTGGTGCGCCTGGAGTTGGTAAGGCGCGCGCCTGAGCGCGCCTGAGGCACCTCGACCGCTTCTGCCTTGCAGAGGCGCTGGCCGGTGCGCCTGGTGCGCCCGGCGCCTCAGGCGCGCCTAGGC
Organism: Dactylorhiza incarnata; assembly: GCA_033032865.1. Classification (NCBI taxonomy): domain Eukaryota; kingdom Viridiplantae; phylum Streptophyta; class Magnoliopsida; order Asparagales; family Orchidaceae; genus Dactylorhiza; species Dactylorhiza incarnata. The sequence continues at coordinate 3,067,106 of JAWHQI010000309.1, read as the reverse complement.
GCGCACCTTGATAACTGTGGGCGAGTGGTGCCCCGCGGACCACTCGCCCAGTGGAATCTAGTGTGCGAGAGGCCTGGCGAGTGGTGCCTTCACGGACCACTCGCCCAAAAGGCTTTAGTGGGGAAATTACCTAGATACCCTTCGTGGGCTGCCAATAGCCCTTCAGAACAGCGGAGTTAGGCTGTTAGCAGACCAATTTGGGGTTCGACTAGTAAAATTAGAAGGCGGATTTAGGCTATTTGCAGACCAAACTAGAAAATCTATAAATAGACTCTTAAGGGCACCTTGGAGGAGATCTGATCTTTTGAGCTCTCTCTTCCAGGCTAGTTTTGGGTTTGGCTTTTAGTGCCCTCTCTCCTCCTGCGGAGATGGGTCGGGGAGATGTCGCAGCGGGGTGCAGAAACCCCATGTGGTCCGGGACAGGCTGAAATGGTAGCGGTGGTGGAGTAGCCGGAGGGCGATTTACCGTCGCGGTCGTAATCCCTCAAAGAAGGAGAGTGAGATCTGCAAGCTGGGCTTCGATGTGATCCATGAGCAGGGAGTCAGTGGAGGCGGTGGCGGAGGCGCTCTCGTCGGCGTGGAGGGTCATTGAACGAGTCGTGGGCATGAAACAGCGGCTGGGTGTAGCGGAGAGGAGCGTCGGGACGCTGAAAAAGGTGTAGGAGGGCGGCGAGGATGAGGAGCGACCGCTAGAACGCTACAGAAGCCGTTGGAGGGCCTCTGGTATGTGGGTGATAGGATTGGATGTTGCCGGAAGGTAGCAGGAGCCGCTGGAAGGTGGCACGGGGGTAGGAACCGACGAAGACGCACTGGAAACATTGAAGAAGGAAAGAAGCATGTTGGAATCGCTAGAGAAAAGGAAGAGCTGCTGCAGAAGTTGGCATATATCGGAATCGTCATTAAGCGCCTCTGGAATCGTCGGTAGGTGCTGCAAAAGTCGTGGAAGTCGAACAGGATGCGCGGGAGAAAGAATAACAGGCACTGAAATCCTTTCCGTCGGCGGTCGATGGCGAGGAGAAGGAATAACGGCGCTGAAATCCTTTTCGTCAGAGATCGAGGGCGAGGAGAACAAATAGCGGGCGCGCAGGAATCGTTGTCGGCAACGATCGGGGTGAGGGAAGCATCGTTGGAATTGGCGAGCCACGAAATCGTCGGACGCGTGTCGTCGAGAGTGGATCGGGCGCGAGGACACGCGAGCTCGTGCGCTGATTATCGGTGATCCGTAGGGATCAAATTAGGGTTCGTCAAAACCCTAACTGGGCGGCAGATCAGACCAGCTGATACGTTGTAGTCGTATCAAGAACGGTAACACGGAACTTGCATTGCAATACACCAGCATGAAGATACAATCGAGAGGAAAACTCTCGTCAAGCATCCGAAGGCTTGGTCTTCCTTGACACTCCACTCTCCAAAAGAGCTTAAAACCTAAGACTCAAAAGATAAAGAACAAGGAGGCACTATCACTCATATATATAAGGGAGTGGGGAAATATAAAGTACAATAATGTCCACGGGCTACACGGACTAATAGAGGCGCGTAACCGTCATCGTATCACCTTATTCCGAAGCCACACAACACCAACTATCACCGGCGAATTTGCTCTCTAGCCCGAAGCTGACGACTTTCGACGAGTCCAACTGAGGTCATCGTTGCATACAACCTTCTCCCCGGCAATCTTCATTAGTGATTCATCGTCGGTACGCATACGGGACCACCCCCTCCAAACTGTTGTCCACTTCGGCACTCTTCCGAGTGACTTGCCTTGTTCGTTCTAGCTTTCTCCATTTCACGTAAGGAGTTTTCAGCAGTCGTGATCAACTTGCTTGTCGTGAATCGAGCATTCATGTAACATAAAGTTACTGCCACAGTAAAGATCTGCCTCATCTCATTGTTTCAATTATTTAGAGTATTTTTATGCATCCACTTAAATAATCCTGAACTTGCCCAGAACTCCATAATCATCCTTAAACATCGTTATATTGTCATAAATAATTTTATGCCTTTTTGTCTGCAGATTTATTGAACCGTGCATGGTTTTGTTCCGGGAGTGCGTGAGAACCTCACTCTTAAAAAAACAATTATGAACCTTATAAACGTTCAACTACACTGAAATTGACTGTGAAAAGAACATTGAGTTGAATCCACATCGTCAATACTAGGTGTGAAATTTAGTTACAATGGTAAGCTTCGTGTCGATGTGATCACAAGTGGCTTGATTGTCAAGGACCCTGCGACAGGAGAAGTTAAGGTTTGACGGTGGGGATGCCAGGGTTGCGAGCTATGGGGGGGAAGTTTGGAGGTGGAGGTGATGGTTTGATTGGGATTGACCAAACGGGGGGAGAATGTGGTTGTAATAGAAGGGATGAGAGGTACTTGGCGGAGCTGAGAGAGATAGTCATTGGATGCTAAAGCTAGGGAGCGACATCAGAGGACGACTTGACCGCATTGACGGCTCAAAGTTCCTAACTAGATATCCTCGTGCAAAGCTGTGGAGTCGAGAACAGTAAGCGATGTAGGGTACGCTACGTGGGTGCGCAACTAAATGCAGTCCAATGTGAAGTGTCGGGGAAGACATAATGAAGCCTAAAGAAATGAATGCAACAACCACAATTCGACAGAACATTACCACAGATGATAAAATTTAAATCGCAAGAAATTGATTCTTAAGGCGGCGCAAATTAATTTGAGGCGAACAAATGTAGGCTCCCTCCGCTAAGAGGGTCAAGGTAAGAGCGCACAAGCAATGAATCCCTACAAGCCACAAGTAATTTAGGAAAAATAATACAGAGATAAATATCTTTCAAACATTAAGCACCAATTCATATTACAATAACAAAGAAAAAGATAATACAAACACCACATTAATTGAGACTTATAACCATAATGCAAGTTTGGATTCCGGTGATGGCGGAGGCGGATCTGTCGAGGCAGGTGGTTGTCAGGGGTGGGGGAGAGTTATGTGGATAGAGAGGAGGAAGGTTATAGGGTGAGGCTTGATTAGGGCGGGTTGTCTAGTTGGGGCTGTGGGAGAGGGTCGGGTGGTATTAGGGTATGGGAATGGTGCGGAACTGGGCGACTGGGGTTCACCGGGCGAGTTGCAACTGAGAATACAGAGAGTGTTGTTGGGCTCGCTAGAATGACTGGTAGCAGGTAATATCGGGAGCGACTGAGGTAGATTTAATGGGAGTGCCCTGTAGCGGAAGATGCGGACAAGCCATACGGGGGTATCAGGAAGAAGTTGTGGCGGGGAAGACGGGAAAGGGTGGGTCGTTGGGGGAGGAGTGAGGGTTACCTAGGAGTCGTCACATAGGGTTGCGGCGTCGGCATCGCGAGTGATCACTAGTTTTGGAGAAACTCTCGTCCAAAATCTGCAATACCCCCACTGGCAATTTCCCAATGCTCAGTTATAACAAAAGGTCATGATAAAATGTTAGCATAAGGGGCCCGATGTAGCAAATAATACACGAACATAATGTTATAATATATGAAAAAAATATGTAAACATGAATGCGGACACGATGGCGGAGTCAGATCGCAGATCCGATCAAGCTCTCTTGCACGAGCAGACAAAAGTTGGTCCCGCCTTACAACAATCTGAAGGCGAGGAATGATCCCCATCAGTAAGCCAACAACATGGTTGGGCCATGGTTAAAGAGGGAATAGAAAGATCTGACGGTTTAGGGCAAATGCGGTTAGGCGGTGATGCTTCAGAAGGAAGCTTTGGCACTATATTCGATACGAGCTACCAAGGACGAAACATCAGGATGAACGTGGTTGATGGAGATGGAAGCAAAACGAGTAGGGCAAAACGCAAGAAGAGTATGTGTCAATCGTGTGTTTGTATGCATTAGGCAGAAGCGCTAGTATTGACCAAGCGACTCAGAATGTGTGTTGAGTCTGACGTTTTGAGGATGTTGGATTTTTGTGGTGTTGAGAGTGATGGACTCCAGCGGTCAAGCTAGCATCGAGAAGAGAAGGCAGGGTCGAACCAAATTGATACAAGCCAAGATTGACAATTAAAATAGAATACAAGGAGATACAAACTTACGAGACAAGCCCGCGTCACCATTCTTGACGGATGGTTTCATCTAAGAGCTCCCCGCCAGAATCAGAGATTAAACAAAACTTCAAAGTTAACCTAAGACTCGCGCTATATTCCCTTATATAGAAAGGGACAAGTCTCATATCCATAAAATTACTAAAATGTCACTAAGAAGGAAAATACGTAAAATTAAGTGCGAGAGTGTACATATGCACTTGAGACTTCAAAAATGTTGAGAACGATAAAAATGGGAATGGTTTGAGGTGAGAATTGATGGATAATAATGTGGCAAACATAAAGGGGAAGTGTGGTTGATAGTTTTATTAAGAGAGTATGAAAAGTATGAACAATAACACTTTTGCTAACTGAAGAGGATAGATTAAAAGATTAAAACTTGAGCTGGCCCTCAAAACCGTATATTCAGCATTTAAGAGATGGATGAAAGAAATCAAAGAGTGGGTGGCTATTTTCGTCATCCAACACCATGGCAACTGTAACCCAATTAATGTTGCCAACATAGCTACTGCTTCAAATGAGAAGCAAACAACAGGATATAAACCCAATTCCATGATATCGTCTCAGTTTTATGCTTCAAATTGTTAGACATAAAGCTAGGTGTGTACTATGGCTGCCATGAACCATCAACCCAGAATACATCTAACCACCTAGAGGTGGAGCATTGATTAGTAGACAAGATTAATTTCCTTATAAAAGACCTACTGTGTTATAACATATTTTGCTTTTGTCTTGGTTTAATTTTTTGATGCCGAGATAACCAACCCAAAAAAGTTGGGATTATGATGCTGATGATGATGGTGATGATGGCAGTTCATGGTGGGTGAACTTGAGGAATTAACAAGACCCAACAGATAGGAACTCAAAGGTACAATAAGATTTCTATTTATGTAATTGGTCAAAAGTGTTTTATGTCAACAATCATTTAAAATTTAACTTAGTAAAACTTTTGCATGTGTAGACCAACCAAATGGAGGAAGATGATGCAAGCTTTTCAATTTCAGAAGACAAGGCATAGTAACTGGCGAAGATAGCACGAGTCTTACAGTTTTTGGTTGTTGTCCTAGGCCCTCTTTAGAGAAGGCTTTTGTTTTCGTCTCCTTCTCACAGACCTTAAATCTTTCCATCTCACGCTCAATAAGCTTTCGAGCATCCATCAGAGCCTGCTCATAAGAGGCACTAACCTATGTCAAATATATAAACATTGATTCTCAACTCAAAATAACAAATTATGAAGTTACACGAGAATAAAATAACTCTAAAATAAGTTAATGGCATAAATCAAACAATGAAAATTTACATTTCCCATGTAGCTGAATCTTTAATCACTACAACCACAGTAAGACTTATAGATCACATAGCTGCAATCAACACTTAAGCACCACGGATCAAAGCAATGAATATTCAAACTTGAACAGGTCAGCCTTCTAAGGTACCTTTTTCAAATGTCACGAGTCATCATGCTAACACAGCTATCCTAGTGAAATGATCTCTCAGTATAAATACAAGGAGACAAAAAGAAAATAGTAGTAATAACTTGTAACATCCGTAATTTATTACGAATTTTTAATTTGATTGCAGGGCCCGACCGTGAGCATTCTTGACCGAGCAAATGTCTTTTAAAGGTACGACGCTGTTTCGGCCAATTATCGCGCGTTGTTGAATAAATAAGTTGTAGCCACTATAAGATATTTGACGCGACTTAGTATAGATGTGAAGTCGTATTGTACGAATTTTAAGAAAGAATAAGGGCGAAATGCAAATTTTTGGTAATAAAAATAAAATAAAATATTGCTAATTCCTCCCCTCATTAAAGCCCCAGACGGTTCTTTTAGAAATAACTGCAGCCCACGAATTATTTCATTTCCCCCCCCCCTTCATTACCATAACCGCGTCCCCCACGCGGTTTGCCGTTCCAATTAATGGCTCGCACCCCCCCCCCACGTATCGCGTAACCCCTTTTCCTCTCGAGAAATAGCCGAATCGGCCGCTCACTGCTCTTCTCCCAGACGATTCCTTTCTCGCCGTCGCCTCACGCAAAAGCCCCGCCTATCCCTAGTTTTCCCTCGTCTCAGTCGATCGACGTCAGGTGCGTCTCTTCCCGTCGCCGACAACAGCCTCTGGTGTCCCCCTTTCCGGCGACTGGAATCGTGGCCTTCAACGACGGGATTGGTCGACTGCTTGGACTTCGGCGTTCCCTTCCCAGGTTCGACATGTGCAGCAGCCGCTTGGGAGCTTTCTCCTCCTACAGAAACCACCAGTCGACTCTCTCTCTTTCTCTCTCTCTCTCTCTAGGAGGTTGGTCGACTTCCCCTACGGCGTTTGTACCGCAAAAAGCTCTCTCAAGCAGAGCTCACCCTGCGGCCTCTAAGGATTTTCAGCAACCTTGCGAAATTCGGAGCCCTGTTCAGTGGGTTGCCCTGTTTTCCCTTCTCCCTTTTTGTAAAAAATCTCTTGCCCTAATTACCTTTATCTGTGGTAGCATTTTTATGAGTTGTAGTTTGTGGACTTTTCTTGTTGTAGATCGCAGTAATTATAGATCCTAAATTCTCAGGGGTCGACCCGTCAACCCCGTAGTTATATCCACAGTTAGAAAGAGATTTGGGTTGCAGATTGAAATAGATCGGCGGAGGTTCCCTTTCGTCAAGTATTTTAGAAGAAATCATGCCGCCGCGACAAGTATACGAGCGTCGTAATCCCAATGTAAGAAACTCTATTTCTTTTGGTTAGACATATCACATAGCAACGCATAAATAATTTTGGTGTGGATGAGAAATTAACTAGAAACATGTATTGACGTTTTGTAATTAGTAATTGATAGTACGAGCATGTAAATATATCAGACATTCAAGTGTTTCAGTAGAGCATTAATTAATTGTGTCTAGGGCGGCAACCAATAAATTTTTCGATCTCAGACATCTAGTAGATTATGTTATTAAAATCTAAATAATAACAGGAACCAGCTAGGAGGCACAAATGATAGTTTTCGCTCGTGATAGATTGAGTCGCACAATCTTACTCGTAGGGCGTAGTAGTCCCTAAGAGCCTCATCTTTTTGGGAGGGAATGCATCCTCTAATAGATTAGTAGATGCGGGTCCAAGTCCGTGGGACATAGAACGTGATGCGTTCGTTAGTAAGGACTCGGATCATTAGAATGTGCATAAGAAGTAAATGTTTTGTAATATTGGACAAGTATCAGAATTTGTCTAATGTTTCTTTGGGTCAGACTATGTTTAAGATTTCAGTATTTCCAGCGTTTTTTTACTCTTTCAGTTTAATGGCTCTGTGAAATCAGATTATGAGGTACACTTTTACCCTTAGTTCTTTTTTTACTTCCGCTGTAAATACTCTTTTAGCATTTTCTTTTCTTTTATGTCTGCTATGTATCAATTTAAATATTGTTACTTAGTTTACTTCTTATCACGGGGCTCGGCCGGACTGCTGGGGTGTTACATAACTTAACTGAGAGAGTTCAAAAAGCACTACTGGTGATCGTGAATGAGCTCAGATTTTTACCCTTTAACCAATGATTCCTCCGATAAATTGTTTGAAATCATACAGGAGTTTCAGATGGCATGGAATGTATATTGTTAGTGTAACGTCCCACCCTGGACTTACCATCGGGACAACGTCCACCGACAGCCTCGTCTGGCGATCGTTACCGGGCTGCAGCCCAAGCACCCCAACCCTCTCCAGCCCACAGGCGGGTTGTTGGTGGCCACAGCCTCCCTTTGGTGAGAAGTGATCCAGTCAAGTGCCTCTACGGGGCCTTCCCAGGAGGTCACCCATCTCAGTACTACTCCAGCCCGAGCACGCTAAACTAATTGGTGATGAGAAGTGAAAGAACTATATAGTTAAGCGTGCTCGGGCTGGAGTAGTACTGGGATGGGTGACCTCCAGGGAAGGCCCCGTAGAGGCACTTAACTGGATCACTTCTCACCAAAGGGAGGTTGTGGCCACCAACAACCCGCATGTGGGCAGGAGAGGGGTTGGGGTGCTTGGGCTGCAGCCCGGTAACGGTCGTCAGGCGAGGCAGTCGGTGGACGTTGTCCCGATTATAAGTCTAGGGCCTTGGGACGTTACAAAAAAAAGTGCACTTTTTTTGTAACGTCCCAAGGCCCTGGACTTAGCATCGGGACAACGTCCACCGACAGCCTCGCCTAGCGACCGTTACCGGGCTGCAGCCCAAGCACCCCAACCCCTCTCCAGCCCACAGGCGGGTTGTTGGTGGCCACAGCCTCCCTTTTTGTGAAAAGTGATCCAGTTAAGCGCCTCTACAAGGCATTCCCAGGAGGTCACCCATCCTAGTACTACTCCAGCCCGAGCACGCTTAACTATATAGTTCTTTCACTTCTCATCACCAATTGATCTGCAGCTCAATTGGTGATGAGAAGTGAAAGAACTATATAGTTAAGCGTGCTCGGGCTGGAGTAGTACTAGGATGGGTAACCTCCTGGGAAGGCCCCGTAGAGGCGCTTAACTGGTTCACTTCTCACCAAAAGGGAGGTTGTGGCCACCAACAACCCGCCTGTGGGCTGGAGAGGGGTTGGGGTGCTTGGGCTGCAGCCCGGTAACGGTCGCCAGGCGAGGTTGTCGGTGGACGTTGTCCCGATGGTAAGTCCAGGGCCTTGGGACGTTACAGTTAGAATGAATGAAATGTTTTATTCACCCCCAAGTGTGTGTGGAGGAAAAGGAAAATATATATAACACTGCCTCCAAACGTGTGAGGATCAACCATCAAAAGTTTTCTCAAAGAAAAGAGTCTTAGAATTGTATTGTGTTTTATGGCAAAATAGGGTATCTGCAGCTGGGAGGAAACATGTGTGACGCAGGGTAGGTTGTGAGAATGGCAGTGCCGACACGCTAACGCAACTCTAGGTGATTGTGATGCAAATGAACTCAAACAAATGCAATTTAAATGAAATGTAAATGATTTTAAAGCAATTAATCCGGAATTAAATTTTGCAGTGATAATTTTATAAAGGAAGCAAATTAACCCAAGATGATTAATAATTTTCCGGCGTACAAGCAAACCGCGCTAACATTCGCACAAAGTGCTATTTACCACAATTTCCACGATTAAGCTCTATAGAACAAAGACAGTAATGAACAAATACACTAAAAAATATCAAAACGCCCAAACAAGTATGAAATGTTTTCACATTTTCAATAAAAGAAATAAGCACAATACAATAATACTCACGTGGCGATAGAGATCCAGCGGTGGCGAAGATGATGATTGGGTTGGATGTAGGTGGTCGACAAATGATGTCGGGTTGCAGGATCGCACAGGAAACTGGAGAGAAATCAGCGGATTGGAGGTTCCACGACAAAGATGGGGCGGGATGAAGGAATACCCTGGAGAGAGGGGTCGGGTTGCTGCTTGAGGCTTGTTGGAGGGGCCACGACAGGGAACGATGATGGGCAGAGGGTTACAGGGAGTGTGGCTTGCGATGTGGTGAGGAGGCCGAACGTCTAGGGCCTTGTCGGAGGTAGGACAAGGGCTGTCCGTCGATTTCTGTATGCAGTTTCCTGGAGGGGGGAAGATTGCAGGAGGTTGTCGATGAGAGCCAGAATGGTGTGGGTTGAAGACGAGGATGGGTAGGGGAAGAGGCGGGAGCAGAGGATAACAACGAAGGCAGTCGTAGGGGCGATCGCTGAAGGCAAAGGTCACGACATCCGGAATCGGCGGGGAGGATGAGGGTCGGGATGCACTGTACGTGGGGTGAACTGTACAGTTATAATAGGAATGCAGGAAATCATGGGCTGAAATGGGGGGTAACGGGTAAATGAAGGAGGAAACAGAAAATAAGTCGGGACGTCACACCCCGGGGCTCGCGGCGTCCCACCACGGATGATTGCAGGCCTGGAATCTCTCACAAATCAACAATGAAACTAAAATACAGCATCCAATAACAAGAGGGGGCGGTTGGGCACCGGGCGTGAATGGTTATGATTGTTATGTCTGATGTCCTAAAACATCAAAAAACAAGTTCAAGAAAATAAAACAAAATACATAAAAATAATAGAACGACGAATCGGACGTGCTCGTGGTCTCGGATCGCCGATCTGATCATCGCCTCCTGCGCAAATATACGAAAGTGGGTCCCGACGACTGGTGACCCATACTCCAGTGCTGATCTCCATCAATATGGCAACATGATGATCCCACAAACAAATTGTTGGCAGACACAATAATAATCAACATCTATATACTTCGTCATTTCATGAAAGACGAGATTGGATGTAATCTAAACATCACTAGTATTGTCACATTGTAAAGGAATAAGACCAGAAGTACTCAGACACGTATCAATAAGGAGCCGTCAAATCCAAGTGATGCGACAGTGGTGGTGATCATAGACAGGCTCAAAATTAGTATTGAATCAGAAGATCACATCATGTTTTTTTTTACTTTCAAGAAATTAAAGAATCTTCAAGAAATACATAACTCAGTAGTGAATTGTCGATCGATAACATGTTATGGGTACAAGATGCAGGAAACCTTACCACTGAAGGACTAAGGCTTAACATTTTGTCACGTTTTATTTTGGTGTATGGGTTTTAGCAATATTTTATGCCCAATACTATTCCTGTAATATTTTTGAACCGCCCATGATGTGTGTAGGTTATGTGTGTGTAGGTTAATTATCGTGATCTTCCCTTGGAGTTTGCATAATTACATGGACCTCCCTTCTATTTTGGAAATTACAAAAACCTCCCTATAAGTTTGCTTTGTTTCAGAATCCCCCTTCCATGAGAATATGGGATGAAAAGTGATAAAATCTAATAAGATATTTTTTTGACTGCAAAGTTTACCATTTATATTAATTAGAGTTCTAAATTTAACCTTTTATTGACTTATCCTTCGCAGTTCGAGTCAATACAAAGGATAAATTTGAAAAATCAGTAAATAGTTTAGTTGATTTATAACTTTTCATCCCAAATTCTAAAGAAATGGAGATTTTCTAAACGGATCAAACTTATGGGGGCAGTTATTGTAAATTCGTAACATAGAGTGGGGATCCATATAATTATGCAAACTCTCAGGGGAGTTTCCGGTAATTAATCCTATATATAATGATAACTATGTTATCATGGATATTGTGCATTAAATGTTAATAAAGTTAACCTAGAAATAAAATGAAGAATGATTGATTGGTGAGATACGTAGATGACATCCTAGAATGAACAGGCCGACCACTAGATAAAAGATTTCCGTATGGGCATGGGGAATGATTTCTCTCGTGAATGACGAAAGCGCATCATCATACTCATAAGGCGCAGTAGACCATATGAGCACCATATGGGGAATTATGACTCATGGTAATCACATGGTGGATATGTTTGGATGTGAGTCTACGTTCTGCACAAAGAACCCACCAGAGCGTGTGTTTGTGAAACTAAAACGCTCTAAAACTCAGAACAATGGAATTTCAATACTTTAATAACTATAAGGTCAAAATCAGAATTCTCGAAGAAGAAAAAAAATTAAAGATTAGTATTCATGTTTATGTTTAATATGTTTCTTTTACACTATAGTCATGCATGTTTAAACATAATTTAATGATCATAATATTTACCCTGTTGATTACTTAAAGTTGAATTGTTTGCGCACTACATAATTCCCTTAAGCATTTGTTTTAGTGTTGCTTTGGGGAAGAGTTATCCATACTCATCAGTGGACTGGCCCATCTTTATGGGCTTTTCTCTCCAGGAAACACGGGTTGGGAGATTCAATTAAGACGATCTACCAAGAACTTTAAGCAATCTTCGATTACACTTGGTTTTGATTTAGAACATTTTGAAATCTTTTGAATTTGACTAAAATGAACTTTATGACTCAATTTAATTCAAGTGTTCGGTGTTGATTTCATGTTCATATAGTTAGCTCTGTGATTCGGATATAGAGAGATAGATTCCTTTTAACCCTAATACCAAAATATTTTTCCATTTTAGTTATTATATTTATGTTATTGTACCAATTTTATTGTTTTCTAGTTTATCTCATAACACAGAGTACCAGTCAGCTCTTGATATGTTGTTAAACTAGAGAGGGGTGATACATATGGCCCTCAAATGTGAGATCGAACTTTTGCACATCCCCTAATCAGCAATAAATATGGTTGCACAAATGGCTTCATGTCTTTTATAATTTTTTGCAGGGACTAGGTGAGTTAAAAGTTTTGTAATGCGTGACCATGACTACATAAGATTGATTTGGAAGCTTTGGAGACGGCGATACAAATGAATGACCCTTGTGCATATTCAATGGTTTTTATCTTGAAAAATACGGATTCAAGCGGAGATTCTTTTTTGGACTTTTATATGCCATCAAATTTCTATTTCCTTTTAGAGCATGATTCATAGATGGTGTCAAGAAACAACATCCATAAGTATTCTCCAGATGCGTTTAACATCATAAGTGCTGCATGACACAAAAGTTCAGAGATGAATGGCTAAGATTGCATGAGAGCTATTCTAATATTTTCACAGAAACGCCTTCCTTAGCAAATAAGATTAAAAATGTGAGACGATTATGCCATTTAGAGCAGATCAAAAGTTATTTTTATCTTGAAACACACATAAATAATTAGAGTGTATATCTCGGATCCAATTGTTGTCAATAGCAGTAGGCACACTCAAGATATGGCTTTCCAAAATAGAGGAGTTAGGTACCACCATAAGAGCTAACTTGAAAGAATTGACGGGCTAAAAAGAATATATCACTTAAAACCATATTTAACTATGAGTAATAATTCTAAATACAATCACATTAGATTTTGGGAAAAACAATCATTTTCAAAAGATGTTGCATTCCATGTTTAATAGATTTATCAGATAGATCATTTTAAACAAGAACAATTGACTACTTAATTTGTTTCATGGACGGTTTAGGGATAATGTAATATTCAGAACTAATTAATCCAAGACATCCAGCTCTCTTCATTGCTGAATATATAGACATGCATCTCTTTGTTTGTTTCAACATTATCATCGTTATCAATTATCATCATCATCAAAAGCATTATCCAACTATATGGCATCAGTTTTGTAAATTTGTTTCAATTGTTCTTGTCAAATGTTGCTCAAGGTATCAAAAACCTAGACAACACAATTCAACTTCAACAACCGTCATCTATGTTACCTTGAGTCTCTTCTACTCCTACCTAATCTTTCAACACTAATTGTATATACTAGCTAATAGATGCATGTTCGATGTCGAAATAGCATAATCCTAATTCTTTTGTTTTTTATTACTTATTTTGTTTGTTTAGACGTTTGATTTTTTTTGTGAATTTTTGCTATTTTTTGTGAATTTTTGCTATTGTGTTGGAGATACTATGGTGCATACCTAATGATATGACTTATCCCCAGTCGTCCTCCTCCATTGCCACGTACGTCGCTTGTTGTACCACATTCCAGCACACCGCGGCCTTAAAATCTCCTCCCACCGCTTGCCAGCCATTAGTTGAGCAGCGCTGATTTCTAATTCTCCGTGGTGAATGCCCGCTAGCCTCGCAATGACTGATGCACACCTCGACGTCGTGGAACGCCGCCTCGATGTCATGAAACGTTGCCTCGATGAATAATCCAACACTCTCGCGTCCATGCAAGCCATTCTCCAACGCCTCACGGCTCAAGAGAGCCGCTCGACATTCCACCACACAGGAACTTCCGGAGGAACCCTCCTTCCTCCTTGGCCAATCGGCAAGCCCACAACTGGTCCACTCCATGTCTAGTCATGTGACAGCCCATACCCCCAGCACCCTTGAGGTTCCTCACTTTAATGATACCAACCCCTTGAGGTGGATAGCGAAGGCGGAACAATTCTTTGGCATTCATCGCACCAAGGAACCACAAAAAATCTCATTCATGTCTCGGCGATGGAAGGCTCTGCCTTGCATTGGGTGTGGTGGCTTCTACAGGCGACATCCCTCATCTCCTAGTCCGATCTCAAGCAGGACCTTGTTAAGTGGTATGATCACAGCTACCCGGGTAACGCAATGGAAAGTTTATGTGCCCTTCGAACGGACAAGTGCATCGACCGAGTTTATTGAACTTGATAACCACGGCCCGATCTACCACCCAACCACTACTTGGGATTCTTCATCAAGGGTTGCAACTCCACATTCGATCCCAAAAATCACACGCATCATCCTCGAGACATTTCGAACACGATGGAGGTGGCCCGTTTGGTTGAGGTGGATTTTTATCGTCCAAACTACCGACCGACCCCGTTTTCTCCCTTCCACTCCACCCATCCTCCGTGAACCTCCTTCATGCAATATCACAGCCCCCAACCGCCACACGTTGCTGCTCCACCCACCATACCCCACCACCACTGCGCCAAATAGCCCTTCCCTCCCCGTCCCCCTTGCCCACCGGCACCACATTGCCTCTCTGATCAAGAATATTTTAACGAAGCAAAGGATTATGCTTCCGCTGCAAACAACTCTACTCCTCGAATCATGATTGTCCCATGAAGGAACTATGGGAATCACTGGAGATGAGGAGGCAATCACAACTTCAACGCCCTTATTTTAGAGGATCCATCCAGAGGAGACATGAAGAATGTACTCCAGCGACTAGAGGTGGGCATTAGGACCGGGCCCATCAGGCCGGCCTAGACCGGGCCCATCAGGCCGGCCTAGACCGGGCCCATCAGGCCGGCCTAGACCGGGCCCATCAGGCCGGCCTAGACCGGGCCCATCAGGCCGGCCTAGGCCCGGCCCGGTAAAAGACCGAAAGGCCCGGGCCTGGAAAAGCCCGATCCAGGCCCGGGCCGGGCTTTGGGGGCCTAGCAAGGCCCCCATTCCTCTTAGTTGTCCGGCCTGGTGCCCAGCCCGGGCAATGCCCGGGCCCTAGGCCCGGCCTGGGACCAGGCCGGGCAAAGCCCGGGCCAGGCCTGGAAAAGCCTGGCCCGGAAGTGCCGTTGAACGGCTCTTTTAAAGAGCCGTTGAACGGCTTTCCTGGCAGCGGCAGCTGCCAGGAATTAATTCCTGGCAGCTGCCGCTGCCAGGAATGGCAGCCTAGGTGTGGGCTGCCATTTTTTGGCAGCCTACACCTAGGCTTTGTTTTTTTTATTAAAAAAAATTTATTTTTAATTTTTTAAACTATATAACCCCCCCTATTCTGATCCCCCCCTCTCTCTCATCCTCTCTCTCATCCTCTCTCTCCTCACTCTGTCTCTCTCACTAACCCACCCTCCTCTCTTTCTCTCTCATTCTCTCTCATTTGAGAAGATGGCATCTTCCTCCTCTATGCCTTCGTCCTCCGCATCGACTGCGCAGGAAATTGTGGAGCATAAACACACAGCTCCAGTCTGGGAGCACTTTGAGAAAGTGCGGATCGGCACTGAATTTAAGGCGAAGTGCAAACATTGTTCGAAGCTGCTAACCGTTAGCGGAAATTCAACGCTCGCCCGACATATCAAATCATGTCTGGCTAAGCAAGCCCCGGAGGCCACTCAAGCGCAAATTTCTGCAGGCGGGCAAATCTGGACGTATGATCAGATGCGTCAACGAGAGCTTCAAATGAGGAACGTCATTAGACGTGGATTGCCGCTCGGGCCCTACGACAACGAGGAGGAAACTGAATACATACATGAAGGGCTTCAGCCAAAATATCAACAGGTAAGTAGATCAACACTTAAGCGTGATGCATTTAAATCTTATATGCAATCGAAACAGGACTTAATAAATTATTTAGAAACTTACGACGGTAGAGTTAGTCTGACGAGTGACGTTTGGAGTAGCAATATAAAAACAGGAGTATCGTATATATGTATTACTTGTCATTGGATCGATTCCGATTCATGGAAGTTAAATAAACGTATTATATGTTTTGAGTTTTTCGAATATCCACATACTGGTCAAGTTATTTATCACGTAATTACAAAATGTATTCGTGAATTTAAAATTAAAGATAAAATATTAAGTATTTCTTTCGATAACGCTAGCAATAATACGGTCGCAATCGATTATTTAAAACGTGATTTGAGACCAATATTAGGTGGGATATTTTTTCATACACGGTGCGTATGCCACGTTTTAAATTTAATTGTGCAGGATAGTTTATCGTATATGAAACCTTATATTAATAAAATTCGTATTTTGTTAAAATATATTTATACTTCTCAAAAACGTAAACAAGATTTTAAAAAATTTGTAAATGCACAAGGGCTTAAATTTTTAAAACCTGAATTTGATATGCCTATAAGATGGAATTCAACATATAAAATGATAAAAAGAGCAGTGCGACAAAAAACACAACTAATGGAATTTTATAGTATGTCCGAAGTTCATGATTTTCATGATTCTGATTGGGATGTAATTGAAAATTATATGGAATTATTATAAGTTTTTTATAGATCGACAACTATTTTATCTGGCGTTTATTATCCTACTAGTTCACTCGTTATCGAAAATTATGTATTAATTACAGAAAAATTTAAAGCTTATAAAAAATATGAAGTTTGACGTCCGTTAATTCAAATAATGGAAGAAATTTTTTTAAAATATTATAAAGAAATGTCAGCTATGTTTTCATGCGCCGCAGCTTTAAATCCTTTAATTGGCGTAGATGGCGTAGAAAATCTTATAGAAGAAATAAACAATAATTTAAACTTATCTGTAACCTATCAATTTTTTGATAATATAAGTGTTTCAAAATTTAATACTGATTTTACATAATTTTATAATTATTACGATCAGTTATATGGATCGCGGCCTAGAGAAGAAAGCACACAACCAAAAACAAAAGATATTCTAAAAAACAAGATTTTAGAGTTAGTCGTTCGGAAAAAACAACGAACTTCTAGTACTTTAAATGAATAGGATTATATACGAAAACATAATTTCAAGATTTTATGAGTTCAAATGAGATAGAAAATTTTGATATTTTACAATGGTTGAAAAATAAAATTAATATATATCATGTTATGGCCTTTATGGCCAGAGATTTACTAACAATCCAAGCTAATACTGTAGCTTCGGAGTCTGCATTTTCTTTGAGTGGCATGATTCTGAATGACCGAAGGAGCCGCCTGAGCGACGAGACTTTGGAAATGTGCATATGCTACAAAAGCCACTTGGATGCTATGAAGAGGAGGCAGCATGTCGCATCGATCGAAGATAGCTCATCCGAAGTTGAAGATGAGCTAGGCGGCCTAAATTTGGGCACAGAAGATCAAGCCTGAACGTGTCGGGCCAGACCCAGGCCCGGCCTGGGCCTGGCCCGGCCTGCAAGGCCTTGGTAGGCCTCCTCCTCAAGAGGAGGCATGGGCCCGGCCTGGGCCTGGCAAAAACCAGGCCCAAGCCCGGGCTTTTTCCAAAAGGCCTGGGACCCGGCATGCCCGGGCCCAGCCTGGGCCTGGCGGTCTTTTTGCCCAGGTCTACCAGCAACTGGATTTGTCGTGCTTTTCAACGGGATGCACCTTGGCGGGGGACGCTTCCCTCCAACGTATGTCAGAAGCTCACTGCGGCCTGCAGAGGACTCACTTAGTGGATTTTTGAGTGCTACTTTGGCAGCTCCCAGGGCCCCGGTTAGACACGACGGAGACCAGGGGCCATCTCATCCCCCTCAGCTGACACAACTTCTTGAATCCTTTTACCAAGTCTTTGTCAAGACCTGACTTCTTCGGCCACAAAGACCCACTAACCATCGAATACCACCGAGTGAGGGGGTGCACTCGATCTCGATCAGTCCCTACCAGTTGGCCACGCACAAAAATACGAGAATGAGCGTTTGGTTACATATATGCTCGCGAAAGGATTGATCCATCCAATGCCAACTCGTTCTCCATCACAGTATTACTGGTACGAAAGAAGGAAGAGAGTTGGCGCTTTTGCGTCGACTACATAGAGTTAAACAAGGCAACCATGGCAGACAAGTCTCGATTTCAGTGATTCAGGAGCTTCTGGATGAGCTTCCGGGAGCCACATCTCCAAATTGGACCTTCGCTCCGGCTACCATCAGATATGTGTTAATCCCGAGGAAATTCCAAAGACTACACTTCGCACCATGATGGGCACTACAAGTCTCTTGTCATGTTGCTCGGCCTGACAAACTCCTCGGACACCTTCCAAGTAACCATGAACGATATCTTCCACTCGGTGCTTCATAAGTATGTTTCGTATTTTTCAATTGTATACTCATTTACAACCTGGACTAACATGACCACTTGTGTCACCCCAAGGCTACTCTGGAGACCCTGCATCGACATTCCCTCACAGTCTACTGCAAAAAAAGTGCATTTGCTCATCGCAAAGTCTCCTACTTGGGCCACACGATCTCAACTTTATCGTCATGGACCCGGACAAGATAGTCGCGTTGCTACAGTGGCTGATATCGCGTTTCTTGCGGAGATGTGGGGCTTCCTCGGACTAAGAGGGTATTATCGTCGTTTTATCCGCAATTACGGTAAGCTAGTCAGACCTCTGACGAATCTTTAGTGCAAGATGACTAACACAGGCTTTTGTCGGCCTCAAGAGACTGCGGCGGAGTTCACCACCTTACAGTAGGCACCTTATTGCGGCACCGGTCCTCGTTATGCCCAACTTCTGCCATTCCTTCATGATCGTTTGATGCGTCGAGGATAGGCATAGGTGCGGTCCTCATGCAAAGCGGTCGGCTGATCACCTACTTCGATCGGTCTTTCTCTACCATCATCTACCCTCGGTAGATCTATGAAAACGAGTTGATGGTGCTTGTTTTGGCCGTTCAGCATCGGCGGCCATACCTCTTGGGTCGGTAGTTCACTGTGCGCACACATCACCATAGTCTGAGATACGTTCTAAGCCAGAAAATGTCTACACACGCACAACCGATTTGTATGGAGAAGTTGTTGGGCTATGATTTAGAGTCGAGTTCTGTTCGAGCAAGTCCAACATGGCTGTCGACGCCATACCGAGTCTTAATCGGTTGAATTGGCAGTCATTTCCCCATCAATGTGGCAGAAAGATAATACCATTCAGAAAGAGGTGGAGGTTGATTCAGCACTACAGCTCATTCTGGAGAGTGTGAGGGCTGACCCTACCACGTGCCCCATATACACCATCATTAGTGGTCGGTTGCACTATCGGAACCGGCTGGTACTAGCTCCATCCTCGACGTGCATTCTGAGGTTTCTAGCTAACTTCGAATTTGAACAATCCTTCTTGAAGACTACAAACCAACGCAACTTGATACTTTGTTGGTTCTACCGTCATGAATTCTCAGGACCTGCTCCTGTAAATGATCGACATAACTTCGAAGGGATTCAGATACTCCTTATTTGATATTGAAGAGGGTGAGGGTCTGATGATGCTTTTGATCTTTCTAGGGGTTGCAAACCTCAAAAGATGTTCTCTTCTCAGAACTCTGAAGGAATGGATCGATTTTGAGGGAAGTTTGTAAAACCAATCTCTGGCCTCCCCTCGAAAATCATAGAAAGTAACTTACAATGAATAGTGGCAGAGATATTCCTCAAAGAAATTATAGTAGATTCAAAAGACTGCAAATGATGAACATGATCAGCCCTCCCCGAAAAGCTATAAATATGAAGTCCCATAAAACATGTGGAGCATGTTCCATTCTGATTTCATCAGAGAAGGAAGTAGACTTTCCCTAAAAAATCACAGGAATCAAACCTTATAATTTAAAAGTGAGAACTCATGGGAGGGCGGCGAAAGCAACATCTTGGATCGTTCTTTCCTATGTTGAGTGGCGAATTCATCGCCCTCCTATTGAATACTCGGGAAAATAGGAGTACTCACAACACCTTTGCATTTTAAGGCTTCTTGCTAACTTCAAATTTGAATAATACTTCTTGAAGATTACAAACCAGCGCAACTTGATAGATTGATGGTTCTACGTCATGAATTTCAAGGATCTCCTGGAAACGATCGACATAACTTCCAAGGGTATTAGATACTCTTTATTTGATATTGAAGAGGGTTTTAGGCCTTCTTCTCCTCTTTCTAGGGGTTGCAAACCTCAGAAATTCTCTGTTAAGAAGATGAAGGGGGGGAGAGATCTAGAGAAAGAGGTTAGGGAACTAGGGTTTGAAAGGGAGAGAGGGGGAAAATACCTGAGATATTTTTCTCCTTAACGAAGGGGGGTTCCGGGTATATTTATACCCGGACCCAAGGTCGGCCGGCCAAGGCCCCAATAGGGGCTGAACAGGGTGAGTTCAGCCCCCGAGGGCCGCTTCTTTAGATAGAACTGGTTCAGCCCCGTTGTCACCTCCAGATCCCTTCCGTCGTTGCGTGTATTGACGCCCAAATAGGCGGGCGCCGTCCGGGGGCGTAACATTCCCTGCCCCATCAAGAACCAGTTTGTCCCCAAGGTGGTAGTCAGGATAAAGCTCCCGGAACTCCATCAAATCCACCCAGGTGTTGTGTGCCGCAGTCATATGCTTCCACTTGACCAATACTTCAGGGCGGTACTCGGTACCGCGATGTTTCCTCTTGATCATCAGGACCTCCTCAGGTAGCAGATGTAGTTCGCCCGCTGATGTAGCCTCGGGTAAAAAAGGACTAGCTTGAACAGTGGCGCCGATCTTCTTCTTCAGTAAGGAGACATGAAAGGTCGGATGTATCCGCGACCCCTCGGGCAGTGCTAAAGTGTAGGCGACAGGGCCAACCCGGTGAGTGATCCGAAAGGGGCCATAGTAGCGGGGTGCCAACTTCTTGTTCGTCCTCTGGGCCACGGACAACTGCCTGTAAGGACGGAGCTTGAGAAAGACCTCATCACCGACCTGGAACTCCCGTTCAGTACGATGTTTGTCAGCCTGTGCCTTCATGCGATCCTGTGTTGATCGGAGATTCGCCCGTAGAGTCGCCAGAGTACGATCACGATCTCAGAGTGCCCGGTCAACAGCGGGCAACGTCGTGCTGCCCGGCTCATAACTGCTCAAAGAGGGTGGTGGACGGTCGTAGACGACCTCGAATTGGGTCAGCTTGCTGGCGGAATGGTACAAGGCGTTGTAGCAGTACTCAGCCCAATGTAACAAACTCGTCCAGGTACGCGGTTCATCCAGGACAAAACAGCGCAAGTATGTCTCAACCCCCCGATTAAGAACCTCTGTCTGGCCATCCGTCTGCGGATGGTGGATTGTGCTGAAACGCAAGGATGTCTCGTGTAACCGAAAGAGTTCCCTCCAGAAATGTCCCACAAAAGTCGGATCGCGATCTGAGATGATCGCTCGTGGTATGCCATGAAGTCTGACAATCTCACGGGCAAAAGTAGCGGCGACGGATTCGCCAGTGTACGGGTGGCTCAGGGCGATGAAATGCCCGTATTTGGACAACTTATCGACGACCACTAGAATAACGGACTTGCCCTGAGATTTGGGCAACCCGTCGATGAAATCCATGGAGACGGTATCCCAAATCTGATGAGGGATTTCTAACGGTGTAAGCAAGCCTGCTGGGGAGGTCGTCTCATACTTCTGACGCTGACACGTCTCACACTGCTGAACAAACAATTGAATATCGCGCCGCATGCCTTTCCAGAAGACGTTTGCCCGGGCCCGTTGTAGGGTTCGGAGTATACCGGCATGACCACCTGTGGGTGAGGAATAGAACTCATGCATCATGACTGTCCTCCATGCTGACTGCGAAGGGATGACCATACGGCCCTGACAACCTGTCATTCTGGAGATGATACCCAGGAACCATCTCGTGTGCCTGTCGGAGAGCTTCTACAATAGGTTGCAACTCTGAGTCACGCCGAACCTCCTCTTGTATCTCGTCCACGGAGTCAATCAGGGGTGCTGAAGTCTGCACAAGGGCGCTCTCCGGCAAACGGGACAACGCGTCCGCCACCAGGTTCTCCTTCCCTTGGCGATAGATAATCTCATAATCGTAGCCCAGAAGTTTGGTTACCCACTTCTGCTGTAGAGGAGAGGAGACCCGCTGGTCCAGGAAATGCTTCAAACTCTGATGGTCGGTCCGAATCTGGAAGTGTCGTCCCAAAAGATATGGCCGCCAGAGGGTCGCTGCATGAACCACCGCCAACATCTCTTTTTCATAAGTGGATAGTCCCAACGTCCGAGGGGTCAATGCCTTACTGTAAAAGGCGAGGGGTCGGCCCTCCTGCATCAAAACAGCACCAATGCCCACCCCCGAAGCGTCTGTCTCCGCCACAAAATCCTTGGTGAAATCTAGAAGTGCAAGTACTGGAGTGGACGTCATTGCCTGCTTGAGCGCCTGGAAAGCCTCTTCCGCCTCATCGTGTCAACTGAAGGAATCTTTCTGGAGTAACTGGGTGACAGGCCTGGCGATCTTGTCGTAGTCCTTCATAAAGCGGCGATAGTACCCAGTGAGGCCCAAGAATCCTCGTAGAGCCCGAACAGTCTGGGGTCGCGGCCAGGAAAGCATACTCTCAATCTTCTTGGGGTCGGCCCTGACGCCCTGGGCCGAGACCATGCCCCAAGTATTCCACCTCCTCCTGGCCGAAGGAACACTTGGAGCGTTTGGCATAAAGCTGGTGCTGGCGAAGAATGGAAAAAACCTGCTCAACATGGGTGACGTGCTCCTCCCAACTGGCGTTGTATATAAGGATGTCATCGAAGAAGATCAACACAAAAGAGCGAAGCAGTGGGCGGAAGATCTCGTTCATGTTGGCCTGAAAAGTAGACGACCCATTGGTCAGCCCATTGACCATGACCAGGAACTCGTAGTGTCCATCATATGTTTGAAAGGTCGTCTTGTGAATATCCCCTTCATGCATGAGAATCTGATAGTAACTTGATCGTAGGTCCAGCTTGGTGAACAGCAGCCGCGCACCATGCAGCTCATCCAACAACTCTTCAATCAAAGGGATTGGGAACTTGTCTTTGACAGTCGAACTGTTCAACCCGCGGTAGTCCACACAAAACCGCCACGACCCATCCTTCTTTTTGACGAGGATGATCGGAGCAGAAAAAGAACTCGTACTGGGACGGATAAGAACTGCATCCAACATTTCCCGGACACTACGCTCGATCTCGGCCTTCTAAATATGCGGATACCGGTATGGTCGGATGTTGACCGGCTCAGCCCCCTCTTTGAGCTGGATTCGATGATGCCGAAATCGCGGTGGTGGCAGAGGGCGTGGCTCCTGAAAAATATCGGTGTACTGCTCCAGAAGAGGCTGCATCTGACTAGGTACCTCTGACTGCCCTGTATCAACCGACTGTGCCCGCATCAGAATCGTCATCAGGCTTCCTTCCTCCTCCAGGCGCTGTAAACTCCGAACTGAGATCTCCTTCACCGGGGATGATCTAAGGCCCTTCAAACAGAATTGCTTCCCATGTTGCACGAACTCCATCGTCATGTCGTCCCAGTCAAATGTTACTCGTCGCAGCCAGTGTACCCCGAGCACCATATTGGAGCCTCGGATAGGGAGAAGATAGGCATCTGTCTGACCGACATAACCCCTGAATGTTAAGCTCCACCACTTTCATAACCCCCTCGCACTGCAACTTGCTTCCATCTGCCACCATAACCTGAAAATCGGCACCCGGGTCGATCACGTGTCCCACTTGGCGCGCCACCTCTGGATGAATAAAGTTGTGGGTACTCCCACTATCCACCAGAATCGTCACCTTCTCCTGGCGGATTCTCCCAGTCATTCTCATTGTCAGTGGAGAGTTGAAGCCTTCCATAGCCTGGATCGACACACCAAACTCCGTCAAATCCAAATCTCCGTCCCATTCGGAGTCAGGCTGACCACCGTCCTCCGTCTCCTCATGAAGCATAAAGACATGTATCTTCTGGCACTTGTGTCCCGAAGTGAACTTCTCATCACAATTAAAACATAACCCTTTTTCTTTTCTGGCCGCCAGTTCATTCCAGGAGAGCCGTGTCACCGTCGGCTTGCCACCTGCTGGTGGATCCCGCAGCATAACTATTGGGGCCGCGGGTGGCCTACCCGTGGCTCGAGCCCTCTGTATGTTGAAGCGTTCCTCTTGAATCCGTGCCAATGTAATCGCATGATTTAAAGTACGGGGCATATGCGCTTGTACTTCGTCACGAAGGTGTTCCTTAAGTCCCGAGATAAAGCAACTCAAGAGCGTCCTTTCTTCCCAATGCACCCGATTCGCCAACTTCTCGAATTCAGTGCGGTACTCCATCACCGTCCCCTTCTGACGCAATTTTTGGAGGAGGGCCTCGAAGTCCTCGTACTCAAGCGGCTCAAATCAGGCTGTAAAACCCTCCACAAATTCCGCCCACGGCACGTACTCCCGTCCCCGTAAGAACCACTGCGTCCACTGGAAGGCATCGCCCTCCAAATGAAAAGAAGCCAACTGGACCCACTGTCCCTCCGGTACATCCTGATAACTGAAAAATAGTTTTACTTTCTGGACCCACTCCAATGCATCCCCCCCCCCCCCGTTGAATCGTGGGAAATTCATGTGGATTAGTTTGGGGGGCATGTGTGCTCGTGGAGCGGGTTGGCCAGGCCAACCTTGCCCTTGCCCATTCCATGTCGGTTTCCTCGGCTCCATCGGGTTAATGTTGGCGCCCGAGAAGCCCTGAAATTGCTGTCCGCCCAAAGGAGCACCGAAATCGTAGCCCCCTTGAGGCCCGACGCCATGCGGAGGAGGCAAGATGCCTCTCATTCCTCCCACTGGACCTCCTGTGGCCCTCCATGCGTCAGCCAACTCACTGTCGAGTTGCATCCAGTCCGGACGGACCCCGCCGAACCCACCCTGCTCGCTACCGGTGTGTCGCACCCAAGGCGGAGGACCCACGCCTATCTCCGCTGCCCGGATTGGGGCTGATCCGATACCTTTTGAAGCCTCGTGTCCTCCCCACGTCGCAGTCGTGCCAGCGACCCCGCCGTCGTTCGATCCGCTTGATCCCGCGCCTGTACGCGCGGGATCGGCCGATCCCGCTAAATCCCTCCCAGATCGGTGTTGATCGGCGGATTCCGCCTGATTTTGCAAACCAACGACCTCTTGATTTGTCTGCGCCTTCCCTTTCAGACTTTGCGCAAAGAGCGCCTTGATTTCATCCATTCATGCGTCGATCCGTTCTTCCAATCTCTGCGTAGAAGCCCTCATGTTCTCCTCAATGTTGGCCACCGAATCCGACAAACCAATGTAGTTTTCTTCTAGAGTTTCCAATCGAGCGATGTCCTCCTGCGTGCGTGTGGTAACCATGGTGGAGAATCGAACGCTTTGATACCAAATGTTAAGAAGATGAAGAGGGGAGAGAGATCTAGAGAAAGAGGTTAGGGAACTAGGGTTTGAAAGGGAGAGAGGGGGAAAATACCTGAGATATTCTTCTCCTTAACCAAGGGGGGTTCCGGGTATATTTATACCCGGACCCAAGGCCGGCCGGCCAAGGGGGCCGGCCGGCCCCAATAGGGGCTGAACCGGGTGGGTTCAGACCCCGAGGGCCGCTTCTTTAGATAGTGGGGGCTAAACCAGTTGGTTCAGCCCCGTTGTCATCTCCGGATCCCTTCCGTCGTCGCGTGTATTGACGCCCAAATAGGCGGGCGTCTTCCGGGGGCGTAACATTCTCTTCTCAAAACTCTGAAGGAATGGATCGATTTTGAGGAAGTTTGTAGAACCAATATTTGGCCTTCCCTCGAAAATCAGAGAAAGTAACTTACACTGAATAGCGTTAGTGATATTCCTCAAAGAGATTATAGTAGATTCAAAAGACTGCAAATAATGAACGTGATCCTCTCACCCCGAAAAGCAACAAATATGAGGTTCCCTAAAACCTGTCGGACCATGTTTCATTCTGATTTCATCTGAGAAGGGAGTAGGCTTTGCCTTAGAATCATATGAATCAACCTTATGACTAAAAGAGAACTCGCAGGGGGTTCGGCGAAAGCAACATCTTGGATTGTTCTCGCCTATGCTACACGGCGAATTCATCGCCCTCCTACTGAATATTCGCATGAATAGGAGTACTCACAACACCTTTGGAGAGATTATAGACTTCTCATGTAAGTCCTTCAATGGAGATTATCATGGTGTTTAGCTCGCAACGAGTAATGTACTTGTCAAGGATCTTTTCGGGCCCCTAATTGACTCCCCGATGACTTCTTGTCCTGTAATGGCAAATACTTTCACAATCATCAAGGATCTGAAGGTCGCATGGTCATTTTATTGGGGGAAAATCGGTTACTCCCCTGCAACACTCTCGGGAGATGATGAAACTGTCTAATGTAGGTTACTTGACCATGCGAGTTCATGACAAGAAATAACAAATCTAACTAAGAGAACAAATAAGTTCTGAAAGAAAGAGAGTTAGTGAGAGCAAGTTTCGCACAACCAGGAAACTCGTAGGCTATGTGATTGTTATATATGTAGAAAAAGTATTGCAATTGATTCGAAGGACCATCCGCTGACCCAGGAGTCGAATGAACTCCCCCTCCGCAAAACTAAAACAGATATGCTAGAGGGTCTGTAAGTACTAAGTACTATGTGAGCAGCCTTCAACCGGATATGCGAGATCACCAGGATGATTACAAGTGCTTTTTTGATGCCCCTTCTCTCTCCCATTCACCTTATTTATACACATGGTCCTGGCCGACGAGCAGACTACACAGATGGATATAGGAATACATAAAATAATTGTAGCAGATGCATTCTGTGTCGTGGTGTCCGAAAGTTGGTTGACATATGCGAGTACTCTAGAGAAGACGTGAATACTCCTGAATAGGTGGCTAGTACTCCTGAATAGGTGGCAAGTATTCCTGAATAGGTGGCAAGTATTCCTGAATAGGTGGCAAGTACTCCTGAATAGGTGGCAAGTACTCCTAAAGAGGTGGCGAGTAATCACGAGAGTTGGTTAACTGCTTAAGAGAGCTCCGTGACTTCTTTGGAAGGCTTGGTCTCTAGCCTGATGTTCTTCCAAAGCTTCTTTTTGCATGTCCTGAACAAACTGATGTTGCCATACTCGGGGTAGACACCCATCACACTCCAAACACGTCAGGCTAATATTTTCTGACATGGCGAGGGGTAATAGTGATTAATAAAAGTCAGTCACCACATACAAATTACGTCAGTAGCCACTCACAAGAAGTTCACAAACACACAATCTAGGATTTTTATATTTCAAAAGGGTTCCTTCGGTTCTTATTATAAGGTCTTATTTACAGTCCCGTAAGTATGACATAATGACGTGAAATTAATTACAAAATAAATAGTATATATAATTGTTGCCACCTAACGAAGTAAAAGATATTGGCAGACTTTTTCCTAGAGGAGTTCATCTACTTGTGTATGTGTGCACTCTGAACAAATTCTTGTTCACAAAGATCACGACAGGAGTACTCAATCCTACATCTCAACGAAAGTGTTTTCCATCATGCTCGATGATATAGGCTGTGATTACATTACTCAACGAGCCATCTCGGCATAGTTGCTCGGTATAATTTTTGGTAGAGTTACTCGTCAGAGCTCCTCGGAGTTCTTAATTAAATAAAATGTATGAAATGTAATTTGCAATCCTCAATAAAGGTACAAAAGAAGATAAGTACTGTGAATGTTGTTTTAAACTTATCTCATTAACGATAATGCACACTACAAGTCAAAGCAGTTCAAGGCCAGTACAAGAAAAGGCCATAGTAAAATCCTAAATAAACCAAATACTATCAATGTAGTGGTAGTAGCATGCTATAATTCTAATAAGAAGAAATTGCTAAGACTTGTAATAAGTAGGTAAGTCTATAAATAGACTAGGAGGGTAGTTGAAATGGACAATAAATGAATGAATAGTCTCTCTATTTTCATGTTTCTCTCTCTCCTTCTTACATAGTTCTTTTTGTTCATCTTCTTCTTTCGCCTCTCTCTCTCTCCATGGCTCCCCCGCTTGAGCCCTTCTACTTTAATTATCCTCTTCCTATAGGTTTGCATGATTCAAAGACCGCAACAATCGATGATTGTAAGAAAAACAACTATATCAATTGCAATAGATACTCTTAGAAGCATCGACAATAATCTGGAAAAAAGATTCATTTACTCTAATTCCAGATAATCTAGATGTATATGATTGACCGATGACTAAGATTTCAATAAACCATCCTTAATGAGCAAAATTCATAATGCACACGTGGATATTTAATTGAAAACTTGCAAGAAATAAATTTGACTTTCAATTCATTCCCCCTCACGTCCATTCTGTGGGGCGGAGGATGAGGATATCTTCCACGCTACGATTCACTGCCCTGTGGTGATCCAAGTATGGCTCCGTTCTAATCTTCCTTGGCGGGTTATTTCATTTGCGTCTGGCTCCACTGAGGACAGGGTCGGCACGTCTTTTCCAAGTTAGACGCCATGCAATTTAGACTATTTATGACTCTTCGTTGGGCAATCTGGTGGTGCCACAACAATAAATTGTGGAATGGATCCTATGGTGCTCCTTCGACTACTATCGCTTTAGTTGATAGCTTCCTCCTCCACTCATTATCCGCCTCCAACGTTGTGACTCGTTCAGTTCTTGCTAGTGGTCCTCGACCTCCATCTTCAACAACGCCCCCGAAGAACTGGATCAAGGTTAACTATGATGGGTTGTCTGATCTTCGCCCTACCGCATTAGCACGGAAGTTATTGCTCGGGACCATTTGGGTAACTGATAGCCTGGTCTTCCCGCATCGTTCCTTATTTCTCCAATCCTGAAGTGGCTAAGGCTCTCAGTGCTAGGGAGACGGTGGAGCTTGCTCGCAGTTGGGGCTGACGTCTGGCCTTGTTTGAGGGCAATTGTGTTAATTTTGTCAGTAAACTGAATTGCGGCGGCCATAATCGATCCCTCGTGGGTTCAATCATCATCCGTGACATTTTGTTGGTTCTCCCCAATTTTGTTTCTTCTTCTTTCTCATGTGTTCGCCGATCTGCGAACCGTGTCGCTCATGCTTTTGCTCGCATATCGATTTTCCCTTTGCAGGATTTGACCCCCCCCCCCCCCATGCACTCTTGTTAATTTAGGCTGATTGTGAGGCCCTCTAATCTATTACCTAGTTTGGTTTCAAAAAGAAGAACTTTCAGTTCATTACAACCCCCAGCATATCGGAATTTCAGGCAAGTGGTAATTCCATATGTAACCAAACAAACCAGTAGCACGAACACAGTTCAAAAAGAAAATTGGATTGTGTCACTAATTAAATGGTTTCTGATGAACATATACGATGGAGACCAAAGCAAAATTGGGCGAAGAATTCATAAATTGCAACAACGAAAACGAGGCTGTGGGATCCTACCTTCTTATCTTTTATCTCGCTCGACTGGATCCATGTCTTGATCTGATCTCGGTAACGTTGGAGTTTCTTGATCTCCTTCTTCAAATCCGCCTCGAACTTCTCCTTCTGGTTGGCATTCTCGGTGTCGTACACCTTCGTACAACAATAAAATACAAAACAGGGAAAAAATCATTAATACCCTAACGATCTCTCCTTGAAGGTGAATCGAAGCTCAGCGCCATCAGAAGCGCATATAAGAAGTGAGTCAATGCGGTGATCGGACCTTGTTCCAGATGCTGTCGAAGACGTCAACACCTTCCTGGACCTTCTTCAGAACCCTATCGATCTCTCCTTGAAGCTTTCGGCTTGCTCCCATGGCAGAATCTCGTCGTGATCACCGATAAAGCATGAAGCGATCGGGATTTAGGTTTTTGGTCTTTGGTCTAAGAGAGCAAGCGTTGATACCCGGAAGAAGCAGATGAATGAATACTTGTAGTAGTCACAAAAGACAGAAACGGCGTTTATACGAAACGCAGCGTTTAGTTCGGCGACCCCGTTTTTAAGTAAACCTCGTTTCTTTTATCACGCGAAATGGGGTTCCTTCCTCCAGTCCAGACGCGCGGCTAGGGTTCGACGGAGCGCTCCCCGGCGATTCTCCTCGACGCATCGATTTTCGCCGTCGTTGCACGCCGCCTCCACTCTCCGACGCCGTCGATGCACGCCGCCTCCACTCTCCGACGCCGACAAGGGATTTTCAGCGTTGCACGCCTCCTCCATTGCTAGGGTTTGGCATCAACAGTGACAGGAACTCCTCTTCTCCACCACGGCATGGACTTCTCTTCTCCAACAAGGGATTCTTTGCTCCACCACGGCATGGACTTCTCTTCTCCAACAAGGGATTTTTTGGTATTCCACTTCACTCCCTCCTTAGCTCCTTATGTTATCTCATTTTTGTTAATGTTTGATTGTGTTTGATTTTATTGTTAGTGTTTTTTTGGTAATATTTGTGTGTGTGTGTGTGTGTGTGTGTGTGTGTGTGTGTGTGTGTGTGTGTGTGTGTGTGTGTGTGTGTGTGTGTGTGTGTGTGTGTGTGTGTGTGTGTGTGTGTGTGTGTGTTTCTGTGTGTGTGTGTGTGTGTGTGTGTGTTTCTGTGTTAAAGTATAGCGCAATAGTTGTACGCTTCTAGATCGTAGATGATGGGAAGAAATATTGTTATTTTTATCAGAAATATAGTAACTATTATCAAAGTTATGTATTTTATGTGTGTTGAGTATCATATTAAGGAGAAAAAAATTAAAAACTTCATTTTGTTACCAAACAATTTTTTTAAAACTCCATTTTAATAAGCACTGAAAACTCCATTTAACTCAAACAGTTTTTTTGACAAAACTCTATTTCTCAGAAACAACTCTTTTTCAAAACTCCATTTCTGATCAGCAGTTTTCATCAGCAACAGCCCAACCAAACGCACCCTTAGTAAGATGGGAACACCTAAGAATTAGTGAATCTGATCATGAGCACACTCATTGTCATCTGAGCCCACCAGAATATGCATCTCTGGGGGAGGTTCTAGCTCTTGAACATACGAGAGGTCTCCATTGATAATTGTCGGATTAGCACTGCAATCTCAGGTAATTGTGTTCGATGTTACAATCACGAAGTCCGAAAACTCAATCTCTAATATAATGAACTCACCCCATAGTGCTATCAGAACAACGAAAGAACTGTTAATCCATTGGATGGCCGTCATTTGCGTCACACTGGACAACAATGCGATGGAACCCTAAAACAAAGATCACTTTAACAAAGATCGCTTGACGGAGGCCCTCTCACGGAGCTCAATGCTCCATCTTACCCGAGGCGAGGCGAGTTGGCCTGGTTTAAGGCGAGATCGCCTTAGGAGAGCCTACCCTGGGCGAGTACGGATCGACCTGACTCATTAGCCCTCCCTCACTAACCGCAGACAAGCATGGGATGCGGTTAGTATATGCGAAAAGGCGTGAGGAGCTGTTCGCAGGCCATTTTGGTCTGTATCTAGTAATTTGGTTAAGGCGGAGGAAGCTATCCGCAGACATTTAGGACCAGTTTACCCTTTGAAGAGTTTGCATATAAATAGGACACATTAAGTTTCAGATCAGCATAGATCCACCCCCCTTTGAAAGTCTGTGCTTTCTTCCTTGTGCTGTCTGAGACAGGCTCAGCTTCTGGTATTTGGGATGGGAAATCGAGTGAGATTTCCGGGTTAGTGGCGGGACCTCCTCGCTGCAGCCAGTTGGTCATTCCTAGAAAGCTACCTATCAACTGGTGAGGGCCAGTTCTTAGCTCGAAATACTTAGACTAGGGATCCGACGAAGAGAGAAATAACTCAAGCTACTCTCCAAGTCTCGAACAGGTTGGACTGGTATCCGGGTTCCAACAATATTGATGTCACATAAGGTGAGTCATATGACGTATAATTACGATCTCATATATAACATTCATTACTATTATGAGTATAAGACCTGCACCATCGACATTGAGAGTAAGAAAACATCATGTTGCAGGGGTGGATTCACGGATTGAAATGATGCATAAACTAGCTGTATAAATACAAAACCACTATTGAGGTCCACTTAGAAAATTTAAAATAACAATGAAAAGAGAATTAAAAGAGAAAACAACTTCATAATTAATTTTTCAAATAAAACAACAAAAACTTGAGCCCTAAATACTCAGGGTTTACTAATATTGCAAGAAAACATTAAATTAGTTTACACTTCCCCGGCAACGGCGCAAAAAACTTGATATGGCGAAAGTATGTGTATACGTAAGTGCACGTGTCGGATCAAGTAATATAAAGTAATGATCGTTCTTACAGGAAAGTGATTAATTTAACGCTTAGAAGTACTAGCTTAATCTTTTCTTTAAATTCAAGCGGATTAATTAATTTTTTTTAATAATGATTAAAAATAAATAAAATAAAACTAAACAACAATTTTCTAAGAATACTTTTTATCGATTTGGAGAAATAGTCTTGTATATTGATCTCATAAGCTTATTGCAATGAGTTTTAGTGATCGTTTATGAAATGTTTGATTGATTATCTTGCAACGATTTAAAAGTAGAAATCATTATCTGTCGATCTCTGAATTCTGCTTATTTCTTATTCTCTTAGTTATCTCTAACTTAGGTAAAACGAAGAAATAACATGAAACGCAAAAAGAAGATGAAATCTCTTTCTCCCTTTTACAATATATTAGATTTATGATACACTTGTACAACCCCGATATTCGCCTAGAGGTGAACGGAGACTAAGGAGTAACCAGCTTCACAAGAGTAATGTGGAAGGCGAGCCAGAATCTCAATGGTCGCTCGCAGGAAGGCGTGCGAGCCAGGCACTCGCCAACTGCGCGTAAGGAGGCAGGCGAGCTAGCCACCCGCCGACCGCTAGCGAGGGAGAGGGGCGAGTCAGGTTCCCGCGGTCCGCTTACAATGCTGTTCTAGGCAAACCAGATTCTTTCCAAGTTTTGATGTTCGACGAAGTTGCTTCTCAGTTCGACGAACGTCACGCTTCAGATTGGCGAGCCCGCATGAAGGTGGGCGAGCCGAGCGCTCGCCGACCGATCGCGAGGAAGGAGTGCGAGCCAGATCCTCGTGGTCTGCTCCTGAGTTCGACGAAAGCCGTTCTGAGTTCGACGAATTCCGTTCTCCGTTCGACGAAACCAGTTCGACGAACGTCACGCTTCAGCCCCGACGAACGTCTCTCAACGGCTATCTCTGTCCCGTCCCAGCGGACCCACTGGGACAAGCAATTGTCTCAGCGGTCCTCGGCCCTGTCTCAGCGGGAGAACTCGCAGGAGGAAGCGCAAGACCCGGCATCGGTGGATATCACCGGTAGGAATGCGAGCGGGGTCTTCACAGGCCGCTCTCCTAGAGGGGGTTTCAGATCCAACAGGTGGAAGAGGTAACAAAGAAGGGGAGCCAGAGCTTCAAGGGTCACTTGCAGGAAGGCGCGCGAGTCATGTCCCTGCGAGCACAAGCCTCAAGGTCAGCTCGCAAGAAGGCGGGCGAGTCGGGTACTCGCCGGCTGCTCGCGAGTAGGCGGACGAGCCGGATTCCTTCCAAGTCTTCGTGTTCGACGAACTTCAAGCGGCGTTCGACAAAATCAGTTCTCCGTTCGACGAACGGACTTATCCGTTCGACGAACTCGCGTCGTGCCTCGGTTCAACGAACTGGCTTCTCAGCCACGCTAACAGCCGTCCAGCCGGTTCAGCAGATTTACACAAGGCCAAAGGGAGCTCGCGAGAAGGCAGACGAGTCGGATTTCTTCCAAGTCTTCGGGTTCGACGAGGTCCGTCCTGCGTTCGACGAACACCGAGCATCTGTTGAGATCGACGAACTCAGTTCAGCGTTCGACGAAATCAGTTCTCCGTTCGACGAACGGACCTCTTCGTTCGACGAACTAGCTCCTCAGCTCAGCGAACTCCATCGACCAGCCAGTTCAGCAGATTTACACAGGGCCGGGGAAAGCTCGCCGAAAGGCATGCGAGACTGGGCCACGGTGGTCGTCGCCAGAAGAGGCGCGAGCCAGGCCTTCACAGAATGCTCGCCTATAAGGAGTTTCGCGAGCCCTACTCGCGAGTAGACTCGCGGGAGCTCTTGCGAGTGGTGCTCTCATAAACCACTCATCCATAAACTAAAGAGGTGGAATTACTCCTCTGCCCCTGGTGGTCTGCAGGTAGCCCCTCCAAACAGCGGAGTCTGACTGTTAGCAGGCCAAATTGGGGTGCGTTTAGTAGAAACCAAAAGGCGGAATTCCGTTATTGACAGACCATGAGCGAAAAACTATAAATAGACCACAAAGGGCACCTTGGGGGAGAGGTCCAATCTCAGTTCTCTGAGCTTCTTCTTCTTCCTTGGTTACTTTGGTTCAGCTCTCTAGCTCTCCAAGGTGCCCAAGTCTCAGCTTTGGCTTGGGAGGGGAAGTGCTCAACGATCTTCCGGGTTTGTGGTGGGACCTCCTCGCTGCGACTAAGGTCTTAGTCCGTTTCCAAGTCTCCGGTCTGCTCATTTCAAGGGACTAGTAAGGGCTAGCTGCCCCTCAACTTGTTGAGGGCCTGAGCTTCACAAGAGACCGAGAAATCGGTTTCAACAACACTTACGTCACTTCTCTCTCGAATCTTGCAGCACAGTATAAAGGTGAAAACTTTGGTGAAAATTTTACGCAACTCCTCTATCGAATCTTGTCTCGCAATATAAAACATGCATATTTAAATCAACTTACCTCATATCTCGAATCTTGCCACGCAATTTAGAAGATAAAAACTTAATCCAAAATTCCCAAGAACAAAATCATAAATTTAATACAGATAGTGTTTCAAACAATCACAAGACAATTGAAATCAAAATATCACAACAAACAAAGTACTTTCTGTTGGGTTTTCTAATACCATTTCAACCTCATATCTCGAATCTTGCCACGCAATTTAGAAGATAAAAACTTAATCCAAAATTCCCAAGAACAAAATCATAAATTTAATACAGATAGTGTTTCAAACAATCACAAGACAATTGAAATTAAAACATCACAACAAACAAAGTACTTTCTGTTGGGTTTTCTAATACCATTTCAAAAATGATAATACAACATATCATATATGCGCAGCGGAATAAATAACTAGAACAACCCAAAGAGTTAAGGAACTTGCGATTTTACTGATTCAAGAAATAAAACAACATCCACATCACAGTGCAGAAATTATACCTGGAGGTGATTTGAGTCGATACTCAAACCAAGATGCTCCTCACTGAGTCTGGTAGAACCTGTTGGGTTTTTCTAGAACCATACATCAAATGTAGGCGCAGTGGAAATGAAGAGAAACAACCCAAAAGACTTTGATCGGGCCATGAATATTGAATCAAGAAGTTAATAAAATACTAGCTAGGTATGAAATTACCTTGGTGGGATTGGATCAAATCCAACCTAGATGCTCCAAGAAGAAGATTGCCTTCGTCGGCTTTGCAAGAGTTCTCATATAGAATAATGTCTACGTCTCTACAGCAGTCCACACGAGCCGGGAGAAGAAGACTACACCTTGCGCTTCCACGGATTGCTAGATCCGCTTCAGGAAGAACAACACCGGCGACAATCGTCGGAGAGGAAGTCGGCGGAGGCGATTCAGACGGAACTCCTTCCGTCTAGGGTTCGAGCGGAACTCCTTCCGTCGGCTTTTATTTCGTAAGTGCTGAGAACCCTAAAAGAAGTCATATTTATACCCAAAGGATAAACAGCTTCTAGAAGAATCGCTATCCGCAGACCACACAACAAAATAGGGGCTTCTGTTACAATTCGTCGGGATTCCACGGAACAGTATTCGTCGAGTTTTCACGGGACAATCCGACGAATTCCGACGAATCCAATCAGACGGCAACATTTGCCGAGTGAAGGGTCTCTGTGACAGTTCGTCGGGATTCTACGGAATGATCCGACGAATTCCGACGAATCCAATCAGACAGCAACATTTGCCGAGTGAAGGATCTCTGTGACAATTCGTCGAGATTCCACGGAATGATCCGACGAATCTGACGAATCCGACGAATCATATCCGACGAAATCCGACGAATCCGACAAGTCATATCCGACGAATTCAGACAGCAACAATTGCTGGACTTCCCCATTCAATATGATGATTGGTAATCTTTACCAACACAGTTAATCTTCCAACTTCTCCACATGCTCTTATGTGCGACCCTGCAGGCTCATATCGCGTTGGCAGTGACATTACATGTTTGACCACTTCTAGATCACAATGGTAACTCCAACAGAACCAATCTTGAGTTGCAAGAACCGAAATAGATCGACCCCTCTACAGAGATCCACACAAGTGCTGGAGAACCTCGATGCCTTGTCGAACAAGGAATGAGTCGGAGAAGAAAAGTTCTCAGCGTCCCCACGGACTGCTAGATCCGAGACAGGGGAGGCGGCGACTGTCGGAAGAGGAGAGAATCCCTAGCGGAACACCTCCGTCGATGCTCTCTCAAACCACGAAACGGGTCGGTTACTCTGTCTCGCGCTACCAACCCTAAGATCGTGATCTGTTTATATACCAAGGGATGCGTTCGACAAACTGAAGGAGATCTGCGTTCGACGAACTCAAGAGATCTGCGTTCGACGAACTCAAGAGATCTGCGTTCGACGAACTCAAGGAGATCTGCGTTCGACGAACTCAAGAGACCTGCGTTCGACGAACTCAAGAGACCTGCGTTCGACGAACTCAAGAGACCTGCGTTCGACGAACTCAAGGGATCTGCGTTCGACGAACTCAAGGAGATTTGCGTTCGACGAACTCAAGCGATTTGCGTTCGACGAACTCAAGGAGATCTGCGTTCGACGAACTCAAGGAGATCTGCGTTCGACGAACTCAAGGAGATCTGCGTTCGACGAACTCAAGGAGATCTGCGTTCGACGAACTCAAGGAGATCTGCGTTCGACGAACTCAAGGAGATCTGCGTTCGACGAACTCAAGGAGATATGCGTTCGACGAACTCAAGGAGATCTGCGTTCGACGAACTCAAGGAGATCTGCGTTCGACGAACTCAAGGAGATCTGCGTTCGACGAACTCAAGAGATCTGCGTTCGACAAATGCGCTACACTAGCCCTCTGCCGTCTCAGCAGTCGACGAAGGCGCTACACTAGCCCTTTCCGTCTCAGCGGTCGACGAATGAGCTACACTAGCACTTTCCGTCTCAGCGGTCGACGAACGCGCTACACTAGCCAGTTTCGTCTCAGCAGTCGACGAACGCGCTACACTAGTCTGTTCCGTCTCAGCGGTCGACGAACGTGCTACACTAGCCCGTTCCATCTCAGCGGTCGACGAACGCCTTATACTAGCCATATCAGCGGTCGACTAACGCCTTATACTATTCGTCTCAGTGGTCGACGAACGTCGTATACTAGCCGTCTCAGCGGTCGACGAACGCCTTCAGTTCGACTAAATCCTTTAGCCAAATTTTGATTTAGCCGAATTCGTCTAAACACTTTAGCCGAATTTAACACAGTTCGTCTAAACACTTTTGTACAACCCCGATATTCGCCTAGAGGTGAACGGAGACTAAGGAGTAACCAACAAGCAAGGATAATGTGGAAGGTGAGCCAGAATCTCAATGGTCGCTCGCAGGAAGGCGTGCGAGCCAGGCACTCGCCAACTGTGCGTAAGGAGGTAGGCGAGCTGGCCCCTCGCCGACCGATCGCGAGGAAGGTGTGCGAGCCAGATCCTCGCGGTCTGCTCCTGAGTTCGACGAAAGCCGTTCTGAGTTCGACGAATTCCGTTCTCCGCTCGACAAAACCCGTTTGACGAATTTGCTTCTCGGTTCGACGAATTTGCTTCTCAGTTCGACGGGCGCCACGCTTCAGCCCCGACGAACGTCACTCAGCGGCTGGGCCGGGAGGGCCGGCCGTATCAGCGGTTATCTCTATCCCGTCTCAGCGGACCCGTTGGGGCGAGCACTTGTCTCAGCGGCCCTCGGCCCTCGGCCCCGCCTCTGCGTGAGAACTCGCAGGAGGAAGCGCAAGACCCGGCATCGGTGGATGTCGCCGATAGGAGGGTGAGCGGGGTCTTCACAGGCCGCTCCCCCAAAGGGGGTCTTAGATCCAACAGGTGGAAGATGTAACAAAGAAGGCGAGCCAGAGTTTCAAGGGTCACTCGCAGGAAGGCGCGCGAGTCATATCCCTGCGATTCCAAGCCTCAAGGTCAGCTCGCAAGAAGGCGGGCGAGTCGGGTAATCGCCGGCTGCTCGCGAGTAGGCGGACGAGCCGGATTTCTTCCAAGTCCTCGTGTTCGACGAACTTCAAGCGGTGTTCGACGAAATCAGTTCTCCGTTCGACGAATGGACTTATCCGCTCGATAAACTCGCGTCGCGCCTCGGTTCGATGGACTGGCTTTTCCGCCCGGCTAACAGCCATCCAGCCGGTTCAACAGATTTGCACAAAGCCAAAGGGAGCTCGTGAGAAGGCAGACGGGTCGGATGTCTTCCAAATCTTCGGGTTCGACGAGGTTCGTCCTGCGTGCGACGAACGCCGAGCATCAGTTGAGATCGACGAATTCAGTTTAGCGTTCGACGAAATCAGTTCTCCGTTCGACGAACGGACCTCTTCGTTCGACGAACTAGCTCCTCGCCTCGGCGAACTCCGTCGACCAACCAGTTCAGCAGGTTTACACAAGGCCGGGAAAGCTCACCGGAAGGCATGCGAGACTGGGCCGCGATGGCCGAGATGCGAGCCAGGCCCTCACAGAATGCTCGCATATGAGGAGTTTCGCGAACCCTACTCACGAGTAGACTCGCAGGAGCTCTCGCGAGCGGTGCTCTCATAAACCACTCGTCCGTAAACTAAAGAGGTGGAATTACTCCTCTGCCCTTGGTGGTCTGCAGGTAGCCCCTCCAAACAGCGGAGTTTGGCTGTTAGCAGGCCAAATATGGGTGCGTTTAGTAAAACCAAAAGGCGGAATTCCGCTATTAACAGACCATGAACAAAAAACTATAAATAGACCTTCAAGGGCACCTTGGGAGAGGATTCCGATCTCGGTTCTCTGAGCTTCTTCTTCTTCTATAGTTACTTTGGTTCAGCTCTCTAGCTCTCCAAGGTGCCCAAATCTCAGCTTTGGCTTGGGAGGGGAAGCTCTCAACGATCTTCCGGGTTTGTGGTGGGACCTCCTCGCTGCGACTAAGGTCTTAGTCCGTTTCCAAGTCTCTGGTCTGCTCCTTTCAAGGGACTAGTAAGGGCTAGCTGCCCCTCGACTTGTTGAGGGCCCGAGCTTCACAAGAGACCGAGAAATCGGTTTCAACATTTTGGTGTGGTGAGCGTGGAGCGCGGATGGTCCAGGAAGATTCCAAGACAGGAACATGGCGAGAGACGAAGAGCAAGGCGAGGAGCTCAACGAGTCGCCCCTGGTGGTGACGCCGAGGATGTTCTCAGACTTTCGGAGAGAAGTCCTCGAGACCCCCGGGTTCGCGGTCGCGTCGCTGCGATGCGAGTTCGCGACCCCGATGGTTCCGACGTCACATCTTCCCACAGCGTTTGGCGAGGATGCTCCGAAAGGAAGGGTAGGAAAAGAAGTGGCTGGCAGGTCAGCGCAAGATCTGGAGGGACGAGTGCTGTTCGCCAGCCCTCGAGCTCGGTTCCGGCGAGTGCGGGACAGGAGAGTGCAAGACAGGTAGGCGCGGGGAAGGCAAGCACGGCGCCGGCGAATGCGATTCCGGTGGGCGCGACACCCGTGGGGGCCAGCCCGGCAATGGTGGCTCTCGCGAGCTTGGCCCCGACGAGCTCCAGTTGGGCGAAAGAGCTCGGGGGGGGGGGGGGGCGAGCTGAGCAGGAAAGGGCAGCAGGGGGAGGAAGCCCCTTTTGCGAGTTGGTGCTCTCTGCACCCGTCCCGGAAGGGTTCAGAGAGTGGGACAGGGTCTACTACCATGGTCGGGACGACCCAGTCCAACACCTGCAATCGTTCGAGGACTCGTTATCTATCAGGCCGATGTCGGACGCCTTCAAGTGTCGGCTCTTCGTCGTCACCCTGAAGGAGAAAGCTCGGGAGTGGTTCCACCAACTTCCCGTCGGATCGATCTACGCATTCGAGGATTTGCGTATAAGTTTCTTGTTACGGTTTTCAACTTCGAAGAAGAGGAAGAAGGACGCTGAGTCCCACTTCAAAGTGAAGCAGGAGCCTAAGGAGTCGTCGGCTCATTATGCAGATCGGTTTCAGGAGGAAGTTCTGCTCACCCAGGAGATGCCCGGGTTTGCTCTTCAGCTCGCCTTCACGTTGGGGCTAAAGGAGAGTTTCTTCAAGATGGATCTGAAGAGGAAAGCCCCCGTCTCCTACGAGGAGTTGATGGAGAGGGTGGCGGAGGAGGTCAGGAGTGAGGAGGCCAAACCAGAGCTCACCAAGAGGCTAGCAAAGCTCACTGAGCCGGAGGTCAGGCAGCAGGAAGTAAGAAGAAGGGAAGAGCCCCGGGCCACGGAGGGGTGATGGAGGTAGCATGGCGGGGGGATGCAAGGTCAGGGAAGAGGCTGCGCCTTAGGAGGGGGTAACTTCTATGGAGGGCAAGGAAGACCCCAACAGTTAGGATGGAGGCAGGGTCCGAGGCAGATGCCTCCCCCGCCTCAACAGGCTATGACAATCAGACGAGGAAGAGGAGGAGGAGGAGGAGGAGGAGGAGGAAGAGGAAGGAGAGAAGGAGTGGAAGCAGGAGCGGGGATGAGAAGAGGAAACAGGGTGGTAGAGGCCGAGAGGGGAGAGGCGGCGTTGCCGTACTGTGACTTCCATGATAAGGAAGGTCACGCAACAGCCACCTGCCCCGAATTCTTGGAGACAAAAAGAGCTAGGATTCCGGTGCCGCGGCAGCAGCAGCAAGTGAGTATCAAGGAAGTCCTGCCTCGGGAGGACGAGGAGGAGAGGTGTGAGGACAGGGTCGACTTGGGGACCCGAGGAGGGAACAGGGTGATCCATGGGGGAATGGGGGTAGAGGCAACCCGCAAGGCAAGCCTTCATACCATCTACCGTCGGAGCGTGGCTTCGACATCCACGACTCCACCCCCAGCCGAAAACATCACTTTCTCTCAGAAGGACATGTCGGGTCATGAGGACCCTTTCTGCGACGCATTGGTCATCCAAACCGCCATCGAGAACTTCACGGTGTCCCGAATTCTCGTGGACAACGGGAGCTCGGTCAACGTCATCTTCAAGAGGGCATTTGATGACATGAAGGTGGAGGCCAGAAGGGTGTTGGCTTCTGATGGCCCTCTGTTTGGGTTCTCAGGAGAGAGGAAGGAGGTGGAAGGCGGAGTGGGACTCCATGTGACCTGGGGGGGGCAGTTCCGGAACTGCCGCTTCGTGATAGTGGATGCCCTAGCAGCTACAACGCTATCTTCGGAAGGCCTCTCATCAGCGTGTTCCGATGCGTCCCATCCACCTTCCACCAGTGTCTCAAGTTCAGCACCGGAGGAATCCAGATTCGGGTCCGGGGAGACCCCAAGGTGGCGAGGCAGTGCTATGTTACTGCTGTCAACACCATCTCTTGGATGGAAGAAGCGGAGGAGTGGGACAAGGTGATGGAAGAGGTGGCCGAGGCCGAGGAGGAGGAGGGGTTGGAAGGAAGGAGGGGTGAAGGAGTAGTTCATGCCCAGGAAGGGGTCACTGAGGGGCCAGGGCAGAGGAGGGGAAGGAGGGAGAGAAATAAGAAGAGGCCTCGGGAGAGGGGGCCGGAGAGTTGATGATGGTGGAAGAGGAAGAGATGGAGGAAGGAGCCAGGGGGCTCGCGTGTGGCGGAGAGGAGAACAATACCTGGGGGGAGCAATCCAGGTTGGAAGCTGTGGAGGAGGTGGTGGAGGTGGAGGTGACCACCAAGGCCGGAACAATTGAGAAGATCAAGATCGATGGGGAGCTCAGCCCCGAGGACCGGAGGAAGATCTCAGCGTGTGTCCAAGACAACGTGGATGTCTTCGCATGGAGTGCTGCGGAGATGTCGGGGATCGACGCGGATGTGGCGTGCCATCGCCTCAACCTCGATCCCGACACTCTCCCTATTCGCCAAAAGAAGAGGTCCACTGCTGACAAGCTGGAGGCACCTATTCGGGAGGAGGTGAACAAGCTCATCAAGGCCGGTTTTGTATCGGAGATCCAGTACCCCGGCTGGGTCTCCAACGTAGTGATGGTGAAAAAGGGGATGGTAAGTGGAGAATGTGCGTTGATTTTTCCTTGCTTAATAAATCATGTCCCAAGGATTGTTACCCCTTGTCTAGAATCGATGCGCTGGTTGACTCAGCCGTCGGTTTCTCTGTGATGTCTTTTTTAGATGCTTTTTCAGGTTATCACCAAATTCGCATGCACCCTCCCGACATCAAAGATGTCTCCTTCATCACAGGGGATGGATGCTATTGTTATAAGATGATGCCTTTTGGGCTCAAGAATGCAGGGGCTACATACCAACGGATGATGGACAGGGTCTTCCGCGAGCAGAAGGGGAGAAACCTGGAGGTCTATGTTGATGACCTCATGGTAAAGAGCTGGGACCTCAAGTCTCACC
The DNA here is from genome assembly GCA_033032865.1 of Dactylorhiza incarnata. NCBI lineage: Eukaryota > Viridiplantae > Streptophyta > Magnoliopsida > Asparagales > Orchidaceae > Dactylorhiza > Dactylorhiza incarnata. The sequence continues at coordinate 3,024,830 of JAWHQI010000309.1, read as the reverse complement.
TTCAGGACCTTGAAGAGACTTTTGGGACCTTGCGGAAGTACAAGATGAAACTCAACCCCCTGAAGTGTGTCTTCGGGGCTAGCAAGGGAAAATTCCTTGGCCACTTGCTCACCCCTGCAGGGGTGGAGCCTAACCCCGATAAGGTTAAAGCAATCTTGGAGTTGGGGTTGCCACAAAATGCGAAGGAGGTTCAACGCCTCACGGGAAAATTGGTCGGGCTCAGCAGGTTCCTCTCCAAGGAGGGTGAGAAGTGTGCACCTTTCTTCAAGGTGTTGTGGGGAAACAAGAAGTTCGAGTGGACCTTGGAATGTGTGGAAGCTTTCCAAGCTTTGAAAGGCAACTCACCCAGACCCCTCTACTCCAGGGGCCAAGACAAGGGGAGGACCTATCCCTATACTTAGGGGTAGGATCCGAGGCAGTAAGTTCGGTGTTGGTCCGAGAAGAAGGGAGAAGGCAGTTCCCCATCTACTACGTCAGCCGAGTGCTGAGGAAGGCGGAGCTCCGATACCCGATTTTGGAGAAGTTGGCGTTCGCCTTGGTGGTCTCGTCCCGGAAGCTTAGGCCATACTTCCAAGCACACTCGATCAAAGTGGTGACCGACCACCCGCTTCACAAAGTTATGGACGGGGTGGAACATTCAGGGAGGCTAGCCAAATGGTCCGTTGAGCTAAGTGAGTTCGGCATCGCGTTTGTGCCTAGGACGTCAATCAAGGCACAAGCGGTGGCGGACTTCATGGTGGACTACGCAACCGAAGTAGGGGAGCATGAATCACCTTCCCCGGTCGCCTGGAAGATGCTAGTGGATGGTGCATCAAGGAAGCATTCTTATGGAGGAGGGATCGTCCTGATAAGCCCCCAAGGAACAAACATCGAATAGGCCCTGAGCATCCATTTCCCTATTACCAATAATCAAGCCGAGTACGAGGCAGTGATATCAGGCATGCTGCTAGCTAGGGAGCTAGGAGTGCAGGACGTGGAGGTCTCAACAGACTCCATGGTGGTGGCATGCCAAATCAGGGGAGAATTTGAAGCAAGGGAGCCGACCCTCCAACGCTACCTAGAAATGGTCAAGGGGGTCATCGGCCAATTTCGCACTCTCCATCACACATGTGCCAAGGGAGGAGAGCACCCCGGCGGACCTACTGGCCAAGTTCGGCCCCCGGGCAGGGGGAACAGTGTCGGAACTCGTCCGACCTTCCATTGAAGAGGGGGAGCTGATGGAGGTGGATCAGCGAACATTGTGGATGGATCCCTTTATCAGCTTCCTGGCATCGGGAAAGTTCCCTGAGGGAGATGTTGACCAACGACGGTTCAGGTACAAATCTGTATATTACTCCTTACATGCAGGGTTGCTATACCGAAAAAGACTCTCGGGGCTCCTGGCTCATTGTGTGTCTGAGGAGGAGGTCCCGAGGGTCCTCGCAGAAATCCGCTCGGGGGAGTGTGGCAGTCACTCCGGGAGCCGGACTTTGGAAGGGAGAGTGCTGAGGCAAGGCTACTTCTGGCCTACCCTCAGCAAGGATGCAGCAGAATTCGCGAAGAAGTGTTCGAAGTGCCAGCTCTATGTAACATCCCGACTTTTATTGGGCCACTAGACCCTAGTGAGCCCAATAAAAGTAGGCCCGAGCAGTAGAAAACGACCATTTCGGGTATCGTAGCACGCCACTACCTCATTATTATGAATAGTGGCCGTACGAACCCCGAATTGACTTCCGTCAGTTCCGTTGGACTCGTATGGACAATACGAACGCAACGGAATTCGTTGCACTCCGATCCGAGGTCGTATAGAGAAAACGACCGTTTCGGGTATCGTAGCGCGCCACTACCTCATTATTATGAATAGTGGCCGTACGAACCCCGAATTGACTTCCGTCAGTTCCGTTGGACTCGTATGGACAATACGAATGCAACGGAATTCGTTGCACTCCGATCCGAGGTCGTATAGAGAAAACGACCGTTTCGGGTATCGTAGCGTGCCACTACCTCATTATTATGAATAATGGCCATACGAGCCCCGAATTGACTTCCGTCAGTTCCGTTGGACTCGTATGGACAATACGAACGCAACGGAATTCGTTGCACTTCGATCCGAGGTCGTTTGAAGAAAACGACCATTTCGGGTATCGTAGCGCGCCACCACCTCATTATTGTAAATAGTGGCCGTACGAGCCCCGAATTGACTTCCGTCAGTTCCGTTGGACTCGTATGGACAATACGAACGCAACGGAATTCGTTGCACTTCGATCCGAGGTCGTTTGAAGAAAACGACCATTTCGGGTATCGTAGCACGCCACCACCTCATTATTGTAAATAGTGGCCGTACGAACCCCGAATTGACATCCGTCAGTTCCGTTGGACTCGTATGGACAATACAAGCGCGACAAAACTCGTTGCGTCTCGATACAAGGTCGTGTGGGGAATATACCATTTGGGGCACTATGCAGACCACCCCAATGCAACGTATAAACTACGATGTGCACGAACCCGGAGTCAAAACCCCCAAGAAGGGGGCTGCCCTATTAGGGCAAGGGGAAGAGAGAGAAAGGAGGGGGGGGGGGGAAGAAAATATCCCCCCCCCCCACTCACCCTTCCTTCCTACACGTGGAAGGGAGGGAGAGGGGGAGGTGGCCACCCCTCCTTCCTATAAAAGGAGGGGCAGCCCTCTTCTTCTCCCCCACACCACTCTCTCTCTCTCTCTCCCCCTCCTCTGCCGACAGCCCAGCCTGCAGCCCCTCCTCCTCCTCCCTTGCCGGAGCAAGCCCACGACCGACCTCCTCCTCCTCCTCCATGGCCGGCCACCACCACCAACCCCCAACCCCTCAGGTAGAGATCTCCCCCTCCCCTTTCCTACCTCCCGGAGGAGGCGTTCAGGCCGCCGGCAGGCACGGCCGGCGGCGGCCGTGTCTTCCCCCGCCTCCCCCGTCTCCCTGCTTTCCTGTACGGGGAATAGCCCCTCCCCCGGCGGCGGCCGGCGGCTCCAGGCCGCCGGGCCACCGCCGGAGGGTTGCCCCCTCCCCGGCGCCCCGGTCAGTGGCGGCCGGGAGGGCAGCGCACGACAGGAGCGGCGGCACAGCGGGCCTGCATGGCCCATGCAGGCCACGCCGCCGCCGCCCGCCTTTTTTTTTATCCCTTCCCCGGCGGTGGCCGGCGGTGCCAAGCCGCCGGACCACCCCCGGAGGATTCGCCGGCCCCCGGCGCACCGGCCGGGGGCACCCCCCCACCCCATCCCTCCGGTGGAGGCGGTGGCGGCAAGCCTGCAGGAGGCGTACAGGCCGCCACCGCCCCCGTGCCCTTACGGCACAAACCCCGGTGGTAGCCGGCGGCGCCAGGCCGCCGGACCACCACCGGAGTGGTCGCCGGCCCCCGGCGCACCGACCGGGGGCGGCGCCGGCCACATCCGGCCGCTGCCGGCGGCGGCAGCGGCCGCCTCCCGTCCAGGTTGACGGGAGCCGCCCGATCTCCCCCGGGAGATCTAGCGGCTCCCGTAACCTAGACTCCCGCCCAATTCCTCCGCTTGTGTGCCCCCCACAGCGGATCCGCTGTGGATCCGCTGTGGGGACCCAAGGAGGGCGCCCGGTGTGGCGCCCTCAGCTTTCTCCTCTCCTCTAAACGCACACCAAAAACCCCTTCCCCTTCTTCTTTTTTTTTGAAAAAAAAAATGGGGCCTTTTTAGGAAAAGATTTCTAAACGGAAAATGTGCCCCACCCTTGGGGGCACCCCCTGTAATTTTTTGGGATTTTTAGGAGGGGTTTTACTATTTTTAAAACCCAATATAAAGTTTATTTTAGGTATTAAAATGCCCAAATATGTTTCTAAAAATCCCCAAATATTAGGGGCACTAAATATAGGTATTTTACAAATACTATCAAAGATAGGGGGTGTGGACTTGTGATTTAACCCCTCAAAAGCCTTTTCAAACAAAAAATAGACGCCCGGAAAAGAGCAAAATTCATTAAAATGAATCGGCGTCTCTTCGACGCATATTTTAAATACTTATCCAAAATTATGCGTATTAATCTAAAAAGATCGACTGAGCTCGGAGAAGCAACGCCAAAAATCGGAACGACACCGCGACGCGACGCCAAAACGTAACCCCGCCGCGACGATAATAAAAAAAACGGAGTCATCGATCGAAGCCTCCTCTTATGGAGTGATTGGACTACTAACCATTTCTTCTTATGCAATTACATTCTGTACTTCCGTTTAGATCCAGTCTCGTACTGGTCCCCCGCATTTACATTCTGTACTTTCGTTTAAATCCAGTCTCGTACTGGTCCCCCGCATTTACATTCTGTACTTGCGTTTAAATCCAGTCTCGTACTGGTCCCCCGCATTTACATTTCTGTACTTGCGTTTAAATCCAGTCTCGTACTGGTCCTATCATTATGGCCTTTGCTTTCGGCCTACTTTCTCCTATCATTATGGCCTTTGCTTTCGGCCTACTTTCTCCTATCATTATGGCCTTTGCTTTCGGCCTACTTTCTGCTTATCATTATGGCCTTTGCTTTCGGCCTACTTTCTGCTTATCATTATGGCCTTTGCTTTCGGCCTACTTTCTGCTTATCATTATGGCCTTTGCTTTCGGCCTACTTTCTGCTTATCATTATGGCCTCTGCTTTCGGCCTACATTCTGTTTAGTATTATGGCCCCTGCTTCGGCCTAATTTACTTACTAGTGCAGAGCTGCCGTGGCAACAGATGCGGTGCTTGTCCTCCCTTCGGCGAGGCCTTAGTTGGGGAAAACCCGGAGTTGAGTCCTTCCTCCCAGGTTAGCCCCAAGCAAGGAGCCCTCATACCGCTAAGTCTCCCGGTCCGGGGTTGTGAGACCGGTGGAGTGGAAATGCCACGAGGCCTAAGGGTTTGTTTTATATAAAGCGGGTGAAGATTGATTGGAAGTGGCGGGTTGGTCACGCTCGCAGACCGTTCGTACCGGTGCGGGTGGGTTGACGACTCATGGCGACAGGGAGATATGCGCAGCAGGTTATCACCCCTGAGCATGTAGATTTACCTCCGCTGGTCGGCCTTCAAATCGGCTCGTCGGATGTCGCTCACATCCAGTTAGTACACCAAGTTGTACAGGAGGGCCTGAATGATACGGTACGACTACATTCAGAAGTGGCAGGACTGGCCACTGTCACCGACGGCCACATCAGTGAGGCCCGCGGGGTTAGCTCCCCTGCTTGAACTAAAGCGGTCTAAAACTGTGTCGACACAGGGTCTTTGTGTGGGTACAGGTCTTGAGAACCTGGGGTGTGTGTATACGCGCGATAGTGTTATAGATTTATTATGCTGCGCGATTGTGGTTATTCGGGCAGGAGCCCCGCTTTATATATATATATATATATATATGTATGTATATGTTTACCTGCTGCTAACCCTTTCCTTGCTTCGGCTATTTCAATTCTGTCTTTAGCCGCCCCCTGGATACGGATCCGGGGAGGGGGATGTGTTTTCTGCTTAGCTCTGTGACTAACGGTTATTTCTTATAACCAATCACAGGAGACGGGACAGCGTGAAGCCCCCACATCACAGGTTGACCGGGAAGCCTTGGAGATGATCCGTTCGATTACCCCAGCCTCCCCTTCTATCTTCAGAGACGTGAGTACGAGTATATAAGGACGAGCCCAGGACTCCCTTTTGTCTTAGCATATGTAGTCTACGGACAATATTTTGTAAACGATAGGCTTCGGCCCCGTTAAGTTGTAAATATAAGCTGTATGTTTGTTTTGCCCATCTTTTGATTGCTTCCGCTATGTGTTCTGATGTGAGGTTATGATTCTCGTGCCTGACAAGGAGACCGCTCAGCGCTCGAGGGGGGATGGGACGTCACCACCCGGGGAGCGTTAAGGGGTCATTCTTGGGCAGTAAGATTCCCCCTCCCTGAACCGGTTCAGGATTGGGGAGGGGGGGGTCTTACAAATGTATCAGAGCCGACCACATGGGGCAGTCTTTCGATCCTCCTTTCCCCCGGTTCCGTTTCTTGGTTCGGGACGAACCATGCAGCGGAAGCCTGGTGGACCCTCTAGGTTAAGGTTAAGGACTCGAGACTGCACGATAGTACACCCACACGCTTTCCGCTTTCTTTCCTTTCAGTCCTGCAAAATGCCCTTAGTTTTGCAAGTTCTGACACCCGTTTGTTACTTCTCCAGATACCGGAGTCAAGTAATGGAAGGTCTTCCTCTCAAGACCAGTACCACCCTACCACTCCACCACCAGCTCAGACCGCTCCGGCCACAGTCCCATTCGGAGAGACAGAGCTCGGGCAGACCCTGGTAGCCCTGTTGGCCGCCTTCCAGACAGCCACTTTACGGCCACCCCAGCAGGCCACCGTACCCACTGATCTACTGACGACTTTCCGAGGGCTAAGGCCCCCCACCTTTCGGGGTACAGAGTCGGCCATCCAGGCCGAGGAGTGGGTGGAGAGGGTAGAGGAGCTTCTTGTAGGGATGATGTGCCCAGCAGTAGCCGCAGTATCCCTAGTAGTGACCATGTTGGAGGGCTATGCCCGGGACTGGTGGAGGGCAGCTAGCCGCTCCACTTTTAGAGGGCGACCCCTTAGCACCATTCTCTGGGGGGAGTTCTCGGATGCTTTCTTAAAGCATTTCATTTCAGATGCAGACCGGATGGCACTCCAGGAGCGGTTCCTACAGACCAGACAGGGAGATAGGACGGTTCCAGACTACCAGAGAGAGTTTATCCACCTGGCCCGCTTCGCCGGGACCTTAGCAGGTACAGATAGGGATAGGGCGGCCAGATTTTATCGGGGATTACGAGACGACCTCCGTCAGGCCCTGATCATGATATCCCAGGCATCCTTCCACACGATCGCCTCACATGCCACCGCTCTAGAGATGGATCAGCGGATGGTAGCCCAGCAGCGGAGGGGACACATAGGTATTCCCCGGACTCAGGACCGAGAGAGAAGAGCAGGTCCTCGCAGGCAGGGCCGAGACGAGAGGCAGCGGCAGCGTCACCAGCCATATAGGCAGGCACCCCAGCCCCGACCAGCACCCCAGCCTCGACCAGCACCCCCAGCCCCAGCACCACAGGTCGTCCCGGCCGCACGACGAGATGTTCCCTTCGCAGGGAACTGCTACCTATGCCAGCAGCCTGGGCATATACGAGCCTTCTGCCCACAGGCTACCGGGAGACCCGGTTTAGGAGCAGTACAGAGAGCGGCGGAGAGAGGACGAGGTGGACGCAGAGGACGTCCCGCAGGCAGGAGGGAGCCGGCTAGGCAGGGCAGAGCAGCACCGCTCGAGGCATACGCGTTGGATCTCCAGCACGGTCCTGCTCCTGACGTAGTGATAGGTATCTACTTCCGATAGTACGATATCCTAGGAAATGTTTTAGCTTATATATTGAGACTTTTTGTATATGTCATCCCTACTCTTGTATATCTGTGAAAAGCTTATGATTACGATATATATACATATATGTTATCAGGTTTACTTTTGGTAGAAGGTCGTCCCGCTAAAACACTGTTCGATACCGGCGCCACACACTCTTTCGTTGCACAAAATTTCATCGCCGACAAGGAGAACACGGTGCGATCATCCGGGATGTCAATCCGAATACGACTCCCGGATGGATCAGATATGACTTCCACCGAGAAGTGTTCCTTCCAGGCAATGCTAGGAGGCATAGAGTTCGAAGTCAACGCCACCATCTTAGCAATAACCGGGTTCGACATCATTCTGGGGATGGATTGGTTGGCCGAGCACAGCGCCCAAATCAATTGTTCGACTCGAGAAATCCGCCTCCAGAATCCGAATGGGCAATTTATCACGCTAGCGGGTATACCCTCCGTCACCCGCATTATCTTAACATCTGCACAAACCGTCAAGGCAGCTCGACGGAAGGACGAGATGTACCTAATCTACTTTGAGATGGAGAACACGACGCAAGTACTCGCTAAAGTACCTGTGATCAGGGACTTCCCAGATATCTTCCCAGAGTCACTCCCCGGGTTGCCCCCGCAACGGGAAGTAGACTTCCAAATCGAACTTACTCAAGGAGCCCGACCAGTGTCCCGAGCACCATACCGGATGGCCCCGAGGGAACTGGCTGAGCTCAAGATTCAGCTACAAGAGTTAGTCGACGCAGGATTCATACGTCCTAGTACCTCTCCCTGGGGAGCCCCAGTACTGTTCGTTAAAAAGAAGGATGGATCGATGCGCCTCTGCATCGACTACAGAGGCTTGAATAAACTCACCATCCGGAATACCTATCCCCTACCCCGGATAGATGAACTGTTCGATCAACTACAAGGCGCGTCCGTCTTTTCCAAAATGGACTTAAGATCCGGCTACTATCAACTTAGAGTACGAGAAGAGGACATTCCCAAGACCGCCTTTAGCTCTTGCTACGGACTATACGAGTTCATGGTAATGCCATTTGGATTAACCAATGCCCCGTCCGCCTTCATGGCTTTGATGAATACGGTATTCAAACCCTTCCTGGATCATTTCGTAATAGTCTTCATAGATGATATTCTCATCTACTCAAAGAACAAAACCGATCACTCCAGGCACCTCCAAATGGTACTACTTAAGCTAAGAGAACACTCACTCTTCGCCAAGTTTAGCAAATGCGAGTTCTGGATGGAAGAAGTCGGCTTTCTGGGACACACCGTCAACAAGAACGGAGTAGCAGTAGATCAAGCCAAGGTGCAAGCAGTACGAGATTGGCCGCCACTTAAGACAGCGGCAGACATCCGAAGTTTCCTTGGCCTCGCCGGCTACTACCGTAAGTTCGTCGAAGGCTTCTCCAAGATCGCATTACCACTTACCACCCTCACCAAGAAGGATGTGACATTCCAATGGTCTCCGGAATGCGAGGCGGCATTCATCGAACTAAAGAACCGGCTAATATCGGCCCCAATCCTAACCCTCCCCTCCGGTACCGAGGGTTTCCAAATCTATGCTGATGCCTCTCTGAAAGGATTGGGGGCCGTGCTTATGCAACATGGCAAGGTGATTGCCTACGCCTCACGTCAGCTCAAGCCGCATGAACTAAACTACGCCACCCACGATCTGGAGCTGGGAGCGGTAGTTTTCGCCTTAAAAATCTGGAGACATTACCTCTACGGGGTACGATGCGAGATCTTCTCCGATCATAAAAGCCTCAAATACGTCTTCACCCAGAAAGAGCTAAACCTCCGGCAACGCCGGTGGTTAGAATTTCTCTGTGATTATGACTTCGCCCTCCAGTACCACCCTGGCAAGGCTAATAAAGTTGCAGACGCCTTGAGTCGGCAGCCTCCGAGGACCGGGAGTTGGTTAGAAACGGTGCCAGAGGAGTTAGTCAAATCATTGGCAGAAATGGATATTATCCTCATCACCCGCAGAAATCCGATGGAATACCAAGCCCACCTCTATTGGATGGAGATACAGTGTGACATCAGGAATAGAATACGGGAAGCCCAGAAGACCGACGTTGAAGCAGCACCGATCATTCAGGCCTTGCAACACGGTGTACAAGAAGACTACAACCTGTATGATGGCATCCTGCAATACAGACACCGCATATTCATTCCCGCTGCAGAAGGGATCCGTGAGGAGATACTCCGTGAAGCTCACCAGACAAGGTACTCGATACACCCGGGAGTAGTAAAAATGTATACGGACCTGCGCAGGACCCTATACTGGCCAGGCATGAAGAAGGATGTCACCGCTTATGTAGCGCGCTGCCAAACCTGCCAAATGGTCAAAGCCGAATGTCGTAGCCCAGGAGGCCTACTACAACCCCTGCCAATTCCAGAATGGAAGTTCGAGGATATTTCCATGGATTTTGTCCATGGCTTACCCCGATCCCGTGCAGGTAACGACTCCATATGGGTAGTAGTGGACCGCCTCACCAAGGTAGCCCGATTCATCCCGAACCGGCAAGGCGATGGTGTCGACATTCTAGCCCGACTATTTATCGAGCAGGTAGTCCGATTTCATGGTATACCCAAATCAATCGTCTCGGACCGCGATGGGCGCTTTACATCGAAGGAATGGAGAAGAGTGCAAGCTTATCTGGGAACCAGATTAGCTTTTAGCACCGCCTTCCACCCCCAGACCGATGGGCAGACGGAAAGAACAAATCGGACGATGGAAGATCTCCTCCGATTATGCATAGTAGAGCATAACGAGCCATGGGAGCAGTTACTACCTCTGGTAGAGTTCTCATATAACAACAGTTTCCAGGCAAGCATCAGGATGGCACCGTACGAAGCCCTCTACGGAAGACGCTGTCGGACCCCGCTGTCTTGGGCACAGGATGAGGACCCCGAAGCCTTAGGAATCACCTACATCGACGATACCACCGCCGCAATAAGACTAATCCGGGAACGCATGCTGGAAGCGCAGAGCCGGCAGGCCAAGTATTACGACGCACGTCATCGACAAGTAGAATTCCAAGTGGGAGATATGGTGTTCTTAAAGATTAAGCCAATGCATGGGATATCACGAATCAAGAGGCAGAAAAAGCTGGACCCCCGCTATCTAGGCCCGTATCCCGTCATCGAAAGAATTGGCCCGGTGGCTTACAGGTTAGCTTTGCCAGCCGAGCTGGGGAGCCTTCACGACGTATTTCATGTCTCCTCGCTAAGACGTGTTCTGCGCCAACCAGAGCAGCACCTTCCCACCCCACCAACATCAGTACAATCCGACCGATCTGTCCGACTCGAACCTGTGAAGATAGTGGACTCCAAGATCAAAGAGCTGCGGAACAAAACGGTCACAATGGTCAAGATCTTATGGTCGAACGGTGGACGCGAGGAGTTCACTTGGGAACCCGAGACGCTCGTACGAGAGAAATACCCGACGCTCTTCCCCCAGGTACATCATTTAAACCCCTACTTTAGCCAATTTTCGGGGACGAAAATCTCTTTATTTTTATTGGATTGTAACATCCCGACTTTTATTGGGCCACTAGACCCTAGTGAGCCCAATAAAAGTAGGCCCGAGCAGTAGAAAACGACCATTTCGGGTATCGTAGCACGCCACTACCTCATTATTATGAATAGTGGCCGTACGAACCCCGAATTGACTTCCGTCAGTTCCGTTGGACTCGTATGGACAATACGAACGCAACGGAATTCGTTTCACTCCGATCCGAGGTCGTATAGAGAAAACGACCGTTTCGGGTATCGTAGCGCGCCACTACCTCATTATTATGAATAGTGGCCGTACGAACCCCGAATTGACTTCCGTCAGTTCCGTTGGACTCGTATGGACAATACGAACGCAACGGAATTCGTTGCACTCCGATCCGAGGTCGTATAGAGAAAACGACCGTTTCGGGTATCGTAGCGTGCCACTACCTCATTATTATGAATAATGGCCATACGAGCCCCGAATTGACTTCCGTCAGTTCCGTTGGACTCGTATGGACAATACGAACGCAACGGAATTCGTTGCACTTCGATCCGAGGTCGTTTGAAGAAAACGACCATTTCGGGTATCGTAGCGCGCCACCACCTCATTATTGTAAATAGTGGCCGTACGAGCCCCGAATTGACTTCCGTCAGTTCCGTTGGACTCGTATGGACAATACGAACGCAACGGAATTCGTTGCACTTCGATCCGAGGTCGTTTGAAGAAAACGACCATTTCGGGTATCGTAGCACGCCACCACCTCATTATTGTAAATAGTGGCCGTACGAACCCCGAATTGACATCCGTCAGTTCCGTTGGACTCGTATGGACAATACAAGCGCGACAAAACTCGTTGCGTCTCGATACAAGGTCGTGTGGGGAATATACCATTTGGGGCACTATGCAGACCACCCCAATGCAACGTATAAACTACGATGTGCACGAACCCGGAGTCAAAACCCCCAAGAAGGGGGCTGCCCTATTAGGGCAAGAGGAAGAGAGAGAAAGGAGGGGGGGGGGGGAAGAAAATATCCCCCCCCCCACTCACCTTTCCTTCCTACACGTGGAAGGGAGGGAGAGGGGGAGGTGGCCACCCCTCCTTCCTATAAAAGGAGGGGCAGCCCTCTTCTTCTCCCCCACACCACTCTCTCTCTCTCTCTCCCCCTCCTCTGCCGACAGCCCAGCCTGCAGCCCCTCCTCCTCCTCCCTTGCCGGAGCAAGCCCACGGCCGACCTCCTCCTCCTCCTCCATGGCCGGCCACCACCACCAACCCCCAACCCCTCAGGTAGAGATCTCCCCCTCCCCTTTCCTACCTCCCGGAGGAGGCGTTCAGGCCGCCGGCAGGCACGGCCGGCGGCGGCCGTGTCTTCCCCCGCCTCCCCCGTCTCCCTGCTTTCCTGTACGGGGAATAGCCCCTCCCCCGGCGGCGGCCGGCGGCTCCAGGCCGCCGGGCCACCGCCGGAGGGTTGCCCCCTCCCCGGCGCCCCGGTCAGTGGCGGCCGGGAGGGCAGCGCACGACAGGAGCGGCGGCACAGCGGGCCTGCATGGCCCATGCAGGCCACGCCGCCGCCGCCCGCCTTTTTTTTTATCCCTTCCCCGGCGGTGGCCGGCGGTGCCAAGCCGCCGGACCACCCCCGGAGGATTCGCCGGCCCCCGGCGCACCGGCCGGGGGCACCCCCCCACCCCATCCCTCCGGTGGAGGCGGTGGCGGCAAGCCTGCAGGAGGCGTACAGGCCGCCACCGCCCCCGTGCCCTTACGGCACAAACCCCGGTGGTAGCCGGCGGCGCCAGGCCGCCGGACCACCACCGGAGTGGTCGCCGGCCCCCGGCGCACCGACCAGGGGCGGCGCCGGCCACATCCGGCCGCTGCCGGCGGCGGCAGCGGCCGCCTCCCGTCCAGGTTGACGGGAGCCGCCCGATCTCCCCCGGGAGATCTAGCGGCTCCCGTAACCTAGACTCCCGCCCAATTCCTCCGCTTGTGTGCCCCCCACAGCGGATCCGCTGTGGATCCGCTGTGGGGACCCAAGGAGGGCGCCCGGTGTGGCGCCCTCAGCTTTCTCCTCTCCTCTAAACGCACACCAAAAACCCCTTCCCCTTCTTCTTTTTTTTTGAAAAAAAAAATGGGGCCTTTTTAGGAAAAGATTTCTAAACGGAAAATGTGCCCCACCCTTGGGGGCACCCCCTGTAATTTTTTGGGATTTTTAGGAGGGGTTTTACTATTTTTAAAACCCAATATAAAGTTTATTTTAGGTATTAAAATGCCCAAATATGTTTCTAAAAATCCCCAAATATTAGGGGCACTAAATATAGGTATTTTACAAATACTATCAAAGATAGGGGGTGTGGACTTGTGATTTAACCCCTCAAAAGCCTTTTCAAACAAAAAATAGACGCCCGGAAAAGAGCAAAATTCATTAAAATGAATCGGCGTCTCTTCGACGCATATTTTAAATACTTATCCAAAATTATGCGTATTAATCTAAAAAGATCGACTGAGCTCGGAGAAGCAACGCCAAAAATCGGAACGACACCGCGACGCGACGCCAAAACGTAACCCCGCCGCGACGATAATAAAAAAAACGGAGTCATCGATCGAAGCCTCCTCTTATGGAGTGATTGGACTACTAACCATTTCTTCTTATGCAATTACATTCTGTACTTCCGTTTAGATCCAGTCTCGTACTGGTCCCCCGCATTTACATTCTGTACTTTCGTTTAAATCCAGTCTCGTACTGGTCCCCCGCATTTACATTCTGTACTTGCGTTTAAATCCAGTCTCGTACTGGTCCCCCGCATTTACATTTCTGTACTTGCGTTTAAATCCAGTCTCGTACTGGTCCTATCATTATGGCCTTTGCTTTCGGCCTACTTTCTCCTATCATTATGGCCTTTGCTTTCGGCCTACTTTCTCCTATCATTATGGCCTTTGCTTTCGGCCTACTTTCTGCTTATCATTATGGCCTTTGCTTTCGGCCTACTTTCTGCTTATCATTATGGCCTTTGCTTTCGGCCTACTTTCTGCTTATCATTATGGCCTTTGCTTTCGGCCTACTTTCTGCTTATCATTATGGCCTCTGCTTTCGGCCTACATTCTGTTTAGTATTATGGCCCCTGCTTCGGCCTAATTTACTTACTAGTGCAGAGCTGCCGTGGCAACAGATGCGGTGCTTGTCCTCCCTTCGGCGAGGCCTTAGTTGGGGAAAACCCGGAGTTGAGTCCTTCCTCCCAGGTTAGCCCCAAGCAAGGAGCCCTCATACCGCTAAGTCTCCCGGTCCGGGGTTGTGAGACCGGTGGAGTGGAAATGCCACGAGGCCTAAGGGTTTGTTTTATATAAAGCGGGTGAAGATTGATTGGAAGTGGCGGGTTGGTCACGCTCGCAGACCGTTCGTACCGGTGCGGGTGGGTTGACGACTCATGGCGACAGGGAGATATGCGCAGCAGGTTATCACCCCTGAGCATGTAGATTTACCTCCGCTGGTCGGCCTTCAAATCGGCTCGCCGGATGTCGCTCACATCCAGTTAGTACACCAAGTTGTACAGGAGGGCCTGAATGATACGGTACGACTACATTCAGAAGTGGCAGGACTGGCCACTGTCACCGACGGCCACATCGGTGAGGCCCGCGGGGTTAGCTCCCCTGCTTGAACTAAAGCGGTCTAAAACTGTGTCGACACAGGGTCTTTGTGTGGGTACAGGTCTTGAGAACCTGGGGTGTGTGTATACGCGCGATAGTGTTATAGATTTATTATGCTGCGCGATTGTGGTTATTCGGGCAGGAGCCCCGCTTTATATATATATATATATATATGTGTATGTATATGTTTACCTGCTGCTAACCCTTTCCTTGCTTCGGCTATTTCAATTCTGTCTTTAGCCGCCCCCTGGATACGGATCCGGGGAGGGGGATGTGTTTTCTGCTTAGCTCTGTGACTAACGGTTATTTCTTATAACCAATCACAGGAGACGGGACAGCGTGAAGCCCCCACATCACAGGTTGACCGGGAAGCCTTGGAGATGATCCGTTCGATTACCCCAGCCTCCCCTTCTATCTTCAGAGACGTGAGTACGAGTATATAAGGACGAGCCCAGGACTCCCTTTTGTCTTAGCATATGTAGTCTACGGACAATATTTTGTAAACGATAGGCTTCGGCCCCGTTAAGTTGTAAATATAAGCTGTATGTTTGGTTTGCCCATCTTTTGATTGCTTCCGCTATGCGTTCTGATGTGAGGTTATGATTCTCGTGCCTGACAAGGAGACCGCTCAGCGCTCGAGGGGGGATGGGACGTCACCACCCGGGGAGCGTTAAGGGGTCATTCTTGGGCAGTAAGATTCCCCCTCCCTGAACCGGTTCAGGATTGGGGAGGGGGGGGGGGTCTTACACTCTATGCTCCACTCCAACTCCTCCCAGCCCAAAGGCTCTGTACCATCACAGCTCCGTGTCCCTTCGTTATATGGGGATTGGATCTGGTGGAACCCTTCCCCAGGCAAGCGGCCAAAGGAAGTTCCTACTGGTGATGATAGATTACTTTTCCAAATGGGTCGAGGTGAAGTCGCTGGCCAAGGTAACATCCCAGGTAGTGAGAAATTTTGTTTTGGGTGAAATCATTTGCAGGCATGGGCTCCCCCTAGCCATCGTGACGGATAACTGACCCCAATTCGCCAGCGAGGAATTTGTTAGTTTTTGCACCCAACTCGGCATAGACCTCAGGTTCGCGTCGGTCCACCACCCAAGGAGCAACGACCAGGTGGAGGCGGCGAATAAGATAATCGTCAACCTACTAAAAAATAAGGTAGAGAACCTCAGAGGCAATTGGGTGGAGCAGCTACCTTCGGTCCTATGGGCTCTGAGAACTACTCCAAGCACGGCCACCGGGGAGACCTCCTTCAAACTATCCCACGGGTCTGAGGTCGTTCTCCCGATAGAGTTCGAAGTCAAGACCCCCAGGGTGATCACTGCGGGCGAAGGAGATGGAGAATGGTTGATAGAAAATGATGCGGAGCAAAGGTTATCCCTGGACCTGGTAGAAGAGCTCCGAGACCTCGCTACTGTCCGACAGGAGGAAGTCAAGAGGCGGATGACCAGATACTTCGACCAGCACATCAGGATAAAACACTTCGAAAAAGGAGATTTAGTACTGAAGAAGGTTGACGCGGCCGGAAGAGGAGCCGCGGTTGGAAAGCTAGAGCCTAATTGGGAGGGGCCTTACATTGTAAGTGAAGCGCTCAAGTCAGGAGGGTACCACCTCCAGGATGTGGAAGGGGTATCTCTCGGCCGAGCCAGGAGTGGGGATGATTTGAAGAGATTTTATCCATAGCAATTTTTTGTAACTGACTTTTGAATATTTCCTACTCAATACATGTATTTTGGAGTGATTCTTTGGCAGGTTTCAAAGGGTTTGGTGCTGGAATGCCCTAGATCGATTCCGCTGTCGGGCTCTCATAGACGGTGGGTCAGGTTGATCTCTGGAGAGGCTGGCAATGTTTCAAGTGGTTTGGTGCTGAAATGCCCCAGATCGATTCCGCTGCCGGGCTCTCATAGACGGTGGGTCAGGTTGATCTCTGGAGAGGCTGGCAATGTTTCAAGTGGTTTGGTGCTGGAATGCCCCAGATCGATTCCGCTATCGGGCTCTCATAGACGGTGGGTCAGGTTGATCTCTAGAGAGGCTGGCAATGTTTCAAAGGGTTTGGTGCTGGAATGCCCCAGATCGATTCCGCTGCCAGGCTCTCATAGACGGTGGGTCAGGTTAATCTCTGGAGAGGCTGACAATGTTTCAAAGGGTTTGGTGCTGGAATGCCCCAGATCGATTCCGCTGTTGGGCTCTCATAGACGGTGGGTCAGGTTGATCTCTGGAGAGGCTGGCAATATTTCAAGTGGTTTGGTGCTGGAATGCCCCAGATCGATTCCGCTGCCGGGCTCTCATAGACGGTGGGTCAGGTTGATCTCTGGAGAGGCTGGCAATGTTTCAAGTGGTTTGGTGTTGGAATGCCCCAGATCGATTCCGCTGCCGGACTCTCATAGACGGTGGGTCAGGTTGATCTCTGGAAAGGCTGGCAATGTTTCAAAGGGTTTGGTGCTGGAATGCCCCAAATCGATTCCGATTTCGGGCTCTCATAGACGGTGGGTCGGGTTGATCTCTAGAGAGGCTGACAATGTTTCAAGTGGTTTGATGCTAGAATGCCCCAGATCGATTTCACTGTCGGGCTCTCATAGACGGTGGGTCAGGTTGATCTCTGGAGAGGCTGGCAATGTTTCAAAGGGTTTGGTGCTTGTTGAAACCGATTTCTCGGTCTCGAGTGGAGCTCGGGGCCCTCACCGAAATGAGGGGCAGCTAGCCCTTACCGGTCCCTCGGGAGAGGTAAGGTTGATGACTCGAGCCAAGAACGAAGACCCTAGTCTCAGCGAGGAGGTCCCTCCACTAACCCGGAAGATCGTTGAGCGCTTCCCCTCCCAAGCCAAAGCTAAGACTCGGGCACCTTGGAGAGCTAGAGAGCTCAAACCAAAGCGACCTAGGAAGAGAAGAGCTCAAAAATAATCTACCGGTCCTCTTCCAAGGTGCCCTTTGAGGTCTATTTATAGATTTTAGTTTTGTGGCCTGTCAATAACCAAATCCCGCTGTCCATTCTCACTATCCGCACACCGGATTGGTCTGCTAACAGCCAAACTCCGCTGTTCGGAGAGGCTAAACGCAGACCACCGGGGGCCTCTTGGTAGAAATCCCTTCCTGGACTTTTACGGGGCGAGCCAGCCCGCTTCGCGACCTCCCTCGCGAGTGGAGCTCGCGAGCCTCTGGGTCAGCGAATCCCAGAGGTATTATCGACACATTACATGGCTCGCTCGCCTGCACCACCTCGGCGAGTCCCAGGATGGCTATCCGCTCTCACTCTAGGCGGGCTCGCCTAGCGAACTCCTTCCTCAACTGGTTGGGCTCGCCGGATTGGTCTGCTAACAGCCAAACTCCGCTGTTCGGAGAGGCTAAACGCAGACCACCGGGGGCCTCTTGGTAGAAATCCCTTCCTGGACTTTTACGGGGCGAGCCAGCCCGCTTCGCGACCTCCCTCGCGAGTGGAGCTCGCGAGCCTCTGGGTCAGCGAATCCCAGAGGTATTATCGACACATTACATGGCTCGCTCGCCTGCACCACCTCGGCGAGTCCCAGGATGGCTATCCGCTCTCACTCTAGGCGGGCTCGCCTAGCGAACTCCTTCCTCAACTGGTTGGGCTCGCCAATTGCGACCCGGCCAAGCCCCAAAGTGGCTATCCGCACCCCAAAATGGCTAACTGCACCCCAAAATGGCTAACTGTACCCCAGGTGGGTCTGCTAACAACCAAGCTCCGCTGCTTGAGACCGTTACGATCGGAGCTCTCGCCTGCCTTCTCGCGGATCCTGTCCGCGACCCCTCCTCGCGGGGGTTGCGTTGCGAGAACCCCGCTGAAGGAGCTCTCGCGAGCTCTCTCGCGAGTGCCGCCAGCGGCATCCCCTTTGGAGGGTTGCCTTGCGAGGACCGCGCCAGCCCATGGTGGTGGTCTGCTGAGGTCTCGTCGGCTGGGGGTTGATCTTAGCGAGGTCTGGATCTCGCCACTCCCGTCTCGCTTGATTTCTTTATCCGGCGAATATCGGGGTTGTACACAATCCCCGCTCTTCGCGAGGACTAATGTCTTCGCGAAGAATCGTCCAACCCCTGATATTCGACCGCTCCTGGATGACCTGTCATTAATCTTTTGTGGGACCCACCATGCAGGCTATAAATATCATCACGAACCCCCATGGGTGCGCGTCGCTTCTTTTCCTTCTTTTGTCGTTCTAGCTGCCGGGAGATGCCGATTTCCGAAGAGGCAGAGGCTCGCCTGAGGGCGATGAGAGCCGGCGGGCTACCTCCCACGACCAGGGTACCCGCCTGGATGAACCGGCAGCCTCCTGCCCAGTCGCCAAAAACCAAGAAGGCGAAGGCGGTTCGCCTCTCTGGAGACGACTCCGTGACGCTGGACTCCTCCCCGGATGATCGCCGCCCCGCGAAGGTATGAGTTGTTCGAATTCACGTCTATAAATTGCTCTTCATTCGTTTTCACCCGCAGGATACCTTGCCGAGCGAGATTTGTGAGGAACGTGCTGAGGGGTCTCGGAAAAGCCCTCAGGTGGACATGAATCTCGCAGGAAAAGACATCACTGGTACGATCTGGATCTCGCATGCTGTAATATTTATGTCTAAACATATGATCTCTGTTACTATTTTCTTACAGTCCCGCCTCTGAAGTCCCCGATCCGCCCGTCGTCGCGACCTCCATCTCCGCTGCCTCCAGATAAAATCGTAGAGAAGCCCGGGTTCCAGCTCCTCACGAGCGAGGAGACGGGTGGCCCCGCACCGCCAAAGATTCCCCCGACCAACAGTACAGCTCATCCTGCCGGACTGGGCAAATCCCTCTACCCCCATTATGGAAACGTGTTTCAGGGCCGTCCTTCGGGTTCTCGCCCCCCTCTAGGTAAGTGTTATGACCTCGCCGACAGTTTACGTGATCTTTCGCTCATTACCTGACCTTTGGAGATCTCGCAGATTCTGCCGAGAACCCGCACACCGATTCTGAACTGGGCGACGACGAAATGTCCCCCCTTCCTGATCAGGTGGAAGATTTCTTAGGGGATCCGCGAGATCCTGAGATGATGAAACGGCGGGCCGCGGAGCTTTTGCGAAAGCACGGGCGAATGTTGATGGATCTCAGCATGCAGGCGAGACGGGACAGGGAAGCTGCCGAGGATAGACATGCGGTCCTGATGGAGGAATGTGCGAGGCTTCGTCAAGCGAGACACCGTGATCAGGATGAGATCGCCTCGACGCCGGAGGTACACATAGCGAGGATGAGGGACTACGCCTTTCTCACGGATCGGGAGGGTCGTTTGGCGGAGGAATATTATAACTCTAGGGCTCCGCCGAGGTCAGGGTCGCGGGGTGGTGGTCGGTGGAAATGGCTCCCCCACGATTCCCGCTAGTTGTTATGTCATGGATTTAATTGCAATGGATGTCGCTTGTTGTTAGAATATCTCGCTACTGTGGGTGACTTGCGTAATTGCCATTTATATATATTGGCTTTATTTCTATTGACAATAAGTTGTATCTGTTCTTTATGACTTCTCGCTCGGCTGCTGGCTAGTCTGCTTTATTTCACATTACGTTGCTCGTGCGAACCCTCTATTTTTGCCAAAGATATGTCTTGAAAGTGTTGATTACGCTAACCCTGCAGGTATTTATCCCTCGCGGACATGACCCGATGTTTTTTGTTGATATGCGTGCTCGCCGGCGCTTGGACTTCTTCCCGCCTTTTTGCTTTTGCTATAAATAAGCGGTGTTTATCGAGCCAACCACCGCATTTATTCTTGATCCTCTTCTTCTCCTTTTGCAGAGCTCTCGCTATTTCTCGTTCTCGCCTTTTTTCGCTTCTCGCAGGTTCGCAAGATGGGTGGTGATGCGGAATCGGAGGGACGGCGAAGGATTGCGAAGGCCTTCGCCGAGCACGGATTCTTTAACTGCAACCTAACAGACGAGGAGTATTTCAGCGCGGTCGCTGATTACGTCACCCCCCCATTCGAGGCGCGCCGCCCCAGCGAGGATGACACGATCAACGATCCGTTGGTCGACGAGTTGGCCATCCCCATCGCCCACTTTGCGGTTGGTTTGCGCCTTCCCTTGTGGCCGGAGGTTCGCCAGGTAATCCTCGCTCTCGCTTACCTCTTACTCATTTTGACACTCTAGTCTCGCTCGCCGCGTGAATTAATCTCGCTCTCTGTCCTTAGGTGCTCAAGCACTACGGCGTAGTTCCCGGTCAGCTCACACCCAACGCCATGGCGGTGATTACTGCCTTCGCTTGCTACCTCCGCGAAGAGCGAATAGAGTTCAGCCTTCCCGTCTTCAGGAAGGCGTTCTCCTTCCGCGCCTACAAGGATGGGACCGCGTATTTCGTGGGTACGGGCCCGAAAGTGGTTGAGACTGTCAACAAGGCCCACTTATGGGCCCAAAAGTTCGTCATCGTCAGGGGGAACTTCGGCAACGTTCCCTTTTCGCCGGTCCAACATGGCGAGACCACCTATCGGCCCACCGCCCTGGGCGGGCATGAAGCCCTCCTCCATCAATTCCTAAACAAGAAGAACTTCGAAGTCGCCTACCTCCGCCAAAACCTGGACACGTTGCTCCCGGTTCTCGCCGGAGAAGGTATGGATTTTTGCCTAATATGTCCGCCTCAATTCGCAAGTTTGTCATATTAATGCACCTGTTTATAGGCGAGCGAGATCTCCCCCTCCGTCCCCCTTACGCGAGCAACCGGAAACCTGATGCTCTCATGTCCCTCGCTACCATGGGGGCCGAAGCTTGCCGAGGCGAAGCCACCCCGGCCGAGCACCCCTCTCGCAAGAGGCAGGGAGCTTCCGGTGGTCACGGCGCGCCCCCAAAGTCTCCGCCAAAAAAGAGGAGTAAGAAAAGCGCAGCCTCGCTTGCTGCACCGAAAGGTAAGGAGCCTCGCGAGGCTGCCTTTGATGAGTTTGACCTTACTGGTCTCTCGGTGGGCGAGGACGAAGAGCCTGGCCAGGAGCCGACCAGGACCTCGGTCCTCCCTATCCCGGTGAATCATTACAATTTCGGGCTCGGCCAGAGGCGTCGAGACGAGACTGGCGAGCCCCTTGTGACTTGGAAACCAGAGACCAACCGGGTGGACATTTCTTCTATCCTCCCCTCCTGGGTGGAGAAGGAGACCGTCAGTGGCCACGCCTTCGATTTCTCATTCGCTCTCTACGGTCGCGAAGACGCGGGGTCCTACAAGGATGAGACTGCGAGGACTCTCGCCTATGAGAGCGCGAGGTCCCAACTGCGCTCGCCCACATGACGGGGAGGCGCTGTCTACAGCTTGAGCTTCAGAACGTGGAGCTCGCGAGGGCCTACCAGGGAATCCTTGCCGAGAACACGCAGCTGAAGGAGAAGCTCCTCGCCGCGGAGGGTGGGGTGGTGAGTTATCTATACCTCCAATTTCCTTTTTCTCTTAGCCCCTTCATCTCTCTAACCGGACCTGCTAGCAGGATGTCGAGGACGCCGGGAGGGCCAACGCTCGCATCAAGGATCTGGAGAGCGAGGTGACCGGGTTGAAGGCTTTGAACAGCGACCTTACCCGTGCGGTTGTCCCCCCCTCGCCTCGTCGTGTAAAGGAAGACCGGCGAGCGCGAGACGAAGAAATCCGCGTGGGGTCGATAGAGTCGGCTCGCTACATTTTCTCGGTGGCGAAGGCGATTGGCCTCTTGGCGGACGACGCAGCTGACATGACCCTGGAAGACATCGTTCCAGAGCTCTTCCTCCCCCTCCCGCCAGTGAAGGACAGCGATGATGAAGAAGGATCCGCAGGCGATTCCTGAGGCTCGCCGACTTTCTCATTTTGTGTTGTAATTTTTGATTGGCGAGGTTGCCAAGAAGTTGTAACCAAACTCTAAAGTGTTGAATATAAATTTTTGCTTTGCTCATCGTCTCGCCCCCTCTCTTTTTTTTTTGTATTGTTATTTTTATGTGTTGAATGTCCCGCTATTGTTTATCTCATCCTTCGCTTTCGCGGAGGTCATTCTCGCGCCGCACGCTATTGGGTAGGTGCGCTCCGGACGCTCCGGCTGCTTGGATCTCTCGCCGTTTGCCTTAGGCTTGTTGCGCTTTTGGGTATCTGTCTCGTAGGGTATTTTTTCTCTTGGCGAGAACTCGCCTCTTACCTAGTGCAGGCGACCTTTCTGCCGAGGACTAGATGTTTGGGATCGTATGAGATTGATCCTCGCTACTTGCGTAGTATTATACGCGACCTTTCTTGGCCGAGCGAGCATGTCCGACGAGCGAGACGGTTTGCCGACAAAAGACGTCAGCCTACCATTTCTCCCGAAACCGCCCGGAACCCCCCGTCTAGATGAGAGCCCGGGAGCGGGATCGATCTGGGGCATTCCAGCTCCAAAGTATCCAACCTTGCCAGCCTCTCCAGAGATCAACCAGAACCCCCCGTCTGGGTGAAAGCCCGGGAGCGGAATCGATCTGGGGCATTCCAGCACCAACATATCCAACCTTGCCAGCCTCTCCAGAGATCAACCAGAACCCCCCGTCTAGATGAGAGCCCGGGAGCGGAATCGATCTGGGGCATTCCAGCACCAACATATCCAACCTTGCCAGCCTCTCCAGAGATCAACCAGAACCCCCCGTCTAGATGAGAGCCCGGGAGCGGAATCGATCTGGGGCATTCCAGCACCAACATATCCAACCTTGCCAGCCTCTCCAAAGATCAACCAGAACCCCCCGTCTAGATGAGAGCCCGGGAGCGGAATCGATCTGGGGCATTCCAGCACCAACATATCCAACCTTGCCAGCCTCTCCAGAGATCAACCAGAACCCCCCGTCTAGATGAGAGCCCGGGAGCGGAATCGATCTGGGGCATTCCAGCACCAACATATCCAACCTTGCCAGCCTCTCCAGAGATCAACCAGAACCCCCCGTCTAGATGAGAGCCCGGGAGCGGAATCGATCTGGGGCATTCCAGCACCAACATATCCAACCTTGCCAGCCTCTCCAGAGATCAACCAGAACCCCCCGTCTAGATGAGAGCCCGGGAGCGGAATCGATCTGGGGCATTCCAGCACCAACATATCCAACCTTGCCAGCCTCTCCAGAGATCAACCAGAACCCCCCGTCTAGATGAGAGCCCGGGAGCGGAATCGATCTGGGGCATTCCAGCACCAACATATCCAACCTTGCCAGCCTCTCCAGAGATCAACCAGAACCCCCCGTCTAGATGAGAGCCCGGGAGCGGAATCGATCTGGGGCATTCCAGCACCAACATATCCAACCTTGCCAGCCTCTCCAGAGATCAACCAGAACCCCCCGTCTAGATGAGAGCCCGGGAGCGGAATCGATCTGGGGCATTCCAGCACCAACATATCCAATCTTGGCACAGCAGCAGTCAGAAACACAACGAACAAAAGTAAGATAATGATTGAATGACATAATAAAGTTTTTAAGGGTAGAATCGTTTCAAATCATCCCCACTTCGAGCTCGGTCAAGGGACATCCCTTCCACATCCTGGAGGTGATACCCCCCCGACTTGAGCACCTCGCTTATAATATACGGGCCTTCCCAGTTTGGGTTAAGCTTACCCACTGCGGCCCCTCTTCCGGCCGCATCGACCTTTTTCAGGACTAGGTCCCCTTTCTGGAAGTGCTTGATCCGGACATGTTTGTCAAAATATCGGGCCATCCGCCGCTTGACCTCTTCCTGCCTGATGGTGGCCAAGTCCCGGAGTTCCTCCACCAGGTCCAAGGACAGCCTCTGTTCTGCATTATTACCCTCTAGCCACTCTTCATCCCCTTCGCTCGCAGCGGTCACCCGGGGGGTCTTTACCTCGAACTCTATGGGGAGAACGGCCTCGGACCCGTGGGAGAGCTTGAATGGAGTCTCCCCGGTGGCGGTGTTCGGAGTAGTCCTCATGGCCCAGAGGACGGAGGGTAGTTGTTCCACCCAACTTCCTCGTAGGTTTTCCACTTTCTTTTTTAGCAGGTTGACGATTATCTTGTTTGCCGCCTCCACTTGCCCATTGCTCCTCGGGTGGTGGACTGAGGCAAACCTGAGGTCAATGCCGAGCTGAGTGCAAAAGCCGACGAACTCTTCACTCGCAAACTGTGGCCCATTGTCCGTCACTATGGCTAGAGGGAGTCCATGTCTGCAGATTATTTCCCCCCACACAAAATTTCTTACCACCTGAGAGGTTACCTTGGCTAGCGCCTTCACCTCTACCCACTTGGAGAAGTAATCGATCATGACTAGCAGGAACTTCCTCTGACCGCTGGCTTGGGGAAAGGGGCCGACCAGGTCTAACCCCCATATGGCGAAGGGCCAGGGGGCCGTGATGGTCCGGAGCCTCTGAGCGGGGAGGAGTTGGAGCGGAGCATAGAGTTGGCACTTCTGACACTTTCTTGTGAACTCTGCTGCATCCTTGCTGAGAGTGGGCCAGAAGTAGCCTTGTCTCAACACCCTCCCTTCCAGGGTCCGACTCCCGGAGTGACTGCCGCACTCCCCGGAGTGGATTTCTTCCAGCACCCTCGGGACCTCCTTCTCGGAGACACA
The DNA here is from genome assembly GCA_033032865.1 of Dactylorhiza incarnata. NCBI lineage: Eukaryota > Viridiplantae > Streptophyta > Magnoliopsida > Asparagales > Orchidaceae > Dactylorhiza > Dactylorhiza incarnata. Next base: position 2,999,846 of record JAWHQI010000309.1, on the reverse strand, counting down.
ACGAGCCAGGAGTCCCGAGAGAGTCTTTCTATATAGGCCCCCTGCATGCAAAGAGTAATAGGCGGACTTATACCTGAAGCGCCTCTTGTCCACATCCTCTCCAGGGAACTGTCCGGAGGATAGGAAGGTGATGAGTGGATCCATCCACGAGGCCTGCTGATCCACTTCCATCGACTCTCCCTCCTCGATGGAGGGCCGGAAGAGTTCCGAAGTCGTTCCCCCCGCTCGAGGACCAAACTTGGCTAGGAGGTCCGCCTGGGTGCTCTCCTCCCTCGGCACATGTTTGATTGAGAAGGTGCGGAACTGCCCGATGACTCCCTTAACCTTCTCCAGGTACAGTAGGAGGGTTGGATCCTTTGCTTCAAACTCGCCTTTGATCTGGCATGCCACCACCATGGAGTCTGTGGAGACCTCCACGTCCTGCACACCCAGTTCCCGGGCCAGCCGAAGGCCCGCTATCACTGCTTCGTACTCCGCCTGGTTGTTGGTAATTGGAAAATGGATGTTCAAGGCTTGCTCAATCCGAGTCCCCTGAGGACTCACCAGGACTATTCCCCCCCCGAAGGAGTGTTTTCCCGACGCTCCGTCCACCAACATCTTCCATGCTTCCGGGGAAGGTGGCTCGTGCTCCTCCACTTCGGCCGCGTAGTCGGCCATGAAGTCTGCCACTGCTTGAGCCCTGACGGATGTCCTGGGTACGAAGGTGATATTGAACTCGCTTAATTCCACGGACCACTTTGCCAACCTTCCTGAGTGTTCCACCCCTTCCATGATTTTGCGGAGCGGATGGTCGGTCACCACTTTAATTGAATGGGCTTGAAAGTAAGGCCGGAGCCTCCGGGCCGATACCACCAAGGCGAAGGCTAACTTTTCTAGGATTTGGTATCGGAGTTCCGCCTTCTTCAGCACTCGACTAACATAGTAGATCGGGAACTGTTTCTTCCCCTCCTCTCGGATTAGCACGGAACTTACTGCCTCGGATCCTACCCCTAGGTATAGAGATAGGTCCTCTCCCGGTCTCGGTCCCTGGAGTAGAGGGGTTTTAGTGAGCTGTTCTTTCAGGGCTTGGAAGGCCCTCTCGCACTCCGGGGTCCATTCGAACTTCTTGTTTCCCCGCAGTACTTTGAAAAAAGGTGCACATTTCTCTCCCGCCTTGGAGAGGAATCTACTGAGCCCAGCCAATTTCCCTGTGAGGCTCTGGACCTCCTTCGGGTTCTTCGGCGACTCTAACTCCATTACCGCTTTAACTTTGTCCGGGTTGGGCTCCACTCCCGTGGGGGTGAGCAAATGGCCCAGGAACTTCCCTCGGCTTGCCCCGAAGACACACTTCAAGGGATTGAGCTTCATCTTGTACCGCCGCAGGGTCCCGAATGTCTCTTCGAGGTCTCGGAGGTGGGTCCCGAGGTCTCGGCTCTTAACCATGAGGTCGTCGACATAGACCTCTAAATTTCTTCCTTTCTGTTCGCGGAAGACCCTATCCATCATCCTTTGGTATGTTGCCCCGGCGTTCTTGAGCCCGAAGGGCATCATCTTATAGCAATAACATCCATCCCCCGTGATGAAGGAAACGTCCTTAATGTCCGGGGGATGCATGCGGATTTGATGGTAACCTGAAAAAGCATCTAAGAAGGACATTACAGTAAAACCGACGGCTGAGTCAACCAGCGCGTCGATTCTAGGCAAGGGGTAGCAATCTTTCGGGCATGCTTTATTAAGAAGTGAAAAATCGATACACATACGCCACTTACCTCCGCCCTTCTTTACCATAACGACGTTGGAGACCCAGCCTGGATACTGGATCTCTGATATAAATCCGGCCTGCAGGAGTTTGCCCACCTCCTCGCGGATGGGCCCTTCTAGCTTGTCTGCGACGGCTCTCCTCTTCTGGCGGATGGGACGGGCACCGGGGTCGAGGTTGAGGCGATGGCACGCCACATCTGCATCGATCCCGGGCATTTCGGCGGCGCTCCAAGCGAAGACGTCCACGTTCTGTTGCACGCAGGCTAGAATCTCCGCCTGATCTCCTGGGCTGAGTCCTCCGCTGACCCGGACTTTTTCCACCACCCCCAGCCGGGTGACGACCTCGAGCTCCACGACCTCGTCCACGGCCTCCAACCGGGACTGCTCCCCCCAAGCCTTCTCTTCCCCGGCACAAGTGGGAGCTTGAGTCTCTTCCTCGGCCTCCTTCCCTATCATCATCAGCCCTTCCGCCCTTTCCTCCTGGGCCTTCTCCTCTTCTTCCTTTCTCTCCGCCCGGGGTATCTCAGCCACCCCTTCCTGGGCATGAACTTCTCCTCCCTTCTTCTCTCCAGCCACCTCCAGACCTCCGACTTCGGCTACCTCTTCCATCACCTTGTCCCACTCCTCGGCCTCTCCCATCCAGGAGATGGTGTTGACAGCCGTCACGTAGCACTGTCTTGCCACCTTGGGATCCCCCCTGACCCGCACCTGGACCCCTCCGTCGTTGAACTTGAGGCACTGATGGAAAGTGGAAGGGACGCAACGGAATGCGCTGATGAGTGGCCGTCCGAAGATGGCGCTGTAACTGCTCGGGGCGTCCACTATGACGAAGCGACAGTTCCGAGACTGCCCACCCAGGGTCACATGGAGCCCCACCCCTCCTTCTACTTCCTTCCTCTCCCCCGAAAATCCGAACAGAGGGCCATCCGAGGCCAACACCCTTCTGGGCTCCACCTCCATTTTGCCGAATGCTTTCTTGAAGATGACATTGACCGAACTCCCATTGTCCACTAGGATTCGGGAGACGGTGAAGTTCTCGATCGCCGTCTGGATGACCAGCGCGTCGCAGAACGGGTCTTCGTAGCTCGGCATGTCCTTTTGGGTGAAAATAATTTTTTCGGTCGGGGGTGGAGCGGTGGATGTTGACGCTACGCTCCGGCGGTAGATGGTATGGAGGCTAGCCTTGCGGGTTGCCTCCACCCCTACCCCCCCATGGATCACTCCGATCCCTCCTCTATTCCCCAGATCTGCTCTATCCTCACATCTTTCCTCCTCCTCCTCCCGAGGTTCCACCTCCACGATTCTTAATGGCTGCTGCGGTGGCGGCGCGGGTGCTCGACCCCTCTTCACCTCCAGGAACTCCGGACAGGTGTCCGTGGAGTGGCCTTCCACATCGTGGAAGATGCAGTAGGGCACCGCCGTTTCCCTGGCCTCGGCCTCCGCCACCCTATTTCTCCTTCTCCTAGCGGCCGCCGTTTCCGCTTCTCCTCCCCTCCCTCTTCCTCTCCCCCGGCCAATCGCCATGGCCTGTTGAGGTGGGGGAGGTAGCTGCACCGGGCCTTGCCTCCACCCCAACTGGGGGGGCCTCCACTGACCCTCGAAACGGTTACCCCTTCCTGGGCCGTAACCCCTTCCCTGCCCCTGCATTCCTCCACCTTGCGGCCTCCATCCCCCTTCCGGGGCCCGGGGCTCTTCCCTTCTTCTGACCTCTTGCTGCCTCAACTCCGGCTCACTGAGCTTTGCAAGCCTCTTGGTGAGCTCGGGGTTAGCTTCTTCGCTCGCTACTTCCTCCGCCACCCTCTCCATCAACTCCTCATAGGAGACGGGGGCCTTCCTCTTCAACGCCATCTTGAAGAAACTTTCCTTCAACCCGACCGTGAAAGCGAGTTGAAGTGCAAACCCAGGCACCTCCTGAGTGAGCTGCACTTCCTCTTGGAACCGATCCGCATACTGAGCCAACGTCTCCCGGGACTCCTGCTTCACCGCGAAAAGAGAGTCAGCGTCCTTCTTCCTCCTCTTTGAAGTCGAAAACCTTAACAGAAAACTTCGGCGCAGGTCCTCGAACGCGTAGATAGAGCCTGCCGGAAGCGAATGAAACCAGTCCCTGGCCTTCTCCTTGAGAGTGACGGCGAAGAGCCGACACTTGAAGGCATCGGACATCGGCCTAATGGAGACCGAGTCCTCGAAAGACTGCAGATGCTGAACTGGGTCATCTCTGCCATTGTAGTACACTCTATCCCATTCTCCGAATCCCGCCGGAACGGGCGCAGACAACACTAACTCGCAGAAGGGGCTTCCCCCTCCTACCATCTTCTCTCGCTCGGCTCGCGGACCCAGCTCGCTCGCCAAGCTCGGGATCGCACTCGCGAGGGCGACGCTCGCCTGAACCACCCCGGCTGTCGTCGCGTTTTCCTGGCGTGCGTTCGCCTGTGTCGTGCTCGCTGGGGCAGAGCTCGCCGGCACCGAATTCGCCGGCGCGGAGCTTGCTAACACCGGGCTCGTCGGACTGGCGAACAACACTCGCCCTTCCCTGTCATGTCCTGGTTCAATGGCAACTTCTTTTCCAGCCCTTCCTCCTGGTGCCTTCTCGCCGACTGTTGTTGGGGGAGTGGTCGCCTGAGGTGCCGGGGTCGCGAATTCGCTCCGCAGAGCCGTGACCGTGAACCCCAAAGTGTCGAGCACCTCCTTCCTGAAGTCCGCGAACATCCTAGCCATGGCCTCCTGAGGAGTCTCGCCGAACTCCTCGCCCTGCTCTTCATCTCCAGCCATAACTCTTCTCTGGGACTTTCTTGAACCAGCCGCGCTCCACGCTCACCGCACCAAAATGTTGAAACCGATTTCTCGGTCTCGAGTGGAGCTCGGGGCCCTCACCGAAATGAGGGGCAGCTAGCCCTTACCGGTCCCTCGGGAGAGGTAAGGTTGATGACTCGAGCCAAGAACGAAGACCCTAGTCTCAGCGAGGAGGTCCCTCCACTAACCCGGAAGATCGTTGAGCGCTTCCCCTCCCAAGCCAAAGCTAAGACTCGGGCACCTTGGAGAGCTAGAGAGCTCAAACCAAAGCGACCTAGGAAGAGAAGAGCTCAAAAATAATCTACCGGTCCTCTTCCAAGGTGCCCTTTGAGGTCTATTTATAGATTTTAGTTTTGTGGCCTGTCAATAACCAAATCCCGCTGTCCATTCTCACTATCCGCACACCGGATTGGTCTGCTAACAGCCAAACTCCGCTGTTCGGAGAGGCTAAACGCAGACCACCGGGGGCCTCTTGGTAGAAATCCCTTCCTGGACTTTTACGGGGCGAGCCAGCCCGCTTCGCGACCTCCCTCGCGAGTGGAGCTCGCGAGCCTCTGGGTCAGCGAATCCCAGAGGTATTATCGACACATTACATGGCTCGCTCGCCTGCACCACCTCGGCGAGTCCCAGGATGGCTATCCGCTCTCACTCTAGGCGGGCTCGCCTAGCGAACTCCTTCCTCAACTGGTTGGGCTCGCCGGATTGGTCTGCTAACAGCCAAACTCCGCTGTTCGGAGAGGCTAAACGCAGACCACCGGGGGCCTCTTGGTAGAAATCCCTTCCTGGACTTTTACGGGGCGAGCCAGCCCGCTTCGCGACCTCCCTCGCGAGTGGAGCTCGCGAGCCTCTGGGTCAGCGAATCCCAGAGGTATTATCGACACATTACATGGCTCGCTCGCCTGCACCACCTCGGCGAGTCCCAGGATGGCTATCCGCTCTCACTCTAGGCGGGCTCGCCTAGCGAACTCCTTCCTCAACTGGTTGGGCTCGCCAATTGCGACCCGGCCAAGCCCCAAAGTGGCTATCCGCACCCCAAAATGGCTAACTGCACCCCAAAATGGCTAACTGTACCCCAGGTGGGTCTGCTAACAACCAAGCTCCGCTGCTTGAGACCGTTACGATCGGAGCTCTCGCCTGCCTTCTCGCGGATCCTGTCCGCGACCCCTCCTCGCGGGGGTTGCGTTGCGAGAACCCCGCTGAAGGAGCTCTCGCGAGCTCTCTCGCGAGTGCCGCCAGCGGCATCCCCTTTGGAGGGTTGCCTTGCGAGGACCGCGCCAGCCCATGGTGGTGGTCTGCTGAGGTCTCGTCGGCTGGGGGTTGATCTTAGCGAGGTCTGGATCTCGCCACTCCCGTCTCGCTTGATTTCTTTATCCGGCGAATATCGGGGTTGTACAGTGCTGGAATGCCCCAGATCGATTCCGCTGCCGGGCTCTCATAGACGGTGGGTCAGGTTGATCTCTGGGGAGGCAGACAAATAGGTTACTCATGGTAAGAGACTTGGCTCGCAAGCAACTTCAAGGTCCGGGCGAGGCGAGACCAGGGGCCCGTTCGCATAAGAGAATGGATCGCGGTAGAGCGACTGAGCCAGCTGTTCGCAAAGTTTCCTGTGAATCTTGGTGGCGTGAGTAAAGACGGCGAACCAGAAAGGGCCCGTCGTCACAATGGTCCATGGATAACGATGAAAGCTCGCAAGAGGCGAGTGCGAGCGAGGAAGGGTAATGCTGGCCCCGCTCGCAAGGTTCCCCAACAGGGTACATCCCAAGCAAGGATAATGTTCTACAACATGAGTCTTATCATCGCCGCAGAAGAGAATGAGGCGAGAGCGACCTAGATACAACACGGCAACGGGAGAATTGTCAATTAAGGAGACGCGAACGCGAGCGTCAAATGAAAGCTTTAAGGGCGCGAGCGTGAGAAAATCAGAATCGCGCGAGCACGAATGAAAGAGCGCATGCGAATAAGAAATAAGGCAATATCATTGGAAAGATAGACAAAATGTTTCTTTTTCATTCCTCACAAATGGCTACAGCCAAACGACGAGCTGGCCGGCAAAAATAGAAATTTTTACATTATAAACAGTAAAAAAGTTTAGGCGGCTCGTCGGGTAACTCTTTAATCACTCTCACGATCCTCTATCTCGGAGATTGGCGCGATAAGTCGGGGACGACTTCTTCCGCAGTGAACTCCATGGCGTCGGGAACGATCATGTCCGCCCCTTTAAGGGTATCAAGGACGAGTTCCGTGATCCCCATCGACATTTTGCGATCGGCTTACTTTTCGCCTCGCGACTGGCCGCGAGCTCCAACTCGCGGAGGAGGGGGGGAAGCACCGTCAGGGTCAGATCGCGAACCTGGGCCTTGAGGCAAGTATTCTCCGTTTCCAGGTCGGCGATCCTCGCGTGAAGTTGGCTGACGGACTCGGCATCCTGGGAAAAGTAGGTCAGCAAAGGAAAAACGATTCGAGACAGGACAAGACTTTTGCAAAACATTGCTTACCAGTCCGCCTTGAAGGCTGGCAAGGAGGCCTTCAGACAAGGTCTCCTTCCCTTTAAGTTCCGCGACCTCATCCGCGGACTTTCGGAGCTCAACGTTGAGCTCCCTGATCTCCCTGTCCGCGGTGAAGTATCGGCGGCCCACCATGTGGGTAAGCTCCGTCGCTCGGAACTGGGCTCGCATGGCTTCATATATGATGCCCTTCTGCGTAAAGGCCCGAAAGAGGGAGGCGTCCTTGTGACCGTAGAGCCCGAAGGCGAGGGAGAACGCCTCACAACCTTGTCGTCCTCCACCCAGGAAGGGAGTAGAGAGGAGCAGATGATCTTGTTCTGCTCGGGGTCCCACGCGAGTACCGACTCGCCAACTACGTCCGAAAGCTTCGCGCCGAGCCCAAAATTCGTGTGGCTCGTCGGCTTGGGCTTGCCGGTCGCCTCCTCTGGCTCGCCACTCGCCGCAGCGAGCTCCTGATTCGCTGTGAGAGAAGGGTGGATGTCTGGTTCGGAGAGATCCATGACCTCCTTCGCCTTGGGGGCGGAGGGGGTTTTCTTGGTCTTCTTCGCCAACCCCTGCGAGGCGGGCCGGCGTGGAGGAAGGGACCGTTTCTTTCACGACGAAGAGCTCGGGACGTCGCGAAAGGTCTCGGCAACCGCACTCGCGAGCGGGCCAGAGGTGAGAGAGGAAGAAGGCGCGTGCGGAGGGTTGAGTGGAAGTTCGCGCTCTCCTGCAAGGATGACTAAGAGCGTTAGCTAATCGAAGGAAAGGGGAGTGAGGAGATTTGCGAGCGCGAGTCAGACCTTCTCCTTGGGGGACAGGCGGCAGCAGGTCCACCCGCTCTTGAAGGAAGGCGACCTCAAAGTTCTATCCCTGAAGATATTGGTATAGATTCGCGTCATAACCCCCTAACGAGGCGGGAGGGCGATAAGCGGCCTCGTCTCGCTGGGTTGGGGTGTAGGAGATATTGTCGAAGGGGCCCTTCACCAAGACGTATTTCTGCGTCCAGTGTTGGGATCTGTTCACCGTCTTGCAGACGGTGACATGCTGGCTCGCGAAATGAGCTGTCCCATCTTTGTACGCTCGAAAGGAAAACACCTTGCGGAAGACGAGCAGGCTAAACTCGATCCTCTCCGCCCGAAGGTAACTGGCGAACGCGACCACCACGACGATCGCGTTCGGCGTCAGCTGGCTCGACAGAACGCCGAAATATTTGAGCACCTAGAAAATCGACAGGGGTTAGGGCGTTATTCGCGAAGCGAGCCAGGAATACAAGGGTCAAAGAACAAACATACTTGGCGCACTTCCGGACAAAGGGGGAGTCGCAGCCCGTTCTCAAGTGAGCGATGGGGATAGCGAGCTCGTCGGGGTGCGGGTCGTTGATGGTGTCTCGCTCAGTAGGGCAGCGAGCCACGAACTCGGAATGGATGTACTGGTCGACAGTGGCGAGGTATTCCTCCGTTGTGAGGTTGGCGCAGAAGAAAAGGCCCTCAAGGAAGGCTCCGGAGCACTTGGCCTGCCCCTCCGCCTCCACATCGCCGACCATGGTGTTTGGAAAGCTGCGAATCACAAAAGTGGCGAGAGCGAGCTAGATTTGCGAGAGAGTTAGAAGAGGAGGAACGCGAAGGAGGAATAGTAAATGTGGTGGTTGAAAAGAAAAAAGACCGACTATTTATAGAAATAAAAAAGGCGGGAAGAAGTCGAAGCGCCGGTGTCTGCGGGTAGCGGATTCGCGCGGTATTTTTCCGCCTCCAGGGGTCCTATTCGCTCCCAGTGAGTCAACACCTTGCCGAACTTCCTCCCGTTAATCGTCGGCGAGCTAGCACTGGGTAATGAAACAAAGCAAAACGCGATGGCAGGACGCGAGTGCGAGTAATAGAAGCATAAAAAGTAACCAAAGAATGAGCGAGCCAGACATAGCGAAAGAAAAGATGATAAAAATGGAAAATAATGGCTCGCAAGCGAGTCAAAATATCATTATTACAGACTTTTAAAAATTGTTCGCGACCCCTCCCTACGAAGGAGAGGGGGAAGAAAAATAATAAAATGCCAACGGCGAAGCAAGAGTTCTTAATATCGCAACCATTTCCAGCGTCCGCGACCCCGTACACCAGAGCGAGGGGGGACTCGCGGGTAGTGATACTCGCGAAGCGACTGGCTCGCCTGGTTCGTCAGCCGCATGTAATCCTCAATCCGAGCAATGTACACCCCGGGGGAGGTCGCATCGCCATGATCAACCGGCCGCACCTCGACGAGGATGCGCGCGTTCGCGTCCTCCATCGTGGCAAATCTTTCCTCATTCGCGAGCCGGTCCAACCTATTCTGTTCGTGTAGATCTCGCAGCAGGTAGGTATGCTTCTGGAATATCTCGGTGACCCGCCTCTTCATTCGCGCCGGATCACTGGGGTCCCCCAGAAAATCTTCGACCTGACTTGGCGAGGGGGGTGGAGACATCTCCAACGCTCCAGACTCCGACTCGGTGAGCGGGGTCATGGAATCACCTGCGAAATAGAAATCAGCAAGAAGGTGGAAAGTGACACCCTATAGCGACGGTCTAACCTAGTGGAGGAATTTGAGTACTGGGCCGCTAGCGAGAGGTGCCTGGTTGGCCTCTGAATGCTTCAACGAAGGCAGGGGTAAAGGCCTTACCCAAACCGGGAGCGAGCCCGGGCTCGGCAATCAACGTCCCTCCATGGCTCCTTTGTCCCAGAATGCCGAATCCAGGAGTGACGATGGTCTGATTCGGCGGGGCAGGCAGGTCCGCGGGAGGAGGGACTCGCTCTTCCAGGTCCGCGAGAGGGGACACTGCACAAGGAGTAAGTGTGATTTGGCGAGTCAAGAGATACGAAGGAAGACAAGGTAAATCACTCACCTCGTTGCGAAGGCGGGTCCCGCAGGTCGACGGCCCTCGCATTTACGAGAAGAGTATCAGCCCCGCCGGTGGATGGGATGTGGGTCTCTGTGATTGTTTTCCCCAAGGTATTCTCACCCGTGGAAGCGTTCTGCGAGTGGGGAAGTAATGTCGAAAGAAAAAGACATTAAACCGCCGAACTTGACGGTAGTACCTGCGAGGCGAGCCCGTCATGGGGGGAGTGCGGCGAAAGAGAGGACCCACCCACACCAGCCAGGCGCCGAACGACCTTTGCCGTTTTGATGGAGGGTGGAGGCGGAGAGCGCTGCGGAGAAGCCCAGGAGACGATGGCGGCAGCTTTCCCCTTCTGGGCTGCTTGCGAGGCCTTCAGGCGAGCCAACATTTCTTCTTTTTTAGACATCGCGTTGGGGCTCGCGGCGAGTAAGAAAAGGGAGAGAAGAATAAAAAAGTTTGAATGCCGGCCGGGAAGGGTGGTATTTATAGTGGTGGGCATGAGGCCCACCGAAAGATTCTCATCACGTCACCAGGGGATCGACGAATACCAGGGGTTGGACGGTTCTTCGCGAGCCTAAAGAGCCTCGCGAAGAGAGGAGATTGTGTACAACCCCGATATTCGCCCAGAGGTGAACGGAGACAAAGGAGTAACCAACAAGCAAGGATAATGTGGAAGGTGAGCCAGAATCTCAATGGCCGCTCGCAGGAAGGCGTGCGAGCCAGGCACTCGCCAATTGTGCGTAAGGAGGCAGGCGAGCTGGCCCCTCGCCGACCGATCGCGAGGAAGGTGTGCGAGCCAGCCTGAGTTCGACGAAAGTCGTTCTGAGTTCGATGAATTCCGTTCTCCGTTCGACGAAACCCGTTCGACGAATTTGCTTCTTGGTTCGACGAATTTGCTTCTCAGTTCGACGGGTGCCACGCTTTAGCCCCGACGAACGTCACTCAGCGGCTACGCCGGAGGGCCGGCCGTCTCAGCGGCTATCTCTATCCCGTCTCAGCGGACCCGCTGGGGCGAGCACTTGTATCAGCGGCCCTCGGCCTCGCCTCAGCGGGAGAACTCGCAGGAGGAAGCGCAAGACCCAGCATCGGTGGATGTCGCCGATAGGAGCGCGAGCGGGGTCTTCACATGCCGCTCGCCCAAAAGGGGTCTTAGATCCAACAGGTGGAAGATGTAACAAAGAAGGCGAGCCAGAGTTTCAAGGGTCACTCGCAGGAAGGTGCGCGAGTCATATCCTTGCGAGCCCAAGCCTCAAGGTCAGCTCGCAAGAAGGCGGGCGAGTCGGGTAATCGACGGCTGCTCGCGAGTAGGCGGACGAGCCTGATTCCTTCCAAGTCCTCGTGTTCGACGAACTTCAAGCGGCGTTCGACAAAATCAGTTCTCCGTTCGACGAACGGACTTATCCGCTCGACGAACTCGCGTCGCGCCTCGGTTTGATGGACTGGAGTCTCCGCCCGGCTAACAACCATCCAGCCGGTTCAGCAGATTTGCACAAAGCCAAAAGGAGCTCGCGAGAAGGCAGACGGGTCGGATGTCTTCCAAATCTTCGGGTTCGACAAGGTCCGTCCTGCGTGCGACGAACGCCGAGTAGCAGTTGAGATCGACGAATTCAGTTCAGCGTTCGACGAAATCAGTTCTCCGTTCGACGAACGGACCTCTTCGTTCGATGAACTAGCTCCTCACCTCGGCGAACTCCGTCGACCAACCAGTTCAGCAGGTTTACACAGGGCCGGGAAAGATCGTCGGAAGGCATGCGAGACTGGGCCGCGGTGGCCGTCGCCAGAAGAGGCACGAGCCAGGCCCTCACAGAATGCTCGCCTATGAGGAGTTTCGCGAACCCTACTCGCGAGTAGACTCGCGGGAGCTCTCGCGAGCGGTGCTCTCATAAACCACTCGTCCGTAAACTAAAGAGGTGGAATTACTCCTCTGCCCCTGGTGGTCTGCAGGTAGCCCCTCCAAACAGCGGAGTGTGGCTGTTAGCAGGCCAAATAGGGGTGCGTTTAGTAAAACCAAAAGGCGGAATTCCGCTATTAACAGACCATGAACAAAAAAACTATAAATAGACATTCAAAGGCACCTTGGGAGAGGATTCCGATCTCAGTTCTCTGAGCTTCTTCTTCTTTAGTTACTTTGGTTCAGCTCTCTAGCTCTCCAAGGTGCCCAAGTCTCAGCTTTGGCTTGGGAGGGGAAGCTCTCAACGATCTTCCGGGTTTGTGGTGGGACCTCCTCGCTGTGATTAAGGTCTTAGTCCGTTTCCAAGTCTCCGGTCTGCTCCTTTCAAGGGACTAGTAAGGGCTAGTTGCCCCTCGACTTGTTGAGGGCCTGAGCTTCACAAGAGACCGAGAAATCGGTTTCAACAACTTTAGCCGAATTTGTCAAGTATAGATCTATTCGTTTAAAACTTTTAAACGATTTCCCATTGAGACATTCTCAACTTAATTCCAAACAGTCACATGATTGGTCCTCCACTCGTATCCAATATGAGCAAGGCCAACTCAATTCATTCTCCAATTTCTCCAAACACTTTTATGTGCGATCATATATGCTCATATTGCGTTGACAGTAAGACTAACTGTTGATTGATTTGAGATCACCTCAGAAACTCCAACACTTTCACCATACAAGACAAATGAAATTAGTTCATGACGAAAGAGAGATCACACACAATTGAAAGATCTTACTAGACATGGTTAGAGATGATGAAGAAGTGCAGAAATTTCCTCCCAAGCAATGGCCAAAATTCTCCTTCTCCAAGCCCGGGCCGAAACTCTCCTTTATTTTCTCTATTTTTGAATTTCTCCAAAAGATCCCTAATTTACTCTCTATTCGTATTTATGGGCGTTCCTTCTGTAATTTCAAAACTCCCACTGAAGAGTCGCCTCTTTCCATGTATGCAACTACCGTCACTTTTAAATTCAGAATTAAAGGCTGAATTCTTGGAATCAGAACAACCGAAAAAGTTCTTGTAACAACTTTACTTAGACAAAACTGATTTTTGCTTCGCTTCTTTGAGTTGAATTTTTCTTCGACATTTCTACAATGAAAATCACATAATACAATAATAGTCATCCAAATTTAAGTAAATGATATAAATAACCATATTCCATTCATTTTAATACATGTTTATGCAATAAAGAGTGTGTAGCGCCAAATTTATAGGTACCAATAACTTCTTTTTATGAAGTTATGAGTAGGAAATAAAACATAAACATTAAGAGCTTAATTAAAATAGATAGAAGCCAACAGCTGGTGATTAGATGCAACTTTGACAGTGACATATATAATTTGATCTTCCCCGTTAACTCTAACGATATTCTCCGTTAACTCAGACCATTCCACCGTTAACTCTAACGATTTGCCCATTGACCCACTCCCCTGCATCGGAGCTAAGAAACCCTACCACCGGCCCAATGTCTTCCGGAACGCCGATCCGCCCCATGGGATTCATCTCCGCCATCCGCCTCACATCCTCCTCCGTCTTCCCGGCATAGAACAGCTCCGTCGCCACCGGCCCCGGCGCGACGCAGTTCGCCGTGATCCGCGTCCCCTTGAGCTCCTTGGCCAAAACCCTCACCATCGCCTCCACCGCCGCCTTCGACGCCGTGTACGCCCCGTACCCCGGCCGATTCATTAACACGAGCGACGTCGAGATCGCGATTATCCGCCCGCCTCCGCCGCGGACGACGTGGTTGGCCGCCTCCTGGAGCACGAGGAAGGCGCCGCGGGTGTTGACGGACATGATGGAGTCGAAATCGGCGACGGGAGTGGCGGAGATCGGGTGGTAGTTAGGGTCCATGATGCCGGCGGCGTGGACGACGATGTGTGGGGGAGAGTTGAACGCTTTCTCGGTGGTTTCGAAGATTGACCGCACGTCGTCGGGGTTGGAGACGTCGGCGCGGATGGGGATGGCGCGGGGGATGGAGGAGGAGGCGTTGAGTTCGGCGGCGATACGATCGGCTTCGGCGGAGCTGGAAGTGAAGACGAGGGCGACGGAGGCGCCTAAGGAAGCAAGGTGGAGGGCGATGGCGCGGCCGATGCCGCGGGTGGCGCCGGTGACGATTGCAACGCGGCCGTTCAGAGGGAGAGACATGGCGGTGCGACTTGAATGTGAATGGCTTGGGCTTGGGTATTTGAAGAATGAGGAACAATTTATTTAATTAAAATAAATAATTTTATATTATTATTATCACATTATTTTCCAATGAGGAACAATTTATTTAATTAAAAGAAAGAGTATTATATTATTATTAGCAAATTATTTTCCATTATTGGCAATTTGGCAAATAGTTGACATTGACAACATAAAAAATGGGTTAAATTGGGACTGTAATTATTTTCCATTATTGGCAATTTGGCAAATAGTTGACATTGACAACATAAAAAACCGTCCGTTTTCGGTACGTATACGTACATATCTCCTAGGTGCGTATATATAAGACTTTTTATCGCAGTGGGCCCTCCTTTCACCGTGAAATTTCTGCATAAAAAATGGGTTAAATTGGGACTTTAGTCATCTTTTTTTTCTTCTTTAAGAATTTAGGGTTAAAATTTCATCAACTTTAAGATTTAAATCTCTAAATTCATTTCAGCCAATATTTACAAAATAAATATTTCTCTAGATATCAAAATAATGCTGAGTTAACAAATTTTTTTAATTCTAGTAAATAAAAAATCAATTTTTTTTTTAATTCTAGCAGCTAAGTAGGATGCCAAATAAGTCTCTAAACAACTTTTTTTTAATGTTGAGGAGGATTTTAACCAATTATTCTATTGATGTTATGCAATTTTTTTTTCTTTCCGTAATTTGCTACGACATCTACCTTCAGTAAAGCAATGAGTTGGTCCTCTTTTTTTTGCCAATTGTTAACCGCACCCCAGTTTTGGCTATCCGCAATCCTTTTATATGAAGTATTACGCATTTTTTTGGAAATACACCATGTACAAGCATTTTTAGGAAAAGTGTTCAACACGAAAGTTGTAGATATCGTCTAGATCTACAACTTTCGTGTTGAATTTTTCCTAAAAATGCATCCACAATGCGTATTTCCAAAAATTCGTTATAGTTACGCCCATGTTTCAATTCGAGCGGCAATACATCTTGTGCGTGCATTTTTAGCAAACGTGTGTCGATATCTACAACTTTCGTGTTGAACATTTTTCAAAAAAATGCTTGTACAAGACATATTTCTAAAAAAATGCGTAATACTTCATATAAATGGGTTGCGGATAGCCAAAACTAGAGTGCGATTAACAATTGCCTTTTTTTTCATCTTCATCTTCGTCCTTCTATAGATTAGTGGATTTGCATAAATTTTTTCATGTAGATATTCTTGTTCTGCTTTTGATGATATATTTCTCTTTCGCATATGTGATTTTAAAAATAGTTTTTATGGATTCTAAATAAGAAGGGCTATATTATGTGAATCATAATCAAAGTTAAACTAATTTCATCCTGCAACTAAACAGAATTTCTGATAAATTTCAATTCTACTGACTGAACTTCATCTTACAGAAGAACAATACAATTAGAATTCTACATAAAGTCAATTTTTGCATATATTGATTTTCATCAGAAAGTCAATTATCTGCGTATGAACAACCACTTATAGGAAATTTAAATAATAACGAGAAATCAAAATCTCTAGCTTGGGTGGATGAGATAGAGAGATGGGTAAAGAGGGGTTCGAGGAATTTTCTGTGTTATTTTTCATAATTTTCATCAAGCACCTTCTGTGGTTTGCTCTCCCTTATCCTTGTGTTAATGGATCCTTATGTCTTAGGAATGATGTCGTCTGACCCAGTCTACTCTAGGACGAAGTCCGGACGAGAGGATTCTCCTAACTTTTATTTTTGCTCTATTTTAGTGCAACTTTTGTCTTCATTATTCAGTTTCTCGGTCATCTCTCAAATTTCTGCTTCATAATGTGGAGTTTTGACAGCTTCCACTGGGTCAAGATTTAACTTCCACCACTGATCCATGCTAAAAATGTTTCTGTTTGAGAGACAACGATGACCGATGTCGAGATCTCTCTTGCAAAAGGAAGATTGTCGTCATCCTCGTCAAGAAATTTATGACTCCGTTGTTTGAACATTTTTTCTCCGTTATGATATTCAGAAAACACAAAATGTTGTTTTTTGATTATTTGAATAGTCTCCGTTTAGAACCACTAATCGGTCGCAGCGTCGTTTTATGCTTGATTCCAACTAGCTTCATTCAAGAACACTGTTTTGTCTTCGACTCCAACCGCTACTTCTCAACAACCACCGCCCACCCCCCAGGCGAATTTTTTGGGTCCGGAGCCCGTTTCCAAATTTTAGGTCCGGGATTTAAGAAAAGAGAACTTCTGACGTATTTTTTTATCTCTGGATATAGAAATGGATTTTAGGATATCAAAAAAGCCTAAAAGATCCTCTGGAGATCATATTTTATATTCTGATCTCAAAAATGTCATCTCCTGGAGATTACCCGGAGTCCGGACTCCGGACCCAAAAATCTTGCCCCAAACAGACCCAATTTAGTGAAAGTGGGCCCAACATATGGGCTTTGGGTTTCTTTTTAATACTTGATATAACATATTCTGAAGAGCCTTAGGAAATTATTTGCTAGCTAGCTTATGATGAAGAAAAAGTTAGCCCTTTCAAAGGAATTTGCTAGTTAATTTGAATATATATATATATATATATATATATATTAAAATTTAACCATAATTAAATAGATATTAAATATTAATTAGAATATTAATGTAAAAAAAAGGTAAGCTATTTCAGGCCAAATCTTATACTGCTGACATCTTCTCACAAGATAACAATCAAATAAGATATTAAATTTTCCGCAACTAAAGAATTAGTATGCTATTTTACAAAATATATTTCAACTAGGATGCTATTTTGCACAAAAAAAAAATTGAACCAATTTAGCCAACTTCTTTTTCCTTAATGCCCTGCCATCAAAGTCTGATAACGATCGAAATTCACTAATACTCAAAATTGATCGAAATTCACTAATACAAGCAGCTCAGAATTAAAATCAAGTCGGACCAGAGCGAAATTGTGTGTACTAAACAATACTAATGAAAATCGACTCAGCTCAAATCATTTCTGAGACGAGCCAATCCGGGCTCCAAGTCGACTCTACATTTGATTCAAAACGATTTAATTGGCTCCATGCATTTCAATTAGAGCCTAATTCAAGCAAAATGTCGAGCGATTTTCGAGCTTTAATTAATAATACTTCACCCATGCGTCGAACTTTTGGAAGGCGGCGAACTCAGATATTAAAATCAAGCTGCTCAGAATTAAAGCACCGAGCAAAAATAAGCAGCTCAGAATTAAAATCAAGTCGGATCATAGCGAAACTGTGTGTACTAAACAATACAAATGAAAATCAAGTCATTTCTGGGACGAGCCAATCCGGGCTCCAAGTCGACTCTACATTTGATCCAAATTGATTTAATTGGCTCCAAGCATTTCAGTTCGAGCCTAATTCAAGCAAAATGTCCATCGATTTTCGAAGCCTTAATTATTAAAATCTCACCCGCGCGTCAAACTTTTGGAAGACGCCGAAGTGAGATTAAAAAAAAGAAGAAGATAGAAGAGAGCTTTATTCCCCTTCACTTTCTTCTTGTCCCCATCTTCTACTTTATCCACCTAAATGCTATGATAGGGATATAGCAAGTGAGGCTCTCTGTCTCTTTCTCCCACTTTCACATTATTTTCTCTATAATCTCACTTAATTAACCTTCAAAATACTTGTGTTAATTAGAGCTCATTAAAACAAAAATTCCCATAAAAAGATAAAACTTAGAGGCTGAAGATCAACTTTATCTTCTTTTCCCTTCCCTTTGTTCCAATCCACTTTATTACCCTATATATATAGGGCAATGTTATAAGCAAACCTATAACCGTTAAACATAATTCATTGATATTCGCAGTCCAATGAATTTATGTAATTTTAAGGTTGCGAATAGCCGTTTTAGGTGTTTTAAGGACCGCAAATAGCTGTCGTATGAGTACTGCTAATAACATCGCCCTATGCATATAGCAATTTAATGGCATAGCAAGTGAGGTTCAATGTCTCTTTCTCTCATCTCAATATTCTTTTCTCTCTAGTTTATTGATTAACCTTAAAATTGCTTAAGTTTGAACTCATTGAGACAATATTTTCCTAAAAGAGAGCTAGTGCCGAGCACGAAGCACGTGTATGGTCTGTTTGGGTGAGTGATGACGGTTAGAGACGAGGGGGGGGGGGGGGGGGGGGGGGGTTTGAAGACAGGCTTCGTTTCGTGTGTCATATTTTTGCACCGATGAGTTTGCACAAAAACGCTACCATCATATAATGTTTGTTTTGACATGACAACCGACTAAAAGTGAATGAAGTTCCTTTGGTGAGGTCGGGCGTTCACGAACGACAGTTCATAACCACCGCACCAAACGGAGCCAAAGATAAAACAATGTTTTGGAATGGAGCTCCCTGCGGTTGGAATCGAGATAAATCGAGGAAAAAAAATTTGGTGGACAGAGAAAATAAGCCCAAACAAACGGAGCATCAAGGGCCGTTTGACATAAGGTGACGATCGTGAACACGGTGATTACGAACCGTCGTTCGTGAATGCTCGACCTCGTCTGAGGAACTCCGTCCATTTTTATATTTAAAATTATGTCAAACACATTCATGACGGTGACGTTTTTGCCAAACTCAATGAAGCAAGAACAACATGCTAAACGGCTGACAGTTCGTAACCACCGTGTTCACGATCGCCACCACCGTGCGGCCAAACGGACCTTAGTATAGCGTAGGTGAGGATCGACGTGAGATTGCAATAAGTTTCAAGCACGTTTATATCCAAATTCATGACGGCGGAGTTTTTATCCAAACTCAATGGAGCAAAGACAACGCGCAAAGCGGATGGCGGTTCGTAACCACCGTGTTCACGACCGCCGCCACCGTGCCAAACAGACCCTTAGGATATATAGCGTAGGTGAGGATGGGTGAGATTGCAATAAGTTTCAAGCACGTTTTTATCCAAATTCACGACGGTTGCCTTTTTATCCAAACTCAATGGAGCAAAGACAACGTGCCAAACGGCTGGCGGTTCGTAACCACCGTGTTCACGATCGCCACCACCGTGCCAAACGGACCCTCAATATAGGGTAAGCGAGGATCGGGTGAGATTGCGATAAGTTTCAAGCGCGAAAAAAATGAAAGCCTCTGGCTATAATATTTGGTGGTGTGAATGTAAATTATTTAATTCCTAGGGCCATTAATGCTTTGCCTAATCAGTTACAAACCTCATTAGGCCTTTTGACCATCACATGATGAGGTTGTTGCTAGTGGTCCATCCAACCTCTTATGTATGATCATGATATTTCAGTTGTATTATATCATCATGCATGTGCATTTTTTACCTTAAATAAAATATTCATTTTTTTTTAATTTTGGTTTTGCGTTAGAAATTGAAAAGAAAGCTGAGCGTATTATTCGAAACTCGAAAATCGCTCGAATATTGAGCCGAATCTGATTTAGAGTTGATTTTGAGTCAGCCCTAAATCGCTCGAAATATGATTCGAATAAACTCAAATTGATTAAAAATATTATGTATTTATTAATATATTCTTATTTAAAATTAAAAACACTAAAATTTAAACATAAATAAAAAGAGTGAAAACTTTAAGTGTTTCATTTGCTAAATTTAGATGATGTCCAATTTAATTTCGAGCCAACTATGAATAAATAAAAAATTTGGCTGAAGGAAGACGATATCTGACCCCTCCTTGTTGAACTTCCTGGATCCGCCCTTGCTTGAATGTGAATTTACGCAATTAACGTACCCGTCAAATTCACATCTCGTCGAGCACAAATTTTGAAGCATTATTGTCAGAGTTTTTCATAATGAGCTAAATTCACTTGGAATTTATGTTAATTTTGTTAGATTTTTGAAGTGAGCTGTCGCCCGGCGACAGTGGCTGTCGCCCCAGCGACAGCTGACGAGCATTCTACTCGCCGTCGAGTAGGCTTTTGCCTATAAATAGAGGGGTACCCCCCTAAAGAGCATCAATTCTGAAAGTGACGAGCATAGTCATCAGAAGTGGCGAGTATCATCAACTCTGAGCGAGTTAGAGATACCAGAGCGCTACCTGGCGAGCATCGGACTTAGAGCGAGTTCGACGAGCTCCCTTAAGCGAGTAGCGAGTAGTGGAGATATCGCTCGGCGACAGCCGATATCGCCCAGGCGACAGCGAAGAAAGCGAGGAAGCGTGCGCGACGAGCGTGCGAGTATCCTGGAGTGCGAGCAGCGAGCTTGCGGGTATCTGGAGTGCGAGCAGCGAGCTTGCGAGGATCAGAGATATCGCCCGGCGACAGCCGATATCGCCCCGGCGACAGCGAGGAGCGAGTATCACCAGCCTGGTGTGCTCGGGAGAAGAAACGGACATTGTCCGTGACCTTGTCTTACCTTCTATTGGCTGTTGTGATTCAAGTTGAATGCAACTTATATTCAGCCGTGTTTATTTGTAATTTGGATGCCTAGTTGGAATATAGCCTTCTTTGTTCATCGTTGATACTCTTGATTGGTAGCAAACTCAAAAAATTCAACATGGTATCAGAGCGAGGTTGTTGAAGCAGCGCGTGCTATCGAAGTTCAAGGTTGTCTTCCAAGATGGACGGCGGAGGAGGTTATGCGAGAGGACTTGGCATTAAGCTGCTTACTCAAGCCAACTACAAGAAGTGGATGTCATGTATGGAGAGCTACCTTCTTGGAGAAGATCTCTGGGAGGTTGTTGGTGGTGGGGAGCAAGAGGAAGTTGTAGCTGCCGGCGATAATGGTCCAGCTGTGAGAGCTTGGAGGAAGACCAACGCCAAGGCGGAGTTCACCTTGAAGAGAGCCATATCACCTGACTTGTTTGACCACATCATAGGTTGCAAGTCAGCGTCGGAGATCTGGATAGCCCTCGATGGGTTGTTCAACAAGAAGAATGTAGCGCGGCTACAATTCCTGGAGAATGAGTTGGCGAAGTCGACTCAAGGCGAGACGGCGATATCCACCTTCTTCCTGAAGGTGAAGAACCTATGTGGAGAGATCTCGGCCTTGGATCCTGAAGAGCCAATCTCAGAGGCGAAGTTGAAGCGGCACATACTCCGAGGCTTGAGGAAGGAGTATGTCCCCTTCGTTACTTCTGTGCAAGGATGGGCTACTCAACCCTCCCTTCTGGAGCTAGAAAACCTGCTATCGTCACAGGAGAGCTTGGCGAAGCAGATGGCGGGAGTATCCATCTCAGGAGGAGATGGCGAGGCGTTGTTCTCAGGAAAGAAGAGATCCTGGGACAAGAGAAAGAAGAACTCCGGAGAGGGACCTTCAACGTCCTCTCAGGGAGATGGGGGGAAGTTCCTTCCTGCCCACGACGAGAAGAGGAGATACCTTTGCTTTGCCTGTAAGAAGTACGGGCACATGACAAAGGATTGCCGGTCCAATCTGAGGGCCGGTCATGCTGCTAACAAGGAGGGCGATCACCAGAGAGGTGGAGGAAGAGGTGGAGGTCACCAGGGCGGTGAGAGGGGGGACAATTGTTTCCTGGTAGAGATGACGGCAACGTCGGTCGATGTCTTAGCCTCCATCAACCTCGAGAACGACTGGATAGTGGATTCCGGTTGCGGGCATCATCTCACAGGAGATATGTCCAAGTTCGACTCCTTGGAAGCGTATGAAAGAACGAATGCTATCATCACTACGGATGATATTGTACATCCCGTAGAGCGAGAAG
This sequence comes from Dactylorhiza incarnata, assembly GCA_033032865.1. Taxonomy (NCBI): domain Eukaryota; kingdom Viridiplantae; phylum Streptophyta; class Magnoliopsida; order Asparagales; family Orchidaceae; genus Dactylorhiza; species Dactylorhiza incarnata. The sequence goes on along the minus strand of JAWHQI010000309.1, from coordinate 2,978,212 downwards.
GGAAGGTGTCCCTTGGGAGTATAGAGAAGCCAGTGACACTGAAGAGTGTGTATCATGTGCCTGGCATGAAGAAGAACCTCTTCTCGGTGGCTAACGCCGTGGATGCTGGTTACCACGTCCTGTTTGGACCGAAGGAGATGAAGTTCTTGAAGAACCTTTCCTCTGTCGATGCTGACGTCACGCTCACCGGGAGAAGGGTGAAGGATTTGTATGTCCTGTCTGCAAATGCCTACGTGGACAAGCTGAAGACAAACGACAGCGTTGTGATCTGGCATGAGAGACTAGGTCATGTAGGGATGGACAAGCTGAAGATGATGGCGACAAAGGGCCTAGTGAGCGGCCTGCCTCATCTCACTTCCTATGGCGACGGCCATGTGTGCGACGGATGCCAATATGGAAAGTCACATCGACTTCCATTTGACAAGTCGGAGACCAGGTGTAAGACACCTCTTGAGTGTGTACATGCTGACGTGATGGGGCCGTGCGTCACCCGTACTTATAGAGGCAATAAGTATGCGCTGGTTCTGGTGGATGACTTCACCCGCTATACGTGGGTATACTTTCTGAGAGAGAAGTCATAAGTATTAAACAGGTTCCTCGAGTGGAAGGAGCTTGTGGAGGGGAGGCTGAACCGCAGAGTCAAGAAGCTGAGGAGCGACAATGGAGGGGAGCTTACCTCCAATGAGTTTGCTTCTTTCTGCAGGAGGTTCGGCATTCGGCGGGAGCTCTCCTGCGCTCACACCCCTCAGCAGAATGGGGTGGCAGAGAGGAAGATCCGCCATCTGGTGGAGACTACCAGGAGTTGGCTACATGCCAAGAGCATTCCCAAGGCCTTGTGGGCGGAGGGAATGACGTGTGCTACTCATGTGATCAACATGCTGCCTCTGAGTCCTAACAGGATGGTGTCTCCACACCAGCTCATGTTCGGGGAGAAGCCCAATGTGGGTCACATGAAGGTGTTCGGTTCTACCTGCTTCGTGCACGTCCCGGACGCTCAAAGAACAAAGTTGGAGCCGAAGGCGAGGAAGTGTATCTTCATCGGCTACGATGAGCGGAAGAAGGGGTGGAAGTGCATGGATCCGCAGACTCACAGGTTCGTCATCTCGCGCGACGTTGTGTTTGACGAACTGGTCTCATACCAGGGAGTCTCTTCTGTGGAGCTGCCGGAGAGTGGAGAAGCTAGCAGGGAAGAGGAGTGGGTCACTGAGGACCCTACTGTGGAGTTGGAGTTATCTCCATGTGCTCCATTGCCATCTGGCTCAGGATGAGCAGCTGGCTCAGGAGGATCTTCTGACTTAGGGGGAGCTACGAACTCAAGAAGCAGGGAAAGCACCACTTCAGGAGGAGTTCAGAGAGGAGCTCAGAGAGGAGCTCAAGCAGAGGAGTCTACCGGAGTGGTGGATAGTGGCCAAGCCTTGAGGAGGTCGAAGAGGACGATCGTCCCGCCTGCTCGCTATAAGGAGGGGAACTTCGTGAGTCTAGTTTCCTGCTTCTTCGCAGGACCACTCGATGAGAGGGAACCTGCCTGCTTTGAGGATGCAGCTGGCATCAAGGAGTGGGACGCGACCATGATCGAGGAGATGGAGACCCTAGAGAAGAACGAGACATGGGACCTGGTTCCCATGGTGGAGGGCATCAAACCTGTCACCTGTAAATGGGTGTACAAGGTTAAGAAGAGGGCTGATGGAGAGGTGGAGCGGTACAAGGCGAGGACTACGAGGAGACCTTCAGTCTTGTAGCGAAGATGACGTCGGTGAGGACGATCATCGCTTTGGCGGCGTGCCGAGGTTGGAAGCTTTGACAGCTGGACGTGAAGAACGCGTTCTTATACGGAGAGATCGACAAAGACATATTCATGGTGCAACCACCTGGATACGTGTCCAAGTCCCAGTCGCGTCACGTCTGCAAGCTGAAGAAGGCCCTCTATGGTTTGAAACAGGCGTCGAGAGCCTGGTATGGGAAGATTGCGGAGTACTTGCAGTTCTGCGGCTACGATGCCTCAGACTCGGACTCAAGCATGTTCGTGAAGAAGAGTGGAGGTCTTCACGTGCTGGTGTTGCTATACGTCGATGACATGATCGTGACAGGGAACAACCCTGAGGAGGTCGCGACGCTGAGGCAGCATCTTTCCATACGCTTCGAGATGAAGGATCTTGGTGAACTGCACAATTTCCTTGGCCTCCAAGTAGAGAAGAGAAGAGGCGGACTGGATGTTTCCCAGAGGGCGTATACCGAGAGGATCGTCGAAAGATTCGGCATGAAGGAGGGGAAGAGCAGTTCCGTTCCTCTGAAGGCGGGGCTGAAGCTTCGGAAGGAAGAAGGGAGGATTCTTCCTGATCCGAAGATCTTTCGGGCACTGGTGGGGAGTCTTATATACTTGACTATCACAAGGCCGAACATCGCCTTTGCTGTCGGCCGAGTTAGTCGGTATATGCAGGAGCCGCGGAAGCCTCATCTGGAGGCAGCCAAGGGGATTCTGAAGTATGTGAAGGGCACCCTTGAGATGGGGTTGTCCTATGAGGAGAAGTCTAACTTCAAGCTGCATGGGTACACGGATGCAGACTTGGAGGTGACGCTGATGATCGCAAGTCGACATCAGGGTATGTGTTCTTGTGTGGAGCAGCTGCTATCTCGTGGTGTAGCAAGAAGCAGGACTCCATTTCCCTTTCTACCACGGAGGCCGAGAACAAGGCGTCGTCCTTAGCAGCTCAGGAGTGTGTCTGGCTAAGGAGACTAGTGGAGGATGTGGACGAGGAGGTCAGCGGTCCTACTGTGCTACGCGGGGACAATGAGAGTGCATTGAAACTGGTAACCAATCCAGTGTGTCATGCAAGGACCAAGGACATTGAGATCGAGCATCACTTCATCAGAGAGAAGATGCTGAGTGGCTTGATCACTGTGGAGCATGTGCGGAGTGAAGACAACCTTGCAGACATATTCACAAAGCCCCTATCTGCGGGGCCGTTCCGGAGGCTTCGCTCATTGCTTGGAGTTGTTCCCGGAGCTCACTTCAAGGGGGAGTGTTAGATTTTTGAAGTGAGCTATCGCCCGGCGACAGTGGCTGTCGCCCCAGCGACAGCTGGCGAGTATCCTACTCGCCGCCGAGTAGGCTTTTGCCTATAAATAGAGGGGTACCCCCCTAAAGAGCACCAATTCTGAAAGTGGCGAGCATAGTCATCATAAGTGGCGAGTATCATCAACTCTGAGCGAGTTAGAGATACCAGAGCGCTACCTGGCGAGCATCGGACTTGGAGCGAGTTTGACGAGCTCCCTTGAGCGAGTAGCGAGTAGTGGAGATATCGCCCGGCGACAGCCGATATCGCCCAGGCGACAGCGAAGAAAGCGAGGAAGCGTGCGCGACGAGCGTGTGAGTATCCTGGAGTGCGAGCAGCGAGTTTGCGGGTATCTGGAGTGCGAGCAGCGAGCTTGCGAGGATCAGAGATATCGCCCGGCGACAGCCGATATCGCCCCGGCGACAGCGAGGAGCGAGTATCACCAGCCTGGTGTGCTCGGGAGAAGAAGCGGACCTTGTCTGTGACCTTGTCTTACCTTCTATTGGCTGTTGTGATTCAAGTTGGATGCAACTTGTATTCAGCTGTGTTTATTTGTAATTTGGTTGCCTAGTTGGAATATAGCCTTCTTTGTTCATCGTTGATACTCTTGATTGGTAGCAAACTCAAAAAATTCAACAAATTTAATTTCAATTTGGTGTAAGTTTTATTGCCTTGCTTGTACATTATCAAATGATTTGAAATGTGATATATACATAAACGGCTAAAATTTTCGTTAATCTATTTTTGTCGATCTCTCTCTCTATATATAATAATTAAATTTTTTGTGTGAGAAACGTATGCGGAGGATCCTACGAGAAATTCATTTATTTTGTGATTTTTTTATTTTTTCATTAAAAAAAGTCACAGAATATTGATCCATATATTTTTACGGTCATTTTAAGTACTCATATCTATATATTTTGGGGTGAAAATACATTTTTTTGAAATATTTTACAAATGCAATTTACAACTGGAAATACGTACAATCCATTTACAAGTGTAAATGACGTTACAACTGTAATTTTGCAAGAAAAAAAGGTCATGCATGATCATCTCTATGCGCTAAGCGCACAGAAAATTTGCTTACATATAATACTCTCTTTCACCTTCTCCCCTCTTTTCCATAGGCAAATTTTTTTTTTCTTCTTCCGGACTCCGGGTAGATCTCCTAGGAGATCAGATCGGGTTTGAACGTTTCTCCACATGTCAATATAGCGGAAACCCCGGACCTAGATTTCGGAAAGGAGCCCAGACGAAAAAATTCCTCCTTCGCAAGACCCTATCTATTAGAATATGTTTAAGAGGTCTAGGAAAACTTTTACTCCCTCGTCGTCGTCGTCGTCTGTCTCTCTCTCTGTCTCTCTCTCTCCTCTTTATCTCTATAAAAATTGGACGGCATAAATGCTTTTGATGATGTTATATGAGGACCATAAACTCTTTAAAATCTTTTAATATAGTGTATCTGTACTTATACATAAAGATATCCCCTTACACTTTTTTTAGTGTAATGGGGAGGCCCATCAAAAAGATCTGAGCCGTTTGATTCTAATTTATTAATCTTATCTATATACATATCTAGATTAATATTGCAGTAGTATAATTCACATATTAATTACCATAAAAATTATTCATGAATACTACAAAATGTTAATTGCTTACGAAATTCAATATATACGAGTGACAGTGCACGTGGCCTCTCGTGCGGCTAAAGACATTACCTTTGTCGCGACGCTACGACACTTCCGCGCAGTGGCGGAGCCAGGATTTTATCTCAGGAGGGGCGAAAATTAAAATTTTAAAAATGTATCACAAAAACTAATACATTGATGCATAATAAAAATTAACATTCACTTACAATCAATCATAATTGTCCTCGACGTGTTTTCATAGCTTGAAATCGTTGAATGATTGACTCATTTTCAACTAATTTGAATTTGTCTCTCTCAATGTAAGTCAATAAGCTGTCATTAAATCATTCTTCACTCATTCGATTGCGCAAACGTGACTTGATAATCTTCATTTTGGAGAATGCTCTTTCCACTATAGCTGTTGCAACGGCGAATGGCCACGATCGACGAACGCGGGCTCCGTTCGACCAACACGGGCTCCGTTCGACGAACACGGGCTCCGATCGACGAACACGGCTCCGATCGACGAACGGTCGGGAGATCGACGAACTTCGCTCGACGAAAGGTCGGGAGATCGACGAACTGACGCCTGACGGCCTCCGATCGACGAACTGACGACTGAGAAGCCTCGCTGCTGCGCCGGGCGGCATCGGGAGCCTCGATTTTCCGAAATTTTTGAGGGGGGGCGTCCGCCCCTTCTCGACCTAACTTCGATCCGCCATTGCCTCCGCAGCTCGCCGCCTCTCGAGGGCATTTGTGGTGGGGGATTGCAATCGTACGATCGGAGGCTGCGAGTGGCTAGAGACTGTCGTTGGTTACACGGGGGCCGTGCAGCGTCGCTCGTATGTCTGCCTATATGTACATATATACTGAGTTGATGATAATTTGCTTGAACTATACTTGGCAATGAGCCCTGACCTTTCAATAACCTCCCCTCATATAATTTTTTTTAAACAACTACATGTTTGGGGCATAAATAGAAATATATTGAAGAGCTGCCTAAATTAACATTGTTTCCATATTTGCAATTTTATTGATCTCTAGTGTTTTAATAGCATGGTTTATCTCATTATTAATTTGGGTCCCACCACGCACTCTTTGTGGTTGAACGCGGTCAAATGAGAAAACACGGCTTCGTTTGGCGTGACGTTGGCTATGAATCGTTGTTGGTGAACTCCCGACCTCACCTAAGAAACGTCATCCGCTTTTATGTTCAAAACTAGTTTTCTTTTTTCAATAGCGGTTAGTCATGCCAAAAATACATTCTATGACGGTGGAATTTTTGTCTGAGCTCACCGGAGCGGAAAAAACACCGCGCCAAACGGAGCCTGAATGAATCTCAAATTATCATTTTGGGCATTCTTCTCTTTTAGAATACCAAATGAAATAAAGGGCAATTTAGTATTTTGACATTCATTTGCTAAACTAATTTTCAAACAGCAAATTAGCAGATCATGATGTCAATACAACAAAATTCTTAAGATTTGAAATCCTCATTAAACATGTAAACAAATATGTGTGCTACATAAATCCGAGTAATTAATATGGTTGAGTCAATATGCTCTCACGAGCCGACAACAAGATTTTACTTGCGAAAATTTCATAAGAGAAAAAACCGCTAGATTTGATTTTTTTGTGTGCAAATCAGGTTAAGTGCGAACCAAATTAAAAAAATCATAAAGACTTGCGAACCTGTAAAGGGCTGGTCTGCACATAGCTGTTTTGACAATTTTTTTAAAAATACGGTTTGCACATAGTCGAAATTGATTTGCACTTAAATTTTTTTTCTTTTATTGAGTGATTTTGTATGAGTAATTCTAGATGTCTTTAGACAGCATTAGGGAAGGGATGTTTAGGACATTAGGGAATTATCATAATCTCTTCAATATCTATTGGGTAAATCTAGATATAGCTTAAAAATATATCAAAATTTTGGTTGTAATATCCTGAATCCGATGAAGACGGAGAATTTTTTCTGGCAGTGTAGCCAATGCAAATTAGCTCCTAGTAGACTTTTAGAATGACATACTTGTGAATGAAATGAGGTGCAACATTGAACTAAATCTTATATTGGAAGTGGTGGAAAAGTTGATATGATTAAGTAATAAATTGGACCCTCAAATATCAGATGCGTCTTTTTGTAGCAAGTGATTAAGTTGTGCAGGAAACTCTACAATTAAGTTTGTTATGGTAGTAGTCCTGGGATGGGCGGCCTCTTGGAAAGTGCTCATATGATGCATATGTAAAAGAACAAATTCGTGTGGTTCAACTTAGTATGAGCCAAGATGAACCAAAGCGAATTATATTTTGATATTGTGGGGGTTGGCTAGTTACGAATGGTATCAGAGACAAATCTTCTACAGTTTGATGCATGATTCGGGGGCAAGATGAACCAAAGCGAATTATATTTTGATATTGTGGGGGTTGGCTAGTTACGAATGGTATCAGAGACAAATCTTCTACAGTTTGATGCATGATTCGGGAGCAAATCATGCGGAAGTTGGTGGGTCAGTAACATTCTAAATTTGACGATGACAGTTCTGTTAGATTTGAAGTGAGCTAGCGCCAGCGCTAGCTCCTACTCGCCACCCCCCTTGTTTTGCCTATAAATAGAGGGGTACCCCCCTCTAAAGAGTATCGATTCTGGATCTGGCGAGTATCATCAACTTTGAGCGAGTTAGAGATACCAGAGCGCCACCAGGCGAGCATCGGACTTGGAGTAAGTTCGGCAGGCGAGCATCGGACTTGGAGTAAGTTCGGCAGGCGAGCATCGGACTTGGAGTAAGTTCGGCAGGCGAGCATCAGACTTGGAGTAAGTTCGGCCAACTCCCTTGAGCGAGTAGCGAGCAGTGGAGATACCGCCGACGCTAGTGCTAACGCGCGCGGTAGCGACAAGAGGCGAAGCGGCGAGCAGCGAGCTTGCGAGTTGGAGAGCTAACGCCTGGCGCTAGCGATACCGCCGGCGGTAGCGAGGAGCGAGCTTCTGTAGCGAGGAGCGAGTATCACCTGCGCGGTGTGCTCCGGAGAAGAAGCGGACCTTGTCCGTGACCAAGTTCTTTCCTTCTATTGGCTGTTGTGATTCAAGTTGGATGCAACTTGTATTCAGCCGTGTTTAGTTGTAACTAGCTACCAAAATTAGTATTGTGAAAGCTTGTGTTCATCTTTGGTGTCCTTATTCTCCGGTTGGTTGACGTGTTCTTCCGACTTCAAATATTTCACATAGTATCAGAGGGATAGTGGGAACAAGGACGAAGCAACCAAGATGGACGGCGGAGGAGGGTATGCTAGGGGACTTGGCATTGAGCTGCTTACTCAAACCAACTACAAGAAGTGGATGTCTTGTATGGAGAGCTACCTTCTTGGAGAGGATCTCTGGGAGGTTGTTGGTGGTGGGGAGCAAGAGGAAGTAGTAGCCGCCGGTGATAATGGTCCAGCTGTGAGAGCTTGGAGGAAGACCAACGCCAAGGCGAAGTTCACCTTGAAGAGAGCCATATCACCTGACTTGTTCGACCACATCATAGGTTGCAAGTCAGCGTCTGCGATCTGGATAGCCCTCGATGGGTTATTCAACAAGAAGAATGTGGCGCGGCTACAATTCCTGGAGAATGAGTTGGCGAAGTCGACTCAAGGCGAGATGGCGATATCCACCTTCTTCCTGAAGGTGAAGAACCTATGTGGGGAGATCTCGGCATTGGATCCTGAAGAGCCAATCTCAGAGGCGAAGTTGAAGCGGCACATACTCCGAGGCTTGAGGAGGGAGTATGTCCCCTTCGTTACTTCCGTGCAAGGATGAGCTACTCAGCCCTCCCTTCTGGAGCTAGAGAACCTGCTATCGTCACAGGAGAGCTTGGCGAAGCAGATGGCGGGAGTATCCATCTCAGGAGGAGATGACGAGGCCTTGTTCTCAGGAAAGAGGAGATCCTGGAACAAGAGAAAGAAGAACTCCGGAGATGGACCTTCAACGTCCTCTCAGGGAGATGGGAGGAAGTTCCTCCCTGCGCACGATGAGAATGGGAGATCCCTTTGCTTTGCCTGTAAGAAGTATGGGCACATGGCAAAGAACTGCCGGTCCAATCTAAAGGCCGGTCATGCTGCTAACAAGGAGGGAGATCACCAGAGAGGTGGAGGAAGAGGTGGAGGTCACCATGGCGGTGAGAGGGGGGACAATTATTTCCTGGCAGAGATGACGGCAACGTCAGTCGATGTCTTAGCCTCCATCAACCTCGAGAACGACTGGATAGTGGATTCCGGTTGCGGGCATCATCTCACAGGAGATATGTCCAAGTTCGACTCCTTGGAAGCGTATGAAGGAACGGATGCTATCATCACTACGGATGATACGGTACATCCTGTGGAGCGAGAAGGGAAGGTGTCCCTTGGGAGTAGAGAGAAGCCAGTGACACTGAAGAGTGTGTATCACGTGCCTGACATGAAGAAGAACCTCTTCTCAGTGGCAAACGCCGTGGATGCTGGATACCACGTGCTGTTTGGACCAAAGGAGGTGAAGTTCTTGAAGAACCTTTCGTCTGTCGATGCTGACGTCACGCTCACCGAGAGAAGGGTGAAGGATTTGTGTGTTTTGTCTGCAAATGCCTACGTGGACAAGCTGAAGACAAACGACAGCGCTGTGATCTGGCATGAGAGGTTGGGTCATGTGAGGATGGACAAGCTGAAGATGATGGCGACAAAGGGCCTAGTGAGTGGCCTGCCTCATCTCTCTTCCTACGGCGACGGCCATGTGTGCGACGGATGCCAATATGGAAAGTCACATCGACTTCCATTTGATAAGTCGGAGACCAGGTGTAAAGCACCTCTTGAGTGCGTACATGCTGACGTTATGGGGCCGTGCGCCACCCTTACTTATGGAGGCAATAAATATGCGCTGGTTCTGGTGGATGACTACACCCGCTATACGTGGGTATACTTTCTGAGAGAGAATCAGAAGTATTCAGCAAGTTCCTCGAGTGGAAGGAGCTTGTGGAGGGGAGGCTGAACCGCAGAGTGAAGAAGCTGAGAAGCGGCAATGGAGGGGAGTTTACCTCCAATGAGTTTGCTTCTTTCTGCAGGAGGTTCGACATTCGGCGGGAGCTCTCCTGCGCTCACACCCCTCAGCAGAATGGGGTGGCAGAGAGGAAGATCCGTCATCTGGTGGAGACTACCAGGAGTTGGATACATGCCAAGAGCATTCCCAAGGCCTTATGGGCGGAGGGAATGGCGTGCGCTACTCATGTGATCAACAGGCTACCTCTGAGTCCTAACAGGATGGTGTCTCCACACTAGTTCATGTCCGGGGAGAAGCCCAATGTGGGTCACATGAAGGTGTTCGATTCTACCTACTTCGTGCACGTCCCGGACGCTCAGAGAACCAAGTTGGAGCCGAAAGCGAGGAAGTGTATCTTCATCGGCTTCGATGAGCGGAAGAAGGGGTGAAAGTGCATGGATCCGCAGACCCACAAGTTCGTCGTCTCGCGCGACGTTGTGTTTGACGAACTCGTCTCATACCAGGGAGTCTCTTCAGTGGAGCTGCCGGAGAGTGGAGAATAGAGCAGGGAAGAGGAGTGGGTCACTGAGGACCCTACTGTGGAGTTGGAGTTATCTCCAAGTGCTCCATCGCCATCTGGCTCGGGAGGAGCATCTGGCTCGGGAGGAGCTTCTGGCTCAGGGGGAGCTACGAACTCAAGAAGCAGGGAGAGCACCGCTTCAGGAGGAGCTCAGAGAGGAGCTCAACCAGAGGAGTCTACCAGAGTGGTAGATAGTGGCCAAGCCTTGAGGAGGTCGAAGAGGACCATCGTCCCGCCTACTCGCTATAAGGAGGGAAACTTCGTGAGTTTGGTTTCCTGCTTCTTTGCAGGACCACTCGATGAGAGGGAACCTGTCTGCTTTGAGGATGCAGCTGGCATCAAGGAGTGGGACGCGGCCATGATCGAGGAGATGGAGGCCCTAGAGAAGAATGAGATATGGGACCTGGTTCCCATGGTGGAGGGCATCAAACCTGTCACCTGTAAATGGGTGTACAAGGTTAAGAAGAGAGCTGATGGAGAAGTGGAGCGGTACAAGGCGAGACTTGTCGCTCGGGGCTTCTCGCAAACCTACGGAGAGGACTATGAGGAGACATTTAGTCCTGTCGCAAAGATGACGTCGGTGAGGACGATCATCGCTTTGGCGGCGTGCCGAGGTTGGAAGCTGTGGCAGCTTGATGTGAAGAATGCATTCCTGTATGGAGAGATTGACAAGGACATATTCATGGTGCAACAGCCTGGATACGTGTCCAAGTCTCAGCCACATCATGTCTGCAAGCTGAAGAAGGCCCTCTACGGGCTGAAATAGGCGCCGAGAGTCTGGTATGAGAAGATTGCGGAGTACTTGCAGTTCTGCGGCTACGATGCCTCAGACTCAGACTCCAGCATGTTCGTGAAGAAGAGTGGAGGTCTTCACGTGCTGGTACTGCTATACGTCGACGACATGATCGTGACAGGGAACAACCCTGAGGAGGTCGCGGCGCTGAGAGAGCAGCTTTCTATACGATTCGAGATGAAGGACCTTGGTGAATGCACCATTTCCTTGGCCTCCAAGTTGAGAAGAGAAGAGGCGGGCTGTATGTTTCCCACTGGGCGTATGCCGAGAGGATCGTCGAATGATTCGGCATGAAGGAGGGGAAGAGCAGCTCCGTTCCTCTGGAGGCTGGGCTGAAGCTTCAGAAGGAAGAAGGGAGGATTCTTCCTGATCCGAAGATCTTTCGGGCACTGACGGAGAGTCTTATCTACTTGACTATCACGAGGCCGGACATCTCCTTTGCTGTCGGCCGAGTTAGTCGGTATATGCAGGAGCCGCGAAAGCCTCATCTGGAGGTAGCCAAAGGGATACTGAAGTACGTGAAGGGCACCCTTGAGATGGGGTTGTCCTATGAAGAGAAGTCCGACTTCAAGCTGCATGGGTACACGGATGCAGACTACGGAGGTGACGCTGATGATCGCAAGTCGACATCAGGTTACGTGTTCTTGTGTGAAGCAGCTGCTATCTCGTGGTGTAGCAAGAAGCAGGACTCTATTTCCCTTTCTACCACGGAGGCCGAGTACAAGGCGTCGTCCTTAGCAGCTCAGGAGTGTGTCTGGCTAAGGAGACTAGTGGAGGATGTGGACGAGGAGGTCAGCGGACCTACTGTGCTACGTGGGGACAACGAGAGTGCATTGAAACTGGTAACCAATCCAGTTTGTCATGCAAGGACCAAGCACATTGAGATCGAGCATCACTTCATCAGAGAGAAGGTGCTGGGTGGCTTGATCGCTGTGGAGCATGTGCGGAGTGAAGACAACCTTGCGGATATATTCACGAAGCCCCTATCTGCGGGGCCGTTCCGGAGGCTTCGCTCGTTGCTTGGAGTTGTTCCCGGAGCTCACTTCAAGGGGGAGTGTTAGATTTGAAGTGAGCTAGCGCTAGCGCCAGCGCTAGCTCCTACTCGCCACCCCCCTTGTTTTGCCTATAAATAGAGGGATACCCCCCTCTAAAGAGTATCGATTCTGGATCTGGCGAGTATCATCAACTTTGAGCGAGTTAGAGATACCAGAGCGCCACCAGGCGAGCATCGGACTTGGAGTAAGTTCGGCAGGCGAGCATCGGACTTGGAGTAAGTTGGGCCAGCTCCCTTGAGCGAGTAGCGAGCAGTGGAGATACCGCCGGCGCTAGTGCTAGCGCGCGCGGTAGCGACAAGAGGCGAAGCGGCGAGCAGCGAGCTTGCGAGTTGGAGAGCTAATGCCTGGCGCTAGCGATACCGCCGGCGGTAGCGAGGAGCGAGCTTCTGTAGCGAGGAGCGAGTATTGGAGCGAGTATCACCTGCGCGGTGTGCTCCGGAGGAGAAGCGGACCTTGTCCGTGACCAAGTTCTTTCCTTCTATTAGCTGTTGTGATCAAGTTGGATGCAACTTGTATTCAGCCGTGTTCAGTTGTAACTAGCTACCAAAATTAGTATTGTGAAAGCTTGTGTTCATCTTTGGTGTCCTTATTCTCCGGTTGGTTGACGTGTTCTTCCGACTTCAAATATTTCACAAGTTCAATAATGGCGAAGAGCGTCTATTGGACGGTGTAGCACAAAAAATGTTGCTCCCGACAAGCTTCTATAATGATATGTTTATAGGTGGATGGAGATGCGAGAATAAACAAAATCTCACGTCGGAATTAAAGAAAATTTGTTAGACTTAAGTAATAAATTTGATCCTCAAACATCAGAGACACCATTTTGGATCGAGTGTTAGAAACATCGCAGTTAAGCGTGTTCTGATGAGAGTAATATTGAGATAGGTGACCTTAAATGTGTCCTCAAACCTCTCACGTCGGAATTAGAGAAAATTTGTTAGACTTAAGTAATAAATTTGATCCTCAAACATCAGAGACGCCATTTTGGATCGAGTGTTGGAAACATCACAGTTAAGCGTGTTCCGATGAGATTAATATTGAGATAGGTGACCTTAAATGTGGGCCGCCTATGAAAAATGACAAAACCGTGCATTTCAACTCAATAGCTCTGAATTCATTACATATACTAGTTTTTCTTTGCTTCCAATCATCACAAAGAAATGGATGAAGTTAAGGTGATAGTGTCTGTACTCTATATTTAATAATTTTCTTCAAGTTTTTTCTGAGCAGCTAGTAGTAAATGGCTCATAAAATAACAAAAAAAAATTAGGGAAAATTTAGACCGTGCATCACGCTTTGTACTTCGTGCATCATGATCTGTTTTTTGTATTTTATTTATGTTATTTTTGGGCGCCGTTGGATCGATAATTAGATCGATAATCGGATGCGCGATTCTCCGCGCAGAAAAAGAATGGGGCGTTAACCGTACGTGAATATTGTTCATAAAATAACAAGTAAATAGTAAAAAAAAAACATTTCAGTTTTCACTAGCATTTGATCGTAATTGTAGTGAATTGTTTTTTCTCCTTTGTAAGTAAAGGTTTTTTTTGGTTTTCATGACAATATAGTACGTTAATTATTGTGTTTTGATGAGTATTGATGATTCATTATGATTATTTGATGTCACTAATGATATTTAGGCTTTATTTGGCGCGGCGGTGGCCGGCGGAACCGGCGGGAGGAACCGCGACATTCGAACTGGAGGTAGGGAGCGGCGGTTCCTCCCGCGGCTTTTTGCCGCTTTTCCTCAGGCTCTGTTTGATGCGTTTGATTACCCGCCTTGCGACGGCGCGCAAATGAACCATTAGGCTCTGTTTGATGCGGCATTTTTGATTCGATGAGCTTGGACAAAAACGTCACCGCCATAGAGGTGACGCCATAGAATGTTTGTTTTGGCATGACACCAGTTATGACCGCCACCAAGTAAAGAAAACTAGCTTTGAACATAAAAGTGAATGGAATTCCTTAGGTGAGGTGGGGCGTTCACGAACGACGGTTCATAACCACCGGATTCACGACCGCCACCACCGCGCAATTTTGACGCGGCATTTGTTCTCGTGAGTTTGGACAAAAACTCCACCGTCATAGAATGTGTATATGTCTCGTTGTTATGACCGCCGCCAAGTAAAGAAAACTAGCTTTGAACTTTGAGGTGGGGCGTTCACGAACGGCGGTTCTTAACCACGGGATTCACGACTGCCACCGCCATGCCAAACAGAGTATTAATGAACGAGATGGTTATGAACCGTCATTAAGGAACGCCCGACCTCACCTAAAGAACTTTATCCACTTGTTCAAAACTAGTTTTATTTTCTTGGTGGCGATCGTAAAATTTGTCATGCCAAACACATATTTTACAAGGGTAGCGTTTTTGTCTGAACTCACCAAAGCAAAAATACAGTGCCCAACGGACCTGAAGCAAAATAAAATAATTTCAGAAGAAAGACTCCGCGTGTTTTCTATTATCTTACCGTTGAAATATGTAGGGGGATTGCCCAAGTCGACCACTTTTTCTGATAATCTCTGTAGGGGGATTGCCCCCTTATTTATAGATACCGGAGCCGCCACTTGGATGTTGAGCTAGCGTCGGCGCTAGCGCTAGCGCCTGCGCTAGCTCACTTCACAAATCTCAACACTCCCCCTTGAAGTGAGCTCCGTCAATCACTCCGAGCAGCGAGCGAAGCTTCCTGAACGGCCTCGCAGATAGGGACTTTGTGAATATATCCGCTACATTGTCTTCGCTCCGCACATGCTCCACCGCAATCATGCCACCCAACACTTTCTCTCTGATGAGGTGGTGCTCAATCTTAATATGATTTGTTCTTGCGTGACACACTGGATTGATTACCAGTTTCAAAGCGCTCTCGTTGTCACCGCGAAGAACAGTAGGTCCGCTGACCTTCTCATCCACATCTTCCACCAGCCTACTTAGCCAAACACACTCCTGGGCTGCTAAGCACGACGCCTTGTACTCAGCCTCTGTGGTGGATAGGGAGATAGAATCTTGCTTCTTGCTACACCACGAGATAGCACCAGCTTCACATAGAAACACATGACCTGAGGTCGACTTTCGATCATCATCATCACCTCCGTAATCTGCATCTGTGTATCCATGCATCTTGAAGTCAGACTTCTCTCCATAAGACAACCCCATCTCAAGGGTCCCCTTCACGTACTTCAGAATTCCTTTAGCTGCCTCCAGATGAGGCTTCCGCGGCTCCTGCATATACCGACTAACTCGTTCGACAGCAAGTGGATAGGGAGATAGAATCTTGCTTCTTGCTACACCACGAGATAGCATCAGCTTCACATAGAAACACATGACCTGAGGTCGACTTTCGATCATCATCATCATCTCCGTAATCTGCATCTGTGTATCAATGCATCTTGAAGTCAAACTTCTCTCCATAAGACAACCCCATCTCAAGGGTCCCCTTCACGTACTTCAGAATTCCTTTAGCTGTCTCCAGATGAGGCTTCCGCGGCTCCTGCATATGCCGACTAACTCGTTCGACAGCAAAAGTGATGTCCGGCCTCGTGATAGTCAGGTATAATAAGCTCCCCATCAGTGCCCGGAAGATATTCAGATGAGGAAGAACCCTCCCTTCTTCCTTCTGAAGCTTCAGCCCAAAAGTGGAACGGAGCTGCTCTTCCCATCCTTCATACCGAATCTCTCGACGATCATCTCAGCGTAAGCCCTCTGGGAAACGAACAGTCCACCACTTCTCTTCTTAACCTGAAGTCCAAGGAAATGGTGCAGTTCACCAAGATCCTTCATTTCAAAGCGAATAGATAACTGCTGTCTCAGCGCCGCGACCTCTTCACTGTTGTTCCCGGTCACGATCATGTCGTCGACGTACAGCAGTACCAGAACATGAAGATCTACACTCTTCTTCACGAACATGCTAGAGTCTAAGTCTGAGGCATCATAACCACATAACTGCAGGTACTCTACAATCTTCCCATACCAGGCTCTCGGTGTAACATCCCCCAGACAGCTAGACCCCCCAGGTGAATATGTCATGACAAGGTCATGACAAGGCCTTGGTAGTGTAGAAATCCCTTTAATTTAGGCAAGATTAGGGTTGAAAGTGCCTTGGACTGCAAATAGCATTTTCCAATTACCAAGCTTAGGATTGGACTTTAGGGCCTCATCTTGATCAATTGACCCCACCATAGTATCCCTAACCCTTTAGGGGCCCCCTTAGGGCACCAAGGGCACATTGGGGTCAACCAAAGATGCCAAATTGACCAAAATCAACTCTAACCCTAAATTAGTCAAAGTGGCCTAATTAGAGCCAATTAACCTTCACCATGCCAAATTGACCTCACATCTAGGTCTAAAATATCATAAGAGACCTAGTAGACCTAAAAGCCCCATCATGGGACCCCCAGTAGTGCAAATTGACCAAAATACCCCTTTTAGGTCAAAATGGCAATTCTTTACTAAGTGCCCTAATTGACCACCACCATATTAAATTGACCCTACCCATAGTGTTATCATGTCATAGGGGACCCAGTGGACCAAAAAGCCCCATGACTAGGTCAACCCTAGGGCTCAATTTGATCAAAGTCAACTTAGCATGTTTTGGTCAAATCAACTCAAATTGGGTCAACAAAGGCTCATGTGACCAAATTGACCCCACCAGTAGTTTCTAAACCTAATTTGGAGTCCAATGGACCCAAAAGCCCCATCCTAGGGTCACCCAATTGGTCAATTTGACCAAAAGTCAAACTTGCCCAAATTAGGTCAAATCTCTTAAACCTAGCCCAATCCCTTTGGGCTAAGCCCAAATTGATCACTTGACCAGCCTAGTTGACTAGCATTAAACTCAGAGGGGGGTAGAAAATCGGCCATGGTGAGTAGGACAGAGAAAAACCCAATGTTAAGGAGAGAGAAAGAGGTCATTCATGGCCATTAAGGTGATACACCCCTTGGTATCCCTCCATTACTCTTCCATTCATCTTCTCTGATGAATTTGAGGAGTTTCCAGCAGTTTCCATGAGTTATTGGGGGGTGGGAGAGTGAATAGGGTCGACCAAGGGAGGGAGACCAAGAGGCCATTAATGGCTCTCTTGGTTAAAGCCTCCCTCCCCCTCAATTGAACCCCCCTTCATCTTCACAACCTTCAGAGGAGTGAAACCCCTCATTTTACCGAAAGTTTAGAGCCCTCTATGCACAAGAAGCCATGGCACCCAAAGCTTGGAGAAGGAAAAATGGTGGCCGACGATTGGAGCCACCAAAACCCCCAAACAAGGTCCGATCCTCCTCCTCCTTATTCGTGCATAGATCTAGGATCAAAATATAGATGAAATCGGGCTCAAAACGAGCCCGATTGGGAGAAATTTTTCCACCGTTTCCATTAAAAACGTCCCTCTTGAGTTCGCCGGAAACCGCCCCTCCGGCGGCCGTGCTGCCGCCCGGCGATAGCCACCACCTCAACGGAGGTGGTGGTGGTGGTGGCCGGCCAGGGAGGTGGCTGTGGTGGCCGGAAAATGGCCTGGAAGTAGCTCCAGGTCGGGCTAATCCCGTGCCTTGGCTGGAGCTTGAAGATGAGCAGCAGCCACCCATCTTACTTCAAGATTCGTGCTCCCTTTTAGGTATTTTTATGAATTTCTGTGATCAAAACTGCTGCAGCTTATTTAATTTATTAAAAATACTTAGAGGCTTTTAGGGAAAATTTGTCTAACATCAAAGTTGGAGCCCCTGGTGTCTAGTTTACTACAAAATTGAGATCACTCGATTTGGAGCCCTGGTTAGGGCACATCACTCATTTTGGTGAGGTCTATCCATAAGGCTAACCAGAGTTTATTTTTGATGCCCACACCAATCTAGAACTCCAAATGACTTGAAATTTGGAGGGTAGACTACTCTTATATATATGTAGCACATGTCCAAAAATCAGATTGATTGGAGAACTTTTCCCCATAGTTTTTGGAAAAGTTCAATAATCCTTGTGGAACCTAATTAGGTGCCCTAAACACCTCAAAACCCTTCCAAACTTGGATGGGTGGTCCTAGAGAGTAAGTAGGGTCTCTGGTTAAAATCTCATAATTTATGGAGTTGATTTGGTGGGGTAATTTACCAATACAACCTTAGGCCCCCTAGGTTTAGGCAAAACTTTGGGTGAGTACCCCCACTCTTCCACAAAGACAATTGGCTTCATATTTGGGGTGCACATCACCCTCCCCCATGCCAACCGTTGGTCCAAATTTGGTGGCCATTGGAGGAGGTTTACCCTAGTATTTTGCAAAGGGGCTAAATGCTATTTGCACCCCAATTAGGTACCCAATAGAACCCCACCCCTCACCAAATGTTGGTAGGATCTTGGGTGGTCATTCACTGACCCCTGGCCAGTATAGTGAGTAGTTTGGACTTGGGAAAAGTAGGGAGTTTCCATTGGACCTTTGTTTGCTTAAGGGTTATATTAGGGCAAAAGTGAACTTAAGCTAATTTTGGAGTGTGGAGGGGCTCCCTCCCACTGATTGAAAGGGGTGACCTTGGTCACTGACTTGGGATGTATGGGACACCCCAATGAGCAATTTTGGAGGAATTAGGGCTTAGTGTGCCCTTGAACCCTAATGGTTAGCCTTAGGGTGCTCTTTAGGACTTGTGAAGGACTTGGGAGTGTTTGTCCTTGGAGAGGTGTGTAATGGACTCCTCTGAGATCTATGAGTCTTATAATACCCTCACAAGAAGTTTGGGTGGATTTGGAGAAGTTTTGACCCCAACCCTAGGTTAAACCCTAAAGGGGTGCAATTAGAGGCCAATGAAGGAAGAGGGGTCAAACCTTAATGGTTTGACTTGAAATTTTTGGGAAGATGATCTTGGTGACCAGAGAATGCTACTGTGAGAAATTAGAGGGATTTGGAGTTGCCAAACCTAGGTAATAAATCCTTGGGTAGATTTGTAAATATTTAGGGTTTTGGGATTTAGGAAGAAATAATACTTAGTGATTAACCATCTTCTGTCACCAACTTAATTTTGATGTTATTAATCCCTGGAGAGTTTGTTAGAGCCATTGGAAAACTTTTGGAGGTCCAAAATGTAATTATTCATATTGTTGACAATTTTTAGGATGAACAATTTTAGGGTGTTAGTTTTCTGTAATTGCATGAAACTTTGCTGGATGACATTTCATACCATTATGAACCCACAGTATTGTTCTCATAATTTATGGATTAATATTTTTGGTACCTCTAGTTCAATTTGGAGTTATTTGCAAATATATCCTTGGTGGAAATTACAATTGTAACCTTTATGGTACATGGTCAAACTTGGTAGGGCTGAATATTTTAGTATGAGTCACCTTTGTATAAATTTGCATAAGGTTTGGAGATCATATGAGGGTACCTTCTTTGGAATTTATTGGAAATAAATGAGTTTTGGAATTTTTAATAATAGTAGATCTTGTTGGAATTCCCTACAAATTTATATCTACTGATTATTAGGTACCCTTGGTTTATGTGAAAAGTTGGGTAGGCAGTGGAAGTCAGAAAGGTATACTTGTAGTTCAAACCTTAGGAAGCTGTAATTTGGAAAAAGGGTTTTAAATATGGATAATGTTGGAAAAATTATGAAACTCTGGAATTGACCTTAAATAAGTGACATGGACCCTCAGTAGAAATATTTGGTCATAGAGTTGATTATTTAAGGTACCTCCCTTCATGAGTATCAAAACGTTAAGAGTGGTCTGCGTTTAGCAATTTGGCAATTTTGGAGTTATGGGTCAAATTGAATTATATTGATTGGAGATGTGAGAGTTAAATGGTGATCATATGACTCTGGGAGAATCCCTGGAGTTATTTAGGGTTTGATGAGTCCTAGAGTGGTGGAGTGCCACCCTTGGGGTAGGACATCTGGGGATTGACGAGAGATCATCTTTTGTCTATTAGGACCTAAAAGCACTTAGGTTTAGACTAGGTGAAATACTAAGAGGGTTTCTTATGGGTGGTAACTGATAACATTAAGTGTCTTGGGAATGAGAACTTTGGGGTGTCATCCCATTGTGGTTCCTAGTACCGTAGCGAGCCCCTCACAGGGTAACCCTCGGGAAATCCAAGACTAACCCTAATTTATAGGAGTAAGACGATGTACAAGATTAACTAATAACACACTCATCCACAACCCGTGGTTCCGGGAGTTTATTTGGTTTGGTGATCCGAGCGGTAGGCTCGGTGGTTAAAGGTGCGGATTGCTGAGTCAGGAGAGCTTGTGACTCAATAGTGTTTTGTGGTACGGACGGGTTGGTCCGGGGAGCTTATGGCTCGGAAGGTTATTGATGGCGGGCAGGTTAGCCCGGGGAGCTTATGGCTCGAAGGTAGGAAGTAGAACATGTTGCATGTGCATTGAAGGTGGTGGGTCTTCGGTATTGGACGATCGTTCACACCGACGTCAATACGTTGACTCGGCAAGTGTGGTATTTACACTTAGCCTTGAAAGTCTAGCGGTCCAGTCAGCAAGAGTATGCAGACGCTCCGCGGGTTTTGTGGAGGCGTACGATAGGTCTAGGTTAGGTAGTGTGAATACCAACCTAGAGGTGGGCGAGGCCCAACCCACCGCTTCCGTTTGCCACTACGGGAGTATCCTGGGAGTCTAGCTCGCTCCAAAAAGGGGGAACTAAAGGTCTATGCGCATAGAGTCGTAGTGGGTGAGTTGCACTTGTATGAACATAGCATAACATCATACTTTGTCTGTCATAGCATAAACATTGCATTCAATCTACCCCTAACGTATAAGTCGGTTATGGGACTTCTTATACGGTAAGCCTTGCTAAACGACCCCTTGGTCTATAGGGGTAATCCCTATAAATCAATGGTTACCTTACTTACTTACTTTCTCTACTGTCATAACTTACTATTCATTACTGTTTATTGTTGTTACACCCTAGCTTACTCATATTAGTTTTCATCATTTACTTTACAATACCTTGTTACCGTACTTTCTTTAGGATAGTTGTCACCTGCTTGTTTCCACTCTGCCCTTGGTCCTCCTTTTCACTCCTCCCCGCTCGGTGCCTAGGAGCCACGGGTTTAGGGGCGGGGGATTGTTGACTTAGTCTTTTTGACTAACGGTCGGTGGACCATATCATTTTAGGAAATCGAGGAGACGCAGCAGCACCAGAGGCCGGAGCAGATGGAGGCGGGCCAGTCTAGTACAGGAGCACAGGATTCAAGATCTGTGAGTGATTAGTAGCTAGCTTCCGCGAGTGATCTTGTAGTGAGGATATGATGTACAGGGCAAGAGCCCCCCCTTTATTATTGTAACCTTTGTAATATCTTTTATTCAGTTATTATCTGTGGACATTTACCTTTATGGTTTATAATTCATGTGATTCGGTGGACTTGTCTTCTCTTTAATGTACTTTTCTTCGTGATCGATTTGGCCGGCAGGATCGGCGTTTTGTAGTGGCGACCTTCCTGAGTGAAGGTGTCACCGCAAAACGGCGGTTCTGGGCCTAAGACCCGGTGGTTTTTGCAAAAAAAAAATGGGGTCTTACACTCGGTGTCTGTTTCAACCACTAGAGGGTCTTCTTCAGTTTGCACACGTGATGTGGGTGTGACTTGGACACGTATCCAGGTAGTTGCACCATGAATATGTCCTTGTCAATCTCTCAGTATAGGAACGCGTTCTTCACATCAAGTTGCCACAGCTTCCACCCTCAGCATGCTGCCAGAGCAATGACCGTCCTCACCGACGTCATCTTTACCACATGACTAAACGTCTCCTCGTAGTCCTCTCCATAGGTTAGTGAGAAACCTCGAGCGACAAGCCTAGCCTTGTACCGCTCCACTCCTCTGTCAGCTTTCTTCTTAACCTTGTACACTCACTACAGGTGACAGGTTTGATGCCCTCCACCATGGGAACGAGATCCCATGTCTCATTCTTCTCCAGCGCTTCCATCTCTTCATTCATGGTCACATCCCACTCCTTAATTCCAACAACATCTTCAAAGCAGGCAGGTTCCCTCTCGTCGAGTGGTCCAACGAAGAAGCAGAGGACCAAACTCACGAAGTTCCCCTCCTTATAGCGAGAAGACGGGATGATGGTCCGCTTCGACATTCTCAAGGCTTGGCCACTCTCTACCGCCCCGGTAGACTCCTCTTCTACAACTCTTCTCTCCTCATTTCTTGAAGCACTGCTACCCCTACTTCTCAAACTCGAAGCTCCCCCTGAGCCAGATGGAGACGGGGCACTGGGAGATAGCTCCAACTCCACAGTAGAGTCCTCAATGACTCTCTCTTCACACCTGCTAGAAACTCCACTCTCCGGCAGTACCACAGAAGAGACTCTCTGATACGAGATCAGTTCAACAAACACCACGTCGCGCGAGACGACGAACTTGTGGGTCTGCAGATCCATGCACTTCCACCACTTCTTCCGCTCATCGTAGCCGATGAAGACACACTTCCGTGCTTTCGGCTCCAACTTGGTTCTCTGGGCATCTGGGACGTGCACAAAGCAGGTAAAACCAAACACGCTCATGTGACCTACATTTGGCTTCTCCCCGAAAATGAGCTGGTATGGAGACACCATCTTGTTGGGACTCAGAGGTAGCCGATTGATCATGTGGGTTGCACACGTCATTCCCTCTGCCCACAAGGCCTTGGGAATCCCCTTGACATGCAGCCAACTCTTGGTAGTCTCCACCAGATGACGGATCTTACTCTCTGCGACCCCATTTTGCTGAGGGGTGTGGGCGCAAGAGAGTTCTCGCCGAATGCAATATTTCCTGCAGAAATAAGCAAACTCGTTAGAGGTAAACTCCCCCAATTGCCACTTCGCAGCTTCTTCACCCTCATGTTCAGCCTCCCCTCCACAAGTTCCTTCCACTCCTGGAACTTCTCAAACTCTTCAGACTTCTCCTTCAGAAAGTAGATCCACGTGTAGCGGGTGTAGTCATCCACCAGAACCAGCACATACTTATTTCCTCCATAAGTAAGGGTGGTGCACGACCCCATCACATCAGCGTGTACGCCGTCAATGGGTGCCTTACACCTTGTCTCCGACTTGTCAAATGGAAGTCGATGTGACTTTCCATATTGACAACCCTCGCATACATGGTCGTCGCCGCAAGAGGAGAGATTAGGCAGGCCGCTCACCAGACCCTTTGCAACCATCATCTTCAACTTGTCCATCCCCACATGACCTAGCCTCTCATGCCAGATCACAACGCTGTCATTCGTCTTCAGCTTCTCCACATAGGCATTTGCAGACAGTACATACAAATCCTTCAGCCTTCTCCCGGTGAGTGTGGCATCAGCATCAACAGACGACACGTTCTTCAGAAACTTCACCTCCTTCGATCCAAACAGCACGTGGTATCCTGCATCCACTGCATTTGCAACCAAGAAGAGATTCTTCTTCATGTCCGACACATGATACACGCTCTTCAGTGTCACGGGCTTCTCTTCACTTCCCAGAGATACCATCCCTTCTTGCTCCACAGGATGCACCGTGTCATCCGCAGTGATGATAGCATCCAATCATTCATATGCCTTCAAGGAGGCAAACTTAGACACATCTCTAGTGAGATGGTGTCCGCAACCAGAATCCACTATCCAGTCATTCTCAAAATTTACAAAGGCTAAGGCATCGACAGGCGTGGCCGTCATCTCAGCCAGGAAGCAGTTGTCTCCGCCTTTACCACCCTGGTGACCTCCACCTCTCGCACCACCTCTCCAGTGGCTTCCTTCCTTCTCAGCAACATGACCGATCTTCAGATTAAACCGACAATCCTTTGCCATGTGTCCATACTTCTTACAGGCAAAATAAAGAGATCTCACCCTCTCATCACGAGCAGGGAGGAACTTCCCCTTATCTCCTTGAGAGGATGTTGAGGGTCCATCTTCGGAGTTCTTCTTCTTCTTGTCCCAGGTCTTCTTCTTACTTGAAAACAACACCTCGCTATCTCCCCCTAAGATAGACACTATCGCCATCTGCTTCGCCAAACTCTCCTGTGACGACAACAGGTTCTCCAGCTCCCGAAGGGAGGGTTGAGTAGCCCATCCTTGAACAGAAGTAACGAATGCAGTATACTCCTTCCGCAACCTATGAAGTATATGCCTCTTCAGCTTTTCCTCGGAGATCGGCTCATCGGGATCCAAAGCCGAGATCTCAGCACACAAGTTCTTCATGTACAACCCTCATATTTCCCGAGTATGTGTGACCCGACCCGGATGAGACCAAGACAATTCAAGGTGGTCGAGACGGTCAAAACGACCACGCATAAGCGGCCGGGACCAGTCAAGGCAAAGGGAGGCCACAGGGGACGCGGGGGGAGCACCCGCTCCCCCAACTCCCTTAGGGCGAGTGGGAGGAGCCTCCCACTCGCCGTTCACCCGGGCGAGTGGGAGGGTCCCTCCCACTCGCCATTTACCCGGGCGAGTGGGAGAGACCCTCCCACCCGCCGGGCGAATGGGAGGGTCCCTCCCACTCGCCGGCCACCTTGAGGGAGAGTGGGAGGGGGCCCTCCCACTCGCCCAAAGGGTCCCACTCGCCACCCCCTTTGGGCGAGTGGGAGGAACTCTCCCACTCGCCCGGTACATTAGGGGGAGGCCGGTATGGCCTCCCGTGAGGGGGAAAGTGAGCACCTCGGGTCCCACTCGCCTCCCCTCACGCGTTGATCATTCGTGGTCATGGTTGGACTGCGGATAGCCAGATCTTGGCTATCCGCAGTCCATTTTTGGGAAAGTCTATAAATAGACCCCCATGGGCACCTTGGGAAGGGTTGGTCTCTACCCCCTCCCTCGCGTGGTCTTGTGAGCAAGCACCCCCCTCCCCTGTCACCTTCCAGTTGACGGTGAGGTGGTTCTTAGTGCCCTCCAAGGTGCCCAGGCTCAGCATTGGCTTGGGAGGGGAAACGCTCTAAAGATCTTCCGGGTATGTGGTGGGACCTCCACGCTGAAGCTTAAGGGGTCCGTTCCTAGACTCCAGTTGTTATCAAGTCCGAGTCTCTTAGTTCTTAGTGATCGGTCAAGAGTCAAGGCTTAGGTCAAGTAAGAGTTAGTCGCAACCCCCTTTCGAACGCTGAAACCGGGAAACTGGTTTCAACATTCTGGTGCGGTGAGCGTGGAAGCGACTAGTTCGGAAAGCTCTGAGCCATGTCTCATGGCTGGAAGCGACGAGTTGGGAGACTCGCCTCCGGCATGCGAGTATGTGAAGAAGGGCGACGTCGATGAGTTCAGCAATGGGATCCAGTGCTCGACACCACCGGCAGAGAGGCAATAAGAATGCCCCCGTCCAACCAGGGGGGAGTAACTTCACCTGGAAGGGCCAAGAAGGAGTTGCGGAGATGGAAGAAGTGGCGAAGAAGATGACCAAGGAGCGTGCGGCCAAGTGAAGTGCCCAGGAAGGGCGAGATGTAAGTGAAGCGCCCAGGAAGGGCGAGATGTAAGTGAAGTGCCCAGGAAGGGCGAGATGTAAGTGAAGTGCCCAGGAAGGGCGAGATGTAAGTGAAGTGCCCAAGAAGGGCGAGGTGTAATGAAGTGCCCTGGAAGGGCGTAGGGTAGTGAAGTTGTAATAGACGAACTGGGAATAAAAAAAAAGGGGTTCTGGGGTAATACCCCGATCTAAGATCCCCGACTAGAGATCATTCTCCGGGCTTAGTCATGTCGGTAGATGGGGGACTCGTCGGGTCGACTCGCTACTTGGTAAGGGGACTGGGAAGGCGTTGAGTCCCTCCACCCCCGGTTGAGCTAAGACTCCCAGGACATGGATGGTACTTCCACCTCCAGTCAGATTGGGGAGGTGTTGAGTTCCTCCACCCCCGGTTGAGTTAAGACTCCCAGGACATGGGTGGATACTTCCACCTCCGGTCAGATTGGGAAGGTGTTGAGTTCCTCCACCCCCGGTTGAGCTAAGACTCCCAGGACATGGATGGATACTTCCACCTCC
Organism: Dactylorhiza incarnata; assembly: GCA_033032865.1. Classification (NCBI taxonomy): domain Eukaryota; kingdom Viridiplantae; phylum Streptophyta; class Magnoliopsida; order Asparagales; family Orchidaceae; genus Dactylorhiza; species Dactylorhiza incarnata. Next base: position 2,952,225 of record JAWHQI010000309.1, on the reverse strand, counting down.
AATCGGTAAGGGGACTGGGAAGGCGTTGAGTCCCTCCACCCCCAGTTGAGCTAAGACTCCCAGGACGTGGATGGGTACTACCACCTCCAGTTAGATCAGAAGTGCGTTGAGTTCCTCCACCCCCCGGTTGAGCTAAGACTCCCAGGACGTGGATGGGTACTACCACCTCCAGTTAGATCAGGAGTGCGTTAAGTTCCTCCACCCCCGGTTGAGCTAAGACTCTCAGGACGTGGATGGGTACTACCACCTCCAGCTAGATCAGGAGTGCATTGAGTTCCTCCACCCCCGGTTGAGCTAAGACTCCCAGGACGTGGATGGGTACTACCACCTCCAGTTAGATCAGGAGTGCGTTAAGTTCCTCCACCCCCGGTTGAGCTAAGACTCCCAGGACGTGGATGGGTACTACCACCTCCAGTTAGATCAGGAGTGCGTTGAGTTCCTCCACCCCCGGTTGAGCTAAGACTCCCAGGACATGGATGGGTACTTCCGCCTCCAGTCGGATTAGGAGGGCGTTGAGTTCCTCCACCCCCGGTTGAGCTAAGACTCCCAGGACGTGGATGGGTACTACCACCTCCAGTTAGATCAGGAGTGCGTTGAGTTCCTCCACCCCCGGTTGAGCTAAGACTCCCAGGACGTGGATGGGTACCACCACCTCCGGTTAGATCAGGAGTGCGTTAAGTTCCTCCACCCCCGGTTGAGCTAAGACTCCCAGGACGTGGATGGGTACTACCACCTCCAGTTAGATCAGGAGTGCGTTGAGTTCCTCCACCCCCGGTTGAGCTAAGACTCCCAGGACGTGGATGGGTACTACCACCTCCAGTTAGATCAGGAGTGCGTTGAGTTCCTCCACCCCCGGTTGAGCTAAGACTCCCAGGACGTGGATGGGTACCACCACCTCCGGTTAGATCAGGAGTGCGTTGAGTTCCTCCACCCCCGGTTGAGCTAAGACTCCCAGGACATGGATGGGTACTACCACCTCCAGTTAGATCAGGAGTGCGTTAAGTTCCTCCACCCCTGGTTGAGCTAATACTCCCAGGACGTGGATGGGTACTACCACCTCCAGCTAGATCAGGAGTACGTTGAGTTCCTCCACCCCCGGTTGAGCTAAGACTCCCAGGACGTGGATGGGTACTACCACCTCCAGTTAGATCAGGAGTGCGTTAAGTTCCTCCACCCCCGGTTGAGCTAAGACTCCCAGGACGTGGATGGGTACTACCACCTCCAGTTAGATCAGGAGTGCGTTGAGTTCCTCCACCCCTGGTTGAGCTAAGACTCCCAGGACATGGATGGGTACTTCCGCCTCCAGTCGGATTAGGAGGGCGTTGAGTTCCTCCACCCCCGGTTGAGCTGAGACTCCCAGGACATGGATGGGTACTTCCGCCTCCGACCGGTAAGATCCTCGACGAAAGACGACCGTTCTCCGGGCTCAGTCATGTCGGCATATGGGAGGCTCATCGGATCGATTAACTACCCAATGATCGGTTCAAGTAAGGTATCAAATCCTCAAGCAGTAAAGGGAGAAAGATTAAAGGAAATAGGTATGCAGGAAATACGTGGCTCCTACAAGGAGCCAAAGAAGAGAAGAAGTCCCTGGCCACCCTCACGTTCAGGGGGAATAGCCACCGCTGCAAGGGGACGAGTCGGGTCGCGCAGGAGAGGGGGAGGACTCATGCAGGATGTCATCGGCAGAGACTCCCCTCCAGCTGTCTCGGAGAGCATCCACCTCATGAAGGCGGCTCCCCAGGCTTGGGTCGTTGACGTCACAATCCTCCTGCGAGTACACTCGGCTTCAATAGGGCAAGGTGGGGCAGCCGTCGCTGCCCTCGAAGGTTCGCCTCTTTCTCTCTCCTTTCTCCCTTAGCTGTCTTTGGGCTTCAGCAGGCGAGAAGAGAAACCGGCGCGCGGGCTCTCGTTGAGCTGCCTCCACTTCTAGTTGAGCTCTGCTCCCTGGAAGATGTTGAGTTCCCTCCATCTCAGGTTGAGTTCGACTCAACTAGAGATGTTGAGTTCCCTCCATCTCAGGTCATGTTCGACTCGACTAGAGATGTTGAGTTCCCTCCATCTCAGGTCATGTTCGACTCGACTAGAGATGATGAGTTCCCTCCATCTCAGGTTGAGTTCGACTCGACTAGAGATGTTGAGTTCCCTCCATCTCGGTTTGAGTTCGACTCGACTAGAGATGATGAGTTCCCTCCATCTCAGGTTGAGTTCGACTCGACTAGAGATGTTGAGTTCCCTCCATCTCAGGTTGAGTTCGACTCGACTAGAGATGTTGAGTCCCCTCCATCTCAGGTTGAGTTCGACTCGACTAGAGATGATGAGTTCCCTCCATCTCAGGTTGAGTTCGACTCGACTAGAGATGTTGAGTTCCCTCCATCTCAGGTTGAGTTCGACTCGACTAGAGATGTTGAGTCCCCTCCATCTCAGGTTGAGTTCGACTCGACTAGAGATGTTGAGTTCCCTCCATCTCAGGTTGAGTTCGACTCCACTAGAGATGTTGAGTTCCCTCCATCTCAGGTTGAGTTCGACTCGACTAGAGATGTTGAGTCCCCTCCATCTCAGGTTGAGTTCGACTCGACTAGAGATGTTGAGTTCCCCCCATCTTAGGTTGAGTTCGACTCGACTAGAGGTGCTGAGTTCTTCCTCCACCTCAGGTCGAGTTCAATTCGACCTAAGGTGTTGAGCTTTCTCCACCTCCAGTTGGGCTCGGCCCATAGGAGGGTTCTTAAGTGGAGAAAGGTTTTCCTCCCACCTCAGGTCGAGCTCGGCTCGACTAGAGGTGCTGAGTTTTTCCTCCACCTCAGGTCGAGGTTAATCCGACCCAAGGTGTTGAGCTTTCTCCACCTCCAGTTGGGCTCGGCCCATAGGAGGGTTCTTAAGTGGAGAAAGGTTTTCCTCCCACCTCAGGTCGAGCTCGGCTCGACTAGAGGTGCTGAGTTTTTCCTCCACCTCAAGTCGAGGTTAATCCGACCCAAGGTGTTGAGCTTTCTCCACCTCCAGTTGGGCTCGACCCATAGGAGGGTTCTTAAGTGGAGAAAGGTTTTCCTCCCACCTCAGGTCGAGCTCGGCTCGACTAGAGGTGCTGAGTTTTTCCTCCACCTCAGGTCGAGGTTAATCCGACCCAAGGTGTTGAGCTTTCTCCACCTCCAGTTGGGCTCGGCCCATAGGAGGGTTCTTTAGTGGAGAAAGGTTTTCCTCCCACCTCAGGTCGAGCTCGGCTCGACTAGAGGTGCTGAGTTTTTCCTCCACCTCAGGTCGAGGTTAATCCGACCCAAGGTGTTGAGATTTCTCCACCTCCAGTTGGGCTCGGCCCATAGGAGGGTTCTTAAGTGGAGAAAGGTTTTCCTCCACCTCAGGTCGAGGTTAATCTGACCCAAGGTGTTGAGCTTTCTCCACCTCCAGTTGGGCTCGGCCCATAGGAGGGTTCTTAAGTGGAGAAAGGTTTTCCACCCACCTCAGGTCGAGCTCGGCTCGACTAGAGGTGCTGAGTTTTTCCTCCACCTCAGGTCGAGGTTAATCCGACCCAAGGTGTTGAGCTTTCTCCACCTCCAGCTGGGCTCAGCCCATAGGAGGGTTCTTAAGTGGAGAAAGGTTTTCCTCCCACCTCAGGTCGAGCTCGGCTCGACTAGAGGTGCTGAGTTTTTCCTCCACCTCAGGTCGAGGTTAATCCGACCCAAGGTGTTGAGCTTTCTCCACCTCCAGTTGGGCTCGGCCCATAGGAGGGTTCTTAAATGGAGAAAGGTTTTCTTCCCACCTCAGGTCGAGCTCGGCTCGACTAGAGGTGCTGAGTTTTTCCTCCACCTCAGGTCGAGGTTAATCCGACCCAAGGTGTTGAGCTTTCTCCACCTCCAGTTGGGCTCGGCCCATAGGAGGGTTCTTTAGTGGAGAAAGGTTTTCCTCCCACCTCAGGTCGAGCTCGGCTCGACTAGAGATGCTGAGTTTTTCCTCCACCTCAGGTCGAGGTTAATCTGACCCAAGGTGTTGAGCTTTCTCCACCTCCAGTTGGGCTCGGCCCATAGGAGGGTTCTTAAGTGGAGAAAGGTTTTCCTCCACCTCAGGTCGAGGTTAATCCGACCCAAGGTGTTGAGCTTTCTCCACCTCCAGTTGGGCTCGGCCCATAGGAGGGTTCTTAAGTGGAGAAAGGTTTTCCTCCCACCTCAGGTCAAGCTCGGCTCGACTAGAGGTGCTGAGTTTTTCCTCCACCTCAGGTCGAGGTTAATCCGACCCAAGGTGTTGAGCTTTCTCCACCTCCAGTTGGGCTCGGCCCATAGGAGGGTTCTTTAGTGGAGAAAGGTTCACCTTCCGTCTCAAGTCAGGATCAACCGAAAAGCTTGGCAGAGGTTCCCCGATGACGGATCCCTTCGTGGATTCCCCTAATGTCCCACCTACTTGTCAAATAGGTGGGTTGGACTTTCTTTCCGAGCTTGGGACAAGCTCGCAAAGAGCGGGGATTGTGTACAACCCTCATATTTCCCGAGTCGGTGTGACCCGACCCGGATGAGACCAAGACAATTCAAGGTGGTCGAGACGGTCAAAACGACCACGCATAAGCGGCCGGGACCAGTCAAGGAAAAGAGAGGCCACAGGGGACGCGGGGGGAGCACCCGCTCCCCCAACTCCCTTCGGGCGAGTGGGAGGAGCCTCCCACTCGCCGTTCACCCGGGCGAGTGGGAGGATCCCTACCACTCGCCGGGCGAGTGGGAGGGTCCCTCCCACTCGCCGGGCGAGTGGGAGAGACCCTCCCACCCGCCGGGAGAATGGGAGGGTCCCTCCCACTCGCCGGCCACCTTGAGGGAGAGTGGGAGGGGGCCCTCCCACTCGCCACCCCCTTTGGGCGAGTGGGAGGAACTCTCCCACTCGCCCGGTACATTGGGGGGAGGCCGGTATGGCCTCCCGTGAGGGGGAAAGTGGGCACCTCGGGTCCCACTCGCCTCCCCTCACGCATTGATCATTCGTGGTCATGGTTGGACTGTGGATAGCCAGATCTTGGCTATCCGCAGTCCATTTTTGGGAAAGTCTATAAATAGACCCCCATGGGCACCTTGGGAAGGGTTGGTCTCTACCCCCTCCCTCGCGTGGTCTTGTGAGCAAGCACCCCCCCTCCCCTGTCACCTTCCAGTTGACGGTGAGGTGGTTCTTAGTGCCCTCCAAGGTGCCCAGGCTCAGCATTGGCTTGGGAGGGGAAGCGCTCTAAAGATCTTCCGGGTATGTGGTGGGACCTCCACGCTGAAGCTTAAGGGGTCCGTTCCTAGACTCCAGTTGTTATCAAGTCCGAGTCTCTTAGTTCTTAGTGACCGGTCAAGAGTCAAGGCTTAGGTCAAGTAAGAGTTAGTCGCAACCCCCTTTCGAACGCTGAAACCGGGAAACTGGTTTCAACACTTCACCTTCAGAAAGAAGGTGGAAATTGACAACTCTCCTTGAGTGGGCCGCGCCAACTCATTCTTCAGAAATTATAGGCGCGCTACATTCTTCTTGTTGAACAGCCCATCGAGTGCTTTCCAGATAACAGACGTTGACTTACAACCTATGATGTGGTCGAACAAGTCAGGTGAAATTGCTCTCTTCAGAGTGAACTCCGCCTTGGCGTTAGTCTTCCTCCAAGCTCTCACAGCTGGACCATTGTCTCCGGTAGCTATGACTTCCTCTTGCTCATCTCCACTGTAATAGTCCTGGCCCAAGCCCACCCGGGTCACTGACCCCTAGGAACTGCCTGCACCGACGGCCCAGGCCCATTCTGGGATCGGCCTGACCAGTCAACACTGGCCCCGTCCTAGGACACTGGCACCATCGGTTCAGCCTGACCACAACTGGTCAACAACAAGCCTGCAGGCCGCACACCCCAATGCCTCTCTGGCCTATTTCTCAGCGCAGCGCGTTTGCTCAGTTGGTGATAGGAACTGTTGAAGGTTTCCTATCAAGGGAGGTTGTGGGTTCGAGACCCCCCTCCAACAACGCGCTGCGCTGAGAAACAGGCCAGAGAGGCGTTGGGGTGTGCGGCCTGCAGGCTTGTTGTTGACCAGTTGTGGTCAGGCTGAACCGATGGTGCCAGTGTCCTAGGACGGGGCCAGTGTTGACTGGTCAGGCCGATCCCAGAATGGGCCTGGGCCGTCGGTGCCGACAGTTCCTGGGGGTCAGTGACCCGGGTGGGCTTGGGCCAGGACTGTTACAAAAAGTGCACTTTTTGTAACAGTCCTGACCCAAGCCCATCCGGGTCACTGGCAACCCCAGGAACTGCCGGCACCGGTGGCCCAGGCCCATTCTGGGATGGCCTGACCAAGCCCATCCGGGTCACTGGCCCCGCCCTAGGACACTGTACCGCCGGTTCAGCCTGACCACAACTGGTCAACAACAAGCCTGCATGCTGTACACCCCAACCCCTCTCTGGCCTGTTTCTCGGCGCAACGGGTTGTTGGAAGGGGGTCTCGAACCCACAACCTCCCTTGATAGGAAACCTTCAACAGTTCCTATCACCAACTGAGCTGCAGCTCAGTTGGTGATAGGAACTGTTGAAGGTTTCCTATCAAGGGAGGTTGTGGGTTCGAGACCCCCCTCCAACAACGCGCTGCGCTGAGAAACATGCCAGAGAGGCGTTGGGGTGTACGACCTGCAGGCTTGTTGTTGACCAGTTGTGGTCAGGCTGAACCGATGGTGCCAGTGTCCTAGGACGGGGCCAGTGTTGACTGGTCAGGCCGATCCCAGAATGGGTCTGGGCCGTCGGTGCCGGCAATTCCTGGGGGTCAGTGACCCGGGTGGGCTTGGGCTAGGACTGTTACATCCACCAACGACCTCCCATAGGTCCTCTCCAAGCAGGTAACTCTCCATACAAGACTTCCACTTCTTGTAATTTGTCTGAGTAAGTAACTAAATGCCAAGACCTCTCGCATAGCCTCCTCCGCCGTCCATCTTGGTTGCTCAGTACTTGTTACTCAGTGCTTGTTCCAACCTAACTCTGATACTATGTGAAATTTTTAAGATCTATGTAATACTGAGACAAGTATACCGAGAATGAACAAAAACACTTCTTTATTGTTTGACAAGTAGTTACAACAATTACAAGAGAATGAGCTAAATACAAGTCGCATACAACTTGATTCACGACAGCCGAAAGTAAGGAACAACAACTGGTCGCAGACAGAGTCTGCTTCTCCACAACTCGCTAGCGCCCGACGCTAGCACTAGTGCCAGAGCTATCTCAGACCGTGCGAGCTCGCTGCTTGCATACCCCCTGATCAGCCCGCAGATGCAGACCGCCAGATCACAACAGGCCGCTAGCGCCTGCGCTACCCGCTACCGCCGGCGCTATCTCAACGAACTCACACAACTCGCGAGCCTTGCTCTAGGTCGTTCCAAACTCACTCCGAGTTCACTCCCACTTGAGACCGCCGATGAGACCGCCCGAGCTCTCCTGCTGAACTTACTCCAAGTTCGCTCTGACTTAGACCGCCAATAGAGACCGCCCAAGTCGACCACTTTTTCTAATAATCATTGTAGGGGGATTGCACCCCTATTTATAGATACCAGAGTCGCCACTTGGATGTTGATCTAGCGCCGACGCTAGCGCTAGCTCACTTCACAAATCTCAACACTCCCCCTTGAAGCGAGCTCCGTCAACCACTCCGATGAGCGAGCGAAGCTTCCTGAACAGCCCCGCAGATATGGACTTTGTGAATATATCTGCTACGTTGTCTTCGCTCTGCATATGCTCCACCACAATCAAGCCACCCAACACTTTCTCTCTGATGAAGTGGTGCTCGATCTCAATATGCTTTGTTCTTGCGTGACACACTGGATTTGTTACCAATTTCAAAGCGCTCTCGTTGTCACCGTGAAGAACAGTAGGTCCGCTCACCTTCTCATCCACATCTTCTACCAACCTACTTAGCCAGACACACTCCTGGGCTGCTAAGCACGATGCCTTGTACTCATCCTCTGTGGTTGATAGAGAGATAGAATCCTGCTTCTTGCTACACTACGAGATAGCAACAACTCCACATAGAAACACATGACCTGAGGTCGACTTGCGATCATCATCACCTCCGTAATCTGTATCCGTGTATCCATGCAGCTTGAAGTCAGACTTCTCTCCATAAGACAACCCCATCTCAAGGGTCCCCTTCACGTACTTCAGAATTCCTTTAGCTGCCTCTAGATGAGGCTTCCGTGGCTCCTGCATATACTGACTAACTCGGCCGACAACAAAAGCGATGTCCGGCCTCGTGATAGTCAGGTAGATTAAGCTCCCCATCAGTGCCCGAAAGATCTTCGGATCAGGAAGAACCCTCCCTTCTTCCTTCCGAAGCTTCAGCTTAACCTCCAGTGGAATGGAGCTGCTCTTCCCATCCTTCATACCGAATCTCTCGACGATCTTCTCAGCGTAAGCCCTCTGGGAAACGAACAGTCCGCCACTTCTCTTCTCAACCTGAAGTCCATGGAAATGATGCAGTTCACCAAAATCCTTCATCTCAAAGCGAATAGATAACTGCTGTCTCAGCGCCGCGACCTCTTCACTGTTGTTCCCGGTCACGATCATGTCGTCGACGTACAACAGTACCAGAACATGAAGATCTCCACTCTTCTTCATGAACATGCTAGAGTCTGAGTCTGAGGCATCATAACCACAAAACTGCAGGTACTCTGCAATCTTCCCATACCAGGCTCTCGGTGCCTGTTTCAACCAGTAGAGGGACTTCTTCAGTTTGCACACGTGATGTGGGTGTGACTTGGACACGTATCCAGGTAGTTGCACCATGAATATGTCCTTATCAATCTCTCCGTATATGAACGCGTTCTTCACATCAAGTTGACACATCTTCCACCCTCAGCACGCTGCCAGAGCAAGGGGCATCCTCACCCTCGTCCGCTACCTGGCTCTCCTGCTGAACTTACTCCAAGTTCGCTCTGACTTAGACCGCCAATAGAGACCGTGCCCAAGTCGACCACTTTTTCTGATAATCTCTGTAGGGGGATTGCCCCCTATTTATAGGTACCGGAGCCGCCACTTGGATGTTGAGCTAGCGCCGGCGCTAGCGCTAGCGCCTGCGCTAGCTCACTTCACAAATTTCAACAGAACTCACCGGAGCAAAAACGCAATGCCAAACGGACTTATGTAAAATAATTTCGGAAGAAAGATTAAGCATGGTTATAGTCCATGAATTGAGTCGGAATTAAAACTCCGCATATTTTCTATTATCTTATCGTTGAAATATGTCGAGAACACGAGTTGTGCAAAAAGAGAGGCGAGCTAGAGTTGACAACGAGTTGTGCAAACAATTTTTTTTTGGATCGATGGATAACACAAATTAGACTATGGATCCATTTAGCGCGACGTTTTTGCTACCGTGAGCTTGGACAAAAACACTATCGTCATACAAAGTATGTTTGGTATGACAACGGTTATATGACCGCCATCAAGAAACAAAAACTAGTTTTGAACATAAAAGTGCATGAAGTTCCTTAGGTGAGATGGGGAGTTCACGAACGACGGTTCGTAGCCACCGCATTTTCAACCGCCACCGTCGTGCCAAACAGAGCCCATTTCTGTTTCGGTAACGTGTTAACATTGATCTTGTGAGATTTTTCGGATCTAAGGACACCAAGACAAGCACATCAAATAATGAACAAAAAACCTGTCTCTATTTCTTAACACAGGATTACACTTTACAAGAGATAAGACTGAATACAAGTTGCATACAACTTGATTCACAACAGCCAGAAGATATAAAAAACTTGGTCGCATACAATGTTCGCTCTCCTCCACTTCTCGCTACCGCCGACGCTATCCCCTAATGCCAGCGCTATCTCACGAGTACTCCCTCACACCTCGCACTCGCTAGCTCGCACTCGCAGCTCGCTAGCCGCACTGGTACTCGCTAGCTACTCTCGCTCTCGCTACCGTCAGCGCTAGCACTAGCGCCCACGCTATCTTGCGAGTGTTCTTTCTCCTTCTCACTCAAGAAACTCTCTTTGAGTTCTCTCACACTCTCTAACTCTCTAACATCTAACTTAACAAGGGGGGGGGGGGGGGGGGGGGGGGTCTGCCCTCCTATTTTTAGGCAGGGAGAGACCTTCTAGAAGCTGAGCTACTGCCGGTGGTAGTGCTAGCGCCGGCGATAGTGCTAGCGCCGATGCTAGCTCACTTCACAAAACTAACACTCCCCTTTGAAGTGAGCTCCGGGAACAACACCAAGCAATAAGTGAAGCCTCATGAACGGCTCCGCAAGTAGAGGCTTTGTGAATATGTCCGCAAGGTTGTCTTTGCTTCGCACATGCTCCACCGCAATTAAGCCATCCAACACCTTCTCTCTGATGAAGTGAGGGCACCAATAATGTTAAACACGGACGTTCAAAAACTACAAGTTCACTCATATATTGTTTTGGGATTTGAAAGAATGACGGATTCATCGCGTCATCAATTAGAGAAAGCGGAAGATTTTAAATGCAAACAAGGAGATGCACCGGTTCACAGACCCTCATTAAAGACTTAACAAAAAAAAGATTTGCACGTGGTTTGACCTGAAGTCAAAAAAAATTGAAACAATAAACCCTAAGTGGTAAAGATCCGGAGAAAATAAAGAACGACGCCGTTTCTTCGAGCAAACCCCAGTAATTGCCTCTATTTGTGCCTGGACGGGATTTCATGAACTGACGAGACTCTGTTGAACGAAGCACTTCCAATTAAAATTGAGAATGCATGCTTCGCTTCTCGATAGGATTTCAATGACAACCGTGCGTTGAATCTCGGCGGAGCATCAGAAGTAAATCTACGTCCAACGTTCATGCAGTCTAATTTTTTAGACTAACCGAATACTTTACGTAGAGACCGATTCCGCACCGGTTAGATGTATATATACTATATAGATAAAGAAATCCCCTTACAATTTTTTCTATGCAATGAGGTGGACCATCAAATGAATCGTGTCCGTCGATCATCACATTTCTCCCCACACCCAATATAAAAAACATATTTGTAATACCCTATACTCCATAACCCACATTTCCTCCTACCCCTCCCGCGATCTCCCCATGCCGACTTCCTCCGAGGCGGTTCATCTAATATCATCTGCCTCGGGCTGTTTTAATTATCCAGCGGAAAATCACCTTTATTTCTTCCTATCCCACCGCGAAGCCCCTTTCCCGGAGTTGAACTCCATCGCCTTCCTCCTCATCATTAGTGTAACGGCCCAGAACATGACCAGCAGGCCTCCGACTGGCGCCGAACAGGACTGCAACCCATGCCACCCCAACCCCTCTCTGAGTCTGTTTCTCAGCAACAGTGGGTTGTTGATGCCAGGATTCGATCCCGGACATCCTTGATAAGGCACCTTTAACAGCCCTCGAGCTGAGATCAGTTGGTGATGAGGGCTGTTGAAGGTGTCTTTATCAAGGATGTCCGGGATCGAATCCCGACATCGACAACCCACTGTTGCTGAGAAACATGCTCAGAGAGGGGTTGGGGTGGCATGGGTTGCAGCCCCGTTCGGTGCCAGTCGGAGGCCTGTTGGTCAAGTTTTGGGTCGTTACAAAAAAAGTGCTCAGTTGGTGATGCAGGCTGTTGAAGGCGCCTTATCAAGGGTGTCCTGGATCGAATCTCGGTATCAACAACCCATAGTTGCTGAGAGACATGCTCAGAGAGGGGTTGGGGTGGCATGGGATGCAACCATGTTCGGCGCCAGTCAGAGGCCTGTTGGTCAAGTTCTGGGCCGTTACAAGCAGTTCCTCTCCCGCATTTGCACGAGGGCGCATGCACTGCACTCATAATAGTTAAAAAAGAAAAAAAAACCATTGGACTCCAATATATTAAGCCATTGTCTATCAAATTGTCCGCATGAACAATTGCTTAAGAATTTACTCATTTCCTAAGAATAATTGTAGTTGAAACTTGAAGCCTATAATCAATTCAGATCTAAATCAAAACAGTTGGCCCAAATTGAAGCGGCTTTAGGATCCTCTCCATTTAAGTCCAAATAGATAGTATTCATTTTACGGTCTAGATTAATTCGTGGCTGATCCGATTGGTTCACTAATCTCATTCATTTATATTTCTCCTTTAATCAAAAAATTATGCACCGTTGAATAAAGTGAGAATCAATCTTTTTCATAAAATAAACCTCCATTTGTGATCGAGAGTATTCCCATTCCTTGAGAAACATAATTAAACCTTTAATATTTTTCTTAAATTTATTTCTATTATTAGCATAAAGCGATCCTATATTTATGTAATTAATCATCTAATTATAATAATAAATACAATAATAATTACATTATTCTACCAAATCCCAATCGTTAATGTCATGAGGATTGCATGCAGTTTGCTTATAGAGTTAAATGTGATTTATTAATGGTGTAATTAAAGATTAATGCTAAGATGTAATTAAAAAGCACCAAATTTTGACCTAAACCTAACCTAAAACCAAAACCGAGATCCCGGATGAAGGGCGTAGATCGGGTCGGACCGAGGCTGATGCATGCATGCGTTGCATTGCATGGATGTGTTCCTCTTCACACCCACACTACACATTAGACCTCATATACGGAAACTACAGAGAGAAGCAGAGAGAGAGAGAGAGGAGAGAGGGAGAGAGAGAGAGAGAGAGAGAGAGAGAGAGAGAGCGAGGTTGAAGAGAGAGGAGAGAGAAAGAGGGCGGTCCGCTGCGCATAAAGACCTCCCGGCTGCCGTTCTCCCTTCTTTATCACACCGCCTCGTTCGATGGCCATGACAATCTCTCAGTGTCCGTTCACTTGCGTTACGAATCCCAGAAACTCCCCTTTCTTCTTCTTCTTCTGGAGCTGGTAGTTTTGGGCCTGTTCGATAGACGCATCGTCTTCTTCCATTGGCGGTGGGTCTATGATAATCCCTGACCCGATGACATTTAGGTTTCATTGATCGCGTCGGATGGCAACGTCCATGTTTCCGGACGTTTTTAATGGTTTTCTGCCGTTCCTGCGATTTGTATCCGGGTTTTCGGGTTTTTCTTTCTTCTTTAGACAGAGTTTTGGGTTTTGATCGGGGGTGATGAGGGTTTTAGAGGTTTTGGAATTTGGGTTCTGTTGATGCTATGTTGAGAGGGGGTTCGGCTTCGTTGAGTTATCTGATTTGAAACTGAAATTGTGTTTCACTTCTTGCTGGTGATTTGCGATGGTTTTCTAACTGACATTGACGGTTTGATAATGGAGTTTATTTGGGAAAATGTGTTTGATTGGATTTTTAGTTGGTGGCTTTTTTATATGGATTTGATGGAGCTGCAGTTTGTGTTTCAGAGTATCGGATTGCTTCATGTCTGTGTGTGAGCTTATTGCTCTGTATTTCTTTTCCTTTTTTGGATAATTTAAATAAGGGCGTAGAATTTGGGGATCTCTTAGATTTCAGTGATTTGTGAATGGATGATATGGATTTTTCATCAGTAATTCAGTTAATTTTTGCTGTGATGCTTGGCATCAATGGCTGATGTTGAGCCAATTTTTGTTGTTGTTGAGACATTATCAGATGAAATTCAATTATGAAAGGGATACTGAACTTTGTTTCCGGGACATTTTTGTTCCAGGAGAAGTAGTGATAATGAATCGTTGAATTATTAACGTCAGTTTGTTCATTGAATATTTTGGAAAATTATTCTAATCTTCTAATTGTAATCTTAGTTCTTGTGAAATAGGAAATTTCTTTCCCCGAGGAATCATCGGAGGATCTGCATTGCTGAGAAGAACTGGATTATAATAATAATAATAATAATAATAATTATTATTATTATTGCATTTGTCTGACTACATAGAAGATTATTTTCTTTTTGAATGGAAAGAGGCATAGCTGAGCTAGATTTCCATGAAATTGAGATGCTGCTTGGAGAAATCCCAAATGCAACTTCTGGGAATCATCTCAGGGCGCAAACTAGCCTCACTGGTTCTTCTCAAAAGTTGGAGACTGCCTCCAAAGATGCTAAACTTTATAATTTTCATCAGCCTGTTACCGATCAAGGGAGAAATTATTCCAATGGAGGTGTGAAACTGCAGAGTAAAGTAAGTACTGGATATGAATTTTCGGAGGAGATTCATATTGAGGATACCAATCTGCAAGATGAAAGATCCCTGCCATTGTTATTAGAGGGAATGAGCATTAAAGAGAGTCCGTCTTCAAAACCAGTGTCTCCTGCATCAGTTTTGAACAAGCAAAACTCTTTGAATCATACTTTCTTGCCTAACAAACAGTTCATTAACCACCAAGATAAGTTTCTCCACGGATATGATCACATAGATATGAATTATCCTCAATCGGGATCTCTTAGTGGGGTCACTTCGTCAAATATCGAGCTAGAAATGCTGTCTCCTTCCAAGAGAATAAATGAGCTTATAAGTCTAACTGATCAAAATGAGTCAAACCAAACCTCAGAGAGTTTATTGGGCAATTTCTCTGAGTATCCTCAGGTTTTTCAGATGAACACCATGGATGTGCCCTTGAATTCGTGTTCGAATAGTTATCAGCTGCTTCCAAATGGACAGGAATTACAACTACCCAATCTATTTCAGCCCAACTACTGCGCGGATTCTCGATCTCCTCCCATGCGTATAAATCAACCTAGTTTGGTGTGGAATGGTTTGGAAGAGAAAAGGTATGGTCGAAGCCATCAACAATGCTTGCATCCACAACATTTGCAAAATCAAAAACCTGAATTCCTTCAATTTCGAAGGAGTATTGATTGTGGTATATCGCCTTTTAATGGAAATAATGTTCAACCATGCTTCGAATTTACTGTCCCACAACAGTTTGAACGTTGTAAAGGTCCATTTTTGAATGCTAATACCATTTATGATAGATCTAATATGATTAATTATTGTCATTACCAGTCTCATGAGTCATCTGGGAGAGTTGAGAACTGCTGGTCTTCCCATGAGCAGAAAGTGTTATCTGGTAACAGTGTAAGTTGCTCTACCAAGGATTTCCATGGGCATCAATCTTTTGATAAAGTTGGAAACAAATGCTTTCCTCAAAAGATTTTGACGAGGACTCATGGAGTAAACTCTGTTAGAGTTCTTAGACCAAATACTTATACCACTGATCAGCCATTGTTATTTGATGAAAACAGTTTTAGATGGTCAAATGGTAATGCACATCAGCACTGCCGCCTGAATAATGGATCCTTGCTGTTAAATAATCGAAGCAATAATGGTTCATGTCATGAAAAATTCAACTCCGGGCTTGTTTCAAAATCAATACAGAAAAGGTATAGTTCAGTGGATGAAGTTGCAGGGAGAATTTGTTTGATGGCAAAGGATCAGCATGGATGTCGTTTTCTGCAGAGAAAATTCGCTGAAGGTAGCAGAGAAGAGATTGACAAGATCTTTTCAGAGATTATTCTCCAAATTGTTGAGCTCATGACTGATCCGTTTGGGAACTACCTTGTTCAAAAGCTTCTTGAAGTCTGCAATGAAGAGCAAATGATGCTCATCCTCAAAATCATTACGCGAAATACTAATGAACTTGTTAGAATATCATGTGATATGCATGGGTATGCACCGCTTTTATTGGATTATGCAACTATTGATAGTAGGGTTGGTTCATTTATTATTCTTTTGTTAAGTGATTTTTCTCCATCAATTGTAGGACCCGTGCTTTGCAAAAAGTAATTGAAACCGTGCGTACCCCGGAGCAGATTTTCATAGTTGTGTCATCTCTAGAGCCCTGCATTATTCCATTGATGAAGCATATAAATGGCAATCATGTTGCACAGCGATGCATGCAATATCTATCCAACTATAGTGAGGTAATGTTTTCAACCCCGTTCAAATAACATTCTCATGATGTCTCTTCTAACTTTCTACTCCTTTCAGTTGGTGTCTCATTGATTAGAACCATATAATTTGCAAAATATATACATCCACCAAAATATATTGCTTTGGATATCTTTTGTATGTATCTCTATCACAAATACAAAATGACTCAGTACTGATACTTGGTGTAAATTTATTAATCACTTCACTACTATTTTAAATACTGGTTAGTGCTCCATTTTACAGATCTCTTACAACTTCAACCTATGTATGATATCCATTTTACATCTCTTACGACTTCAATCTATATGATGCCCACCTTTCTTTTTCAATGCGCGATATAATTAATTGTCATGGTACTCAATTGTATTCTCTTGACACTAGCATTGATTAATGTGAAAGATAAATTATATAAAAATGGTCTTAGAAAGATTAAGTTATATTCAGTTTATAAGGCACAAAATATGTGAAGAAATTGAGGTATCTATATTTTTGATGGATTTTGATTTTCATTGAAATATATGATGTGGTATTGCTAGAAGAAGAAATATAACTATCAATTTTGATGAATAGTAACAAAACATTATGATATGATCAAAAGATAAACAATGATCACAGAAAACCTAGTAAATCACAAAAAGTATAAAAACTAGCAATTCTTTCCAATTACAACTCATATAAATTTTTTCTTCACTTTTGAAAAGCATATTCTTCACTTTTGAAAAGCATATTTTTCACTTGAACTTCAAAGCAAGCTTGAGTTCTATCAAGTACTTTTAGGTAAAGTGAAGTGGACACGGACTCGGAAACATCTGGTGGTGAGAACTTATAACTCATCACTGGGCTTGCAACCCTAGTTATCTTCGTCACTCTCCATACAAGGATTTAGGGTTCCAAATATCAATTGTTCTATTATGCATGCACAATATCCATGCTTATAGTACATAAGGTGAATAGATAAGTTTTAAATGTGGAATATAAGAATCTACAAGTTTCCAAAATAATATCCAAAAATTCTAGCATCTTTCTCCCAATGCACATAATCATACTCGCTAGAATCCCAAAAGCTACTCACCTTCTCTACTTGTTGGCTACTAGCCTTCTCTACTCTCTAGCTCCCGGGTTCTATTCTCTACGCACACGAAGCTACTCACCCAATGAGTTAGCAAGTTAAGTGATTACGTTCGCCTCAAAGCACCTCTATTGCACTTCACCTTTAAAGGGCACACTGGGCCCACGAAGGGGGTGTTGACGCGTGGCCACGGACGTTTGCATTTTTATTTCTTGCATAATCTTTTCTATTATTTCTTGCACTATTATATTTTCTCACGTATCTTGGAGCCCAGATGAAGGGCATAAATGTAATATTTTGGGAATCTTCCTCTCACACTATATATAGGTGTGCAAGGGGCATTATATGGTATGAATGAAATTATATCTTAGTCTCTTCTCCTCATCTTCTCAAATGACGGTTAGGGTTGAGCAAAACTCTCATCTCCCTCTCTCGACAAGCATGGCCACCGTTCATCATTGGGAAGGGTAGGTCAAGGAAGGGTCAAGAGCATCCTCTCCAAGACTTTTCCCTCTCACGACCGCGCACCCACTCGCAATCAGAATCTTATAATATATTGGTATTAGAGCTTTCTCCTTCTGCACACACCAAAACAACCTCCTCTGCTTGTTTCCTTCATTCGCCAGACCGACATGATCACCTGTTTTCCCTCTCACATGATGATCCACTAGACGCACTGCTCGAGCAACTGCGCTCAATACCTACTGCGCGTGAGCCCGACAATCCTCGTTGAATGGTCGACGCCCCTTCTCGCTCCCAGAACGACGATCCAACTGCGATTATGCGGCTTCCGACCCTTCTAGTCGATCTTGACACCCAACGCACGACTTTGCCTTTCATCTCCATCATTTGATACAACTTCTAGCGTCCCTGTGCCGCTGGAATTTATATCCCAGCCAGTCGACCAACCCACACGTATCTTCGGCGGGCTGCCCAAACTACCCTGCTTCTGCCCATGCCGCCCGAGAGCCCAACACTCCTAGTCAGACTTCCCAACCATTGACATCCACTTCCGCCTCCTTTTGGCAGCCCCCAAACGCGTCAAATGACCATGGATGAAGGCAATCTTACTCTCCCTCGGGTTATGGAGACAATGCAAAAGTTGATGGCCGGCCAAGCTCAACAACATGCCGCATTTGATGCCCTCGCCGCCCACCTCGATGGCATGCATCTGTCATCCCAGTCAGTACCCGCGATAAGTTCCACTTATGGAGGACCGCAATATGTCCTGCACTCTGATTCTCATGGAAATTAGTCCTTGGGAGGCACTATTCCGCATTACGTGAATCTAGATTTCCCTTATTTGTCGGCAAGAGAGACCCTCTGGCTTGGCTCACACACTGTGAGCACTTGCCAACCAACTTACGTCGTTGGAGGATTAGATATGGTTGACTTATTTCCACCTCATGGGCTCGACGCAGTGGTGGTACGTCCAGATTGCACGAGAGATATACCCAATTTACATTGGTCAGCCTTTAAGCATTGTTGCGATATGCGCTTCAGACCTCTCCACAATAATCCATCGGGCGGCTTCGTCTCCCTCAAGCAATTGGAACCCGCAGGCGATCATTTAAAGAGTTTTTAGATATTATTAGCCCGTGTCCTTTCTATATTGCCGGAACATCAAGTGCCCTTTATTCACTGTCTATCTGCATGATCGACTGTGTCTCGATGTAGAATTCCATGCACTGCGGGATCTCAATAAAGCCATGAGCCAGGCCCATTTTCGTGGACAACCAGTATGGCAGCTGCCATGGTGAGAACGAGGGCAGTTGTCGGGAGGACACCCCTTCTTCTCACCCCAATAGCTTTTGAATTTCGCTAAAGGGCAAGAATTACAGCAGCACCCCAACCATCAAGCTTATGTCACGAGCGGAAATAGCAGAACGATGTGCACAAGTGATTTTTCAACTGCGACGAGTCATATACAGTAGCCGGTAGGACACAGGTGCAAGCGTCTCTTTTGTCTATATGTTGATTTTCCCCTGAACGAGGATGACGAGGACGCCAGGACGGCTAGAGCATCGTACCCTTACCCACTAATGCGGTCATGCTTGAGGACATGCTTGATCCTCACGACTTCACGAGGAATGTGATATTATGTCCTCACAAAGGGGGTGGAGGCGCGTGGCCACGGATGCCTGTATCTTTGTTTCTCGCATAGCATTTTCTATTATTTCTCGAACTATTATATTTTCTCATGTATCTTATAGCCCGGGTGAGGGGCATAAATGTGATATTTTGATAATCTTCCCCTCTCACTATATATAGGTGAGCAAGGGGCATTATATGGTACAAATGAAATTATATCTTAGTCTCTCTCTTAGTCTCCTCATCTTCTCAAGTTAGGGTTAGGGTTTAGTAAGACTCTCCTCTTCCTCTTCCCCTTCCCCTCTCAGTCGAAGTCGGCTCCCGTTGTATCATTCATCTCAGAGATTTTTCTCTCTCACGTCTGTGCTCCCGCTCACAATCAGAAGTCATAACACAAAACTCATAATGTTTTTAACAAGCCTAGTGCATGTCATTCCTTGAACATTTCACATCAGAGTTCCGCTCTATGTTGCACGGGGATGGGAATGAAATACGATGAGATATGGATACGGGAATTGTGATTTTTATAGAACTTAAGATTCTATACTTAATAGTTTACAATACTCAGATGAATTACATAAATAAGTAAAATAACACTTTGCAATATCATGTCATTTAAATACCCATGCAAAACCTATATTACACAAAATCCTGCACCTTTCCTTGTAGTTTCTTTATAGAAGAATGGAGATATAAAAGATGATATAATTTCTAGATTTAAGATTGGATTGTTTTAATGAAGAAATTCCTTACGAGTATTATATAGGATTAATATGGTGTTGGCTTAAAAAGTAAATTTTTTAAAAAATGTCATTAGACCTTCTATATTATATAGAGCAAATGATGAACAATAAAAAAATAACTATGTTTTCAATGGAAGAAATGGGAATGTTTAAGGTTGTTGTGGAAAATTTTTGAAGGAGAGGTTGTTGAATGGTTGTATTAGAGAGACTGTTGGATTGACATATATTGATGGTAAAATAATATAGAATAGATTTTGGTGGTTATGTAGATCAAGTGATGAGCAGTAAAAGAAAATCACTGATAGCTATGTTGTGCATAGAAGCAATGTGAATGTTAAAATTGATGTATGGTAAAACTCTGAAGGATAGACTTAGGAAATATTATACCAGAAAGACTATTGGATTGACATCTATTGAAGGTAAAATAATGGAGAATAGATTTTGGTGGTTATGGCATGCACAATAAGGGGGTAAAAAATACACCCTCACAATGTATAGATAAAATTAATGTTGAGGAATTAGGATGGTAGAGAGTAGAACAAAGATAACATGAATAAATGTTTTTCAAGGAAATTTGTGCAGAATAGATTGCCTTCTCATGAAGAACTCAACAAGAATGTTGGAGAATGAGAATTCATAAAACCAATCACAAATAACTATGTTCAAGTTAACAATAATATTTAAACTCATCCATCATGACATACATTATGATGCAAATAGCAAATTCTTGACTTGTCGTACCATGCTTTCCATCAATGTTAAGCTTTGGCATCCACCATTATCGTTTATGAATGTTTAGACCACCACCCATGAGTGTGAATTACTGTACACTTCATATCCCTTCCATTGCTTATAAATTAAGAGAGAACTAGTTTCGGGAGCTCATTATGGCATTACATTTGTAGGGTTTTTTCCAAATAGTTGGGATATAAGATTATTTTAGTATTATATTTATAACTAAAGCCTTGAATTATTTATTTATTTTTTGAAGCAATCTACTGATATAGCACAAGCATGGATTATACATGGTAATTAGTATTTAAGTGTCATGACCATTTTCTTCTTTTTTGATTCATTTCAAGTACTTTGATTTTCATGGATAATTAAATCATTTGACAGTTTAGAATATGCTTGGCCACTGGCCTTATCTTATAAGGTATTTTATTATAGTTGATGATTGAAGAGTCATGTAATAATGATAATATGATTACTGAAATAGGTGATACTTGACATTCTTATCACCCCCTTTTTAGGTTGTTTTCATGATTCTTCCCTCTTCTTTCCATCTCTTTATCCTTAATTCTTCTTCTTAAACCACTTAAGGTTTATATTGATTGGTATCTCAGTTATAATTCCTACTTCTGAGTCAGAATTGAGGTTCCAACATCTAAGTCAGAGGATTCATGAATGAGAAGAAATATTTAATGTTATTATTTTCTTGTATAGATAATTATACTACGATGCTATGATTTTCCTCTCTTCCTTATAATGTCATTTCAAGTGTCCATGGCAGCATATTATCATTTAGAATGGAAATCAAATTATTATGTCCATTATTCTTATCATATCATATTCACCCTCAGGATATGTGTACTTGTAGATGTTGATCTCGTCTTTGTGCGCTTTAAATATGCAAATTGTTACGCTCGCGCGCGTATTTTATACCTTGTTTTAGTTTATTGCTTATGGTTATTGTTATGTGAGCCCCCCTCCCTATATAAGGAGGTGGTTGGGAGTATGTTGGTATCTTTGAGGTATTAGGGTTTTTGGCTCTCTTTGGAGAGAAGGATTATAGGAGGACCCAGCCTCCGTAATCTTGGCCGGAGCTTGCTCCGGATTTGTATCTATGTGTTTCTTCCAATCGAAGTAGTTTCTTGTTCGTAACATTGGTCCGACCCTGCCGATTCCGCATGCATCGTGCCGCCGGGTTCGTCCGCGATTTCTTCGTCGACATCTGCGCTTGCTTCCGCGATTTCTTCGTCGGCATCAGCGATTTCTTCGTCTCCCCGCGTCAACCTAGCTAGCTGTCGGCGCCGTCCAGGATTCCTCTCGCTGCTGTGCCCTAGCCGCCCCCGTCGTCCGCCAGGGCCGTCGCCAACATCGAGCGCAACGAAAACCGAGCGCCGCGATCGTCCACTCCGCCGTATCCGCCGCTCCGCTCTCCATCATCCTCAGCGCCAGTGCCTTTCCTCCGCCAGTCCAGGTCCTTTCCGCCGTCGCTGCTCTTCCGGCACT
The DNA here is from genome assembly GCA_033032865.1 of Dactylorhiza incarnata. Lineage (NCBI taxonomy): Eukaryota > Viridiplantae > Streptophyta > Magnoliopsida > Asparagales > Orchidaceae > Dactylorhiza > Dactylorhiza incarnata. The sequence goes on along the minus strand of JAWHQI010000309.1, from coordinate 2,930,325 downwards.
CTCCTACCGTATCCGTCAGTCTAGGCCCTTTCCGGCACTCTCCTGCCAACCTCCAGCTCGATGCAATCGTCCTCATATGCCAAAAAGCCGAATGGAATCCCGCGTGGAAGCCCTCGAACACAGCCTCGCCGCCGTCAACTCTCGTCTCGACGCTCAGGCCGAGCAACTCACGACGATTATGGCGATGCTCCAAAACTTACAAACTGGGCAGCACTCCGGTCCTCCTCCTGCGACCTCTTCCTTGGGGCCCCCATGCACATTGGGCCCCGCAGCTTCCGCACTGCCAGATGTTCCTCCACAGCCCCCACGCCTCGACATCCCCACATTCCACGGGACTGACCCCCTGGGGTGGATTGCCCGCGCCAAACAGTTTTTTGACATTTACCGGATTCCACTGGCGCAGCAGGTCTCCACAACAATTGTTGGCTTGGAAGGGTCCGCCCTCCACTGGGCCCGCTGGCTCCGCCAGTTCTCCCCCGACCTCACATGGACAGCTCTTACGGAGGCCCTCATTCAGCGCTTTGATCACCGCTACTCCGGTTCCATGATCGAGCGCCTGTGCGGAGTCCGTCAGACCGGCTCCATTGATTCGTACGTGGACTCTTTTATCGAGTTGGTCACCCATGTTCCAGGACTTCCTCCCGACCATTACTTGGCCTACTTCATGCACGACCTACAACCCCATCTCCGAGCCCGCCTCCGCACCCTTCAACCATTAACTGTTCACCAAGCCATGCACCTCTCTCCACTCGTGGAGGTCGAATTCCTCGCGCTGTCCGGGGACCATACGTTTTCTTTGCCTCCCGCCAAACCTCCCTACCAACCATATTTTTCGCCCCCGCCTATACAACCCCCACCCCCACCCCTCTACCTCACCTACCCATGATGGGCCCACGCAACAACCGTCCTGTTCCTACTCACTGCCTGTCCAATCATGAGTACAATGAATTACGGAGTAGGGGTCTGTGCTTCCGTTGCAAACAACCCTACTCGCCTACTCATGATTGCCCGGTGAAGGAGTTCCGCCTTCTCATCGGAGAGGACGCAACCGACATCGGCCCGCCTGACTTTGCTGCTCTTATGATCACGGATGTACCACCGGACGGCGCTCCGGGCACCTCGACGACTGCCCCCCCCCGCGGACCTTTCACTACTAGCCGGAGGGCGGCACTCCGACCTTGAGGGCAAGGTCGATTTTTTGGCGGGGTGTATTGTTACGCTCGCGTGCGTATTTTATATCTTGTTTTATTTTATTGCTTATGGTTATTGTTATGTGAGCCCCCCTCCCTATATAAGGAGGTGGTATGGGAGTATGTTGATATCTTTGAGGTATTAGGGTTTTTGGCTCTCTTTGGAGAGAAGGATTATAGGAGGACCCAGCCTCCATAATCTTGGTCGGAGCTTGCTGCGGATTTGTATCTGTGTGTTTCTTCCAGTTGTTGCAATCGAAGTAGTTTCTTGTTCGTAACAATCATCGATATATTATCAACATAATGCATGATGGAAATACAATGTTTAATTTAATCATCTTATTAGTTATTGTATTTTTTGATTAGAGTTGTTTGTTTTGTATAAATATAAGAAGGAGATATATTGTATATACATGTTATATAATTCAATCAAAATACTTGAGGCCTGTTTGGGAGGGCGGTGGCGGTTGGAGATGGAGTGATTGAAGATGGAGATAAAATGACATCCTTACTGTGGCTCCTCATTGCAGTTGGAGTTAAGCATAAAACAGTGTTTTGGTGGATTCATGTTTCCAAACAGAAGTTATCTAAACGGGCATAAAACTAGCGTTTGCGGTTTTTCAAAACTGCAACGGAGAAAAATGGCCAAACAAATGGAGCCTTGATGTAAATATATTAATCATATTAACTGCATTTTTAGATTGTAAGATCAACATTTTTGATATTGTGATACGACCGAGGCTCGGGGTCGCCTCAGTGCGTTACCCACCCGGGCGCACCAAGGTCTAACCGGCCGTATCAGGGTCCGCGGCCCCTACACCCCAACCCATCTCGGCACCCATTATTCATGCCGCGGGTTGTTGGGGCCAGGATTTGATCCCTCCCCCTTGAGTAGTGGAGATTTCATCCACACTCACCAACAACCCGCGGCTCAGTTGGTGAGTGTGGATGAAATCTCCACTACTCAATGGGGAGGAATCGAATCCTGGCCCCAACAACCCGCGGCATGAATAATGGGTGCCGGATTGGGTTGGGGTGTAGGGGCCGCGGACCCTGATACGACCGGTTGGACCCCACTGCGCCCGGGTGGGTAACGCACTGAGGCGACCCCGAGCCTCGGTCGTATCATATTGCCTCTCCTTGTCATCCATTAATAAATTCATACATACTTATCGGTCTTGTCAGTAATCTTAGATAGGATCTGACTCTAACTAGTGTGGTTGAGGCAGTTGTGGTTGAGAATGAGGATGATTTCATCTCGCATGACCATTAGACTGGTTGTTTGACTGTGATCCTACTACTGTGATGAAGTTGACCGGTACTCTGTAGAGTTAGTTGCCCAGTTAGTTGCCCAAGAAGTGGGAATCAATGTTGTTTAGTGTATATTTAGATGAGCCCATGGCTATGGCTTTATTGTGGCTTTAAGACACTCTGGATGCATCAAATGGTTGCTCATCTTCCCTGTGGTTGGTCGAGATCTTCTATTTCTTTGTCGTTCATCTCCCTGAGTTTGATGCGTCTATGCGACATCCCATGGCTCTGTTCTATTCTGAACCTGTCAGTGTCATTCACTAGACTGGGTAGGTTCACCGCTACAAATTATCTTTGGGGTTTATTTTACTTGTGCAAATGAGGTTATATATTTCCTCGCCAATTTTTTTATTCTTTGTCTGATAAGCTACCCAAGATTTAGCGGCTAAGCATAGGAGAAATCTGTCGTGAACAACTAACCGACTCCTGTTGTTTGCTCATGTCAAGGCTTCTTACAGGAAACCTAGCTCCTATCACTTGATCTTCTCACAAGTTCCTCCTCTCTTATTGTTTGATCCTTTGAACTTGGCAAGGAAGTCTCTTGTCGAAGTAGTGGAGAACATAGTCTTATATCCAACTGTGGCGAACCTAGTATTTTCTTCTTCCTCCTTTACTTCTGTTTTTGTCAGCTTTTCAGAAGCTCTTACGATGGCTTGGAGCTCATTATTTATGTTCGATGATCTTGTGGATTTATGTTGGTGGAAGTGCAAAAAACTTTTATCAACCCTAATATTTATTCTTTATCATATATGAAAAGGGGGATGTTTTGTTCTGTACTTGTTTTGTGGGGGGGGGGGGGGGGGGGGGGGAGGTATGTTTGGCCTAACTTTATTATCATTATTGTTACGAAAACGAGAGTAGAATAAATAACAAACATAAAATCAACAATACAGAAGACACAGATTTACGTGGTTCACCTCAAGATGGGCTTCGTCCACGGGCAACAATAGTCATTTTTTCACTTCTTCAAGAATAGAGGTGGTTAAAAAAAAGTGGCCGGATTTCAATTTTCCGAAAATTACCCAAAACCTAGAACGACAAGGAGTTTATATAACACTTCATACATTTATAAAATACCCAAATTACCCTTGATCAGCGCCAATTGTCGTCTTTGGGTTAGGATTCTAGGCATATAATTAACAATTATGGTGCGGTGCCTCTATATGAAAGTGTTAGAACATGGATTGATTTTCTTCTTCAAATTCTTTTGCTCTTAACCGAACCGGTGCACATCAAACTCTCTCTGTTATTCTCCTGTACTCATACTTGGTGTTCTTAAAGTAACTACTTGTTGATGCCAGAAAATGTTTAAAATGTGCTATTGATTGTACTGATGGACCTTTCTCCATTTCAGCTCCACTGGGAGCCTGGTTCCATATACATGCTTCATCATTCTAGTTGGAAGTACTCCACTTTAGGTAACCAGTCCCAAAATGATGATTGATGTGTGAAAAACACATGTACTTCTGTTTCCCCCAAGTACTCGACAAGTCTTTATTGCAATTAAATTCTTTGATAATTCATTACATGTGAACTAATCAAAAAATGCTCTCTTTTTCCGATCATCCGAATCCTATCCAAAAAACCACTAAATTTTAGCAAAGCGCGTGTCGTAAACATAAGTTTGGAACGAACGATCAAGGATCCATAAATCCGAACATAAATAATTGGGCAATGTGTAAGATTTTATCGATTATGTCATCCTATGAACTCTGCTGACCGCCGACCTTTATCTCACAGCTTCTTGTTGATGCCGTAATAACTCATTGTTTCGAGCTGGCGACCGACCGCCAAGGCTGCTGCGTGCTTCAAAAATGTCTCGCACATGCAGGTGAAAATCAAAAGCAGATGCTTATAGCGGAAATCTCAGCCCACTCGCTGATCCTCTCTAAAGATCAGTTCGGGTACGTCGGACCTTCCTGTTAGCTGCTTATCACGATCGTAAGGATGACTCCAATGACTTAAATATCTTTCTTCTCTCAGTAATTATGCAGTTCAATTCGTCCTCGATCTCAAAGACCCGTGGGCAACTTCCGTTGTCCTCGAACAGCTAACGGGGAATTACGAGCATCTTTCAATCCAGAAGTACAGCAGCAATGTGGTTGAAAGATGCCTTAAACTCGCTGGAGAAGATCATCTCGTCAAAATCATACAGGAGCTGATGGGATCTCCTCTACTGCCGCAGATCCTGCAAGATCCATACGGAAACTACGTTATGCAAACAGCTCTAAGCGTATCCAAGGTACTTTTTCATGCTTCATATTCTCTTTTTTCCTTCTCGATAGCAGGAGTATTGCATGATTATTCATTTAAGGCTCCGTTTGGGACATCTGTGGCGATTGAGCACTGGTGGTGTGAAAACGTGGTAGTAAACGGAGTGATGGTGGTTTACGTACATTTTGAACTCCGTGACAATTTTGGGGGGGGGGGGGGGTCTAAATTTCACTTATTTGTGTGTGCACCACTGCTAAAAATTGACCACGCATGCATGACGGTTTTAACGTTTTGGCACAATACTGTTCGTGATCACACCTACCCAACCGCTACCTATGTTTTTTTAACGTTCACAACCGCCACCAGTCTTCCCCCGCTCTCCCAAACATGGCCTAATTCGATTATCGTGATGTTAAGGTGCGGGAAGATCTTCACGCCAATCTCCTCAAGGCTGTTGTGTCTCACACTTTTCCGCTGCGTAGCAGCCCCTACGGGAAGAAGGTTCTATCAACAGCTTTGCTGATGCTGAAGAAGTAGCAGCAGCAACAGCTCACCATATTAATTAATTGCACAGCCAACTGTTTGTCTTATTGCACAGCATAGTGATTGGGCAGCTTCAGGGGAATTGTAAAGCTAAAGGAAAATCAAACAAAGCTGGATTTGGAATGATTTGATCAGTGATTACTATAGTTATATGTTTATATATAGCTCTCATGAAAGTTTTTTTTTTTTGAAACTAGTTTGTTGTTTGGTGTAGAGAAGAAAAGGAATTATAGTCTATAGTTGTTGTGTAGCTGTAATCTAAATCACCTGAACTATTTTTGTGAATTGTGATCATGTAATTGGAACTGTCTATTCTTTAGCTGTTGAATTGCTTGTGTGTTGCTCTTTTGAGCCCTGTGTTTCCTTCTTTTTGTACAAAATAAAGGGTTTATTTTTCCTCAGCATCAGTTCTTTCATTATTTATTCAATGTTTTCATATCTTTATCTATTGTATCATCTTGAATTTGATGAGGCCGGATAGGGTGTTTGGGGGCGGTGAAACCCAAATAAAATAGCTTCTGGCAGGTTTTTAGGATTACAGACTTCTGGGCGAAGGGATGTGCATGAATGAATTGAATCTCATATTGAAATTTGAGGAAAAGTTGATAGGCTCAAGTAATAACTCGGACACTAAATTATCGCAGGTGTATTTTCAGACCAAATGTTGGAGTTGTGTTAGAAACTCATTCATTAAGCGTGCTACGGTGGTAGTCTTGGGATAAAATCATGTGGTTTAACTTAGTATGGGCCGAGATGAATTAAAACAGAAAATACTTCTGATATTAAGAAGAATATGTCGTTACACAATATATATCTAAACCTATACTACATTAAAAAAAAATCTTTGAGATCTCATAGCCCTAATCTAATACCATCAAAATGATCATGATCATCCGATTTCACTGTCATTTTATTAGTAATTTCTTACTTAATTTTGAATTCAAATTCCCTACTTTATATGTATACTTTGGTAAAAAAATCATTTTTTTTTTCTTCTCATTTTTATCTTAAAGTCCCTTTGGTTTGGGCTCGAATGGGAATACAGCTGCAATGAAAATGGATATTCAATTCTAATTCCGGACCTAAATTTTATCCAAATGAACAGGCCAAGCTTTTTTCATCTTTATATTATTTTTCATAAGACATACATATATGCAAATATATAGATATTAGAAGTAAATACTAAAATTAACTTAATTTAATACTATTTTACTATCAATTAATTTAATTTCACAGATATGCTGCCTTAATACCAATTGGAACTAGATTTGATGCAAAAAATACGAATTTTATTTAAGATAAATCAACTGGAGAACTCAAAACTGAACAAGTGCTTGTAAATATACACTAGAAGGCATGAGATATTCTAGACGCAGTGTGCGGTAGCAATAGCAATAATATCCGGTCGTTGCTTGATGTTCCCATAAAATTCTTCTAATACAAAATTAGAATGACATGACGCGGTTCGCGGTTGAGTTTGTGTGTTCCACAGTCCGGTGGACCGCACTCCTGTTCAAACCGAAACTAAATAGCTCGGCATTCTCTCGAGTGTTTTGAAATACAACAACAACAACAATAGAACCCATATAGTCTCCAATCATTGGGGATATGGGCGGGTGAAGATTGGAAACAGATCTAACCTTTGGCACTATGCACAAAGTGGCTTCTCTCAGAGGAGAAAGACCTAACATTTGACAATAAATGCACAAAGTGGCTGCTCACAGAGTACCACTGAAATAGTGCCCCCCTATACCGTCGCGTTTGCTGCGAATTATGCCGTCAAATCAAAGCCAAAGACATCACAGATGGTAGACCCAAGAATCCATTTTGATTTATGTGCACATAATCATGATTCCTTCATTCAGCATCCAAGTCATTGGTGAAGCACATAACCATGCTTCCTTAACTTTTTTTGAAATACAAAGTAAGAGTTAAGCGAGGCGGCCCATGATCTAGTTATGTGTTTCAGGGGGTTCTGTGGACAACACTCCCTTTAAAAACAAAACATAATTAGTAGAATCTTGTTAATTAGTATAAATCAAGCTTTGAGGAATAAATAATAATAATAATAATAATTTGATAATTAATGCAATATTAACTTCTTAAGAACTAATTTATCAATTAATTAAGCAAATTGCTTATTATTTCATGTGATCTGCACTAATATTTAATTGGAATACAAATACACTGGCAAGATAAAATATGAGGTGTAAGTAGAGAATGCAAAGTGAAAGTTTGGAGATGATGGTGATTAAGGGTATGTTGGGGAGGCGGATTTTACGGCCGCGGCCTGGACATAAATATGTGTTCGGCTGCTCATGATGATCGCACACGGTAAAGAACCGTGCGTTACTCGTACCTACTTTTTTCTCCAATGCATCAGATGGGGAGGCCATTACAAGGGAAATGGATACTAATCAAATCGGACGGAGCTCATTTGCACTTTTGTCTATGCACCAAACTATGATCAAATGTATTTAAAATTACGAAAGAATAATCTCGACAAATTACTCGCGTTTGTGGTACCTTATGTCGTATACAAGCATTTTGATTATTTAGATGCATCAAACAATTTGAAATTTGTTGGTTAATTATGAGTGTTGATATTTGCAGGCCCGTTTTAACTAAATGTAACATTTTGATATTTATAGACCCATTTGTAGTCAAACATCAAAAAACTTAGAATCATAATTTCCTGATCATTATTTTGCCAAAAATGATATATTTTTTAATTAGATTGAAGAAGAATTGATTTTGCATTGTCCAAAAATCTCCAAAAAATTTATCGTGCACGAATACGAACAGTCTAGAAAGTCAAACATATGTGCCTCACGAGACAGTACCTGCTTCGTTCGTCTTCTTTGGTACCCAACGCACTCGATGACCGGACTCTAGCCTTGCTCGATATGATCATCGCCGTTTGTGTGCACGGAAGAAGATGAGTGTTGAAACCGATTTCTCGGTCTCTAGTGGAGCTCGGGGCCCTCACCGAAATGAGAGGCAGCTAGCCCTTACCGGTCCCTCGGGAGAGGTAAGGCCGACGACTCGAGCAAAGAGCAAAGACCCTAGTCTCAGCGAGGAGGTCCCTCCACTAACCCGGAAGATCGTTGAGCGCTTCCCCTCCCAAGCCAAAGCTAAGACTCGGGCACCTTGGAGAGCTAGAGAGCCCAAACCAAAGCGACCTAGGGAGAGAAGAGCTCAAAGATAATGAACCGCTCTCTTCCAAGGTGCCCTTTGAGGTCTATTTATAGATTTTAGTTTCGTGGTCTGTCAATAACCAAATCCCGCTGTCCATTCTCACTATCCGCACACCGGGTTGGTCTGCTAACAGCCAAACTTCGCCGTTTGAGGAAGCTAACCGCAGACCACCAGGGGCCTCTTGGTAAAAATCCCTTCCCGGACTTTTACTGGGCGAACCGGCCTGCCCCGAGGCCTTCCTCGCGAGAGGAGCTCGCAAACCTCTGGGCCAGCGAGCCCCCGAATTACTATCGCCATATTGCCTGGCTCGCTCGCCCGCACCACCTCGGCGAATCCCAGAATGGCTATCCGCACCCCAAAATGGCCTTCCTCGCGAGTGGAGCTCGCGAGCCTGCGCCACCTCGGCGAATCCCAGAATGGCTATCCGCACCCCAAAATGGCTAACTGTACCCCAAGATGGCCTTCCTCGCGAGTGGAGCTCGCGAGCCTGCGCCACCTCGGCGAATCCCAGAATGGCTATCCGCACCCCAAAATGGCTAACTGTACCCCAAGATGGCCTTCCTCGCGAGTGGAGCTCGCGAGCCTGCGCCACCTCGGCGAATCCCAGAATGGCTATCCGCACCCCAAAATGGCTAACTGTACCCCAAGAGTGGCTAACTGTACCCCAAGATGGCCTTCCTCGCGAGTGGAGCTCGCGAGCCTGCGCCACCTCGGCGAATCCCAGAATGGCTAACTGTACCCCGAGGTTCCGGGCTCGCCTGGCGAGCTCCCTCCTCAGCTGGTCGGGCTCGCATGCACTGCCCTCGCCTGGCGAGCTCCCTCCTCAGCTGGTCGGGCTCGCATGCACTGCCCTCGCGACCCCCTGGGTCGGCGAACCCCAGGATGGCTATCCGCACCCCAAAAATGGCTAACTGTACCCCAAGAGTGGCTAACTGTACCCCGAGGTTCCGGGCTCGCCTGGCGAGCTCCCTCCTCAGCTGGTCGGGCTCGCATGCACTGCCCTCGCCGGAGATCAGGGTTCGCCCCTCTTGGCTCGCCTCCTTGAGCGCGAGCTTTGGTTGCTTCCTGGCGAACATCGGGGTTGTACACAATCCCCGCTCTTCGCGAGGTTGTCCTAAGCTCGCGAAGATACATCCAACCCCTGGTGTTCGCCGACTCTGCTGACGTGGCGGGAATCTTTTGGTGGGTCCCCTGCCCGAAGCTATAAATACTGCCCACCGAGGGTGGTGATCAAGCCTTCCCTTTTGTTCCTTTCTCGCCGAAATCGTTCTTCCTTCAGGATGTCCACCAAGCAGAGCGCGTTGGAACGACTGAGGGCTTCTAGGGAGATGGCAAAAGCTCGGGCCGCCGAGCGCAGCGCCTGGATGTTCAACCCTGCCACCTCTCCCCAGACCAAGGGAGCCATGACGATTGGGAGGTCGCCGGGGGAGGACATGACATTGCCTCCTGATTCCCTACCTCCGCCGAACACCGTGCTCGCACAACAGGTATCCTCAGTCTAAATTCTTTACTTCGGCCCCTTGCTCATTCCCTTCCTTTTCGCAGAATCCTCCTCCGGAGGACCGCCTGGCAAGCCTTACGCTGACGACTTTCGGCGCTCCGTCCCCCGCGAAGCTGGGGTTGCTAGACGTTGGGGTCGGGACTTCGTCCCAACAGGCACCTCTCTCGCAACCTCGTAAGTCGCTCGCATCCTACTTTATCTCCGCCTAAGTCCGTGATACCCACACGTCGGTGGCCTATGCAGATACTCCATCGTCGAGTCCCAAGGAGAAAGTCTCCACCCCGGCGAGTTCGCCGGTCCCGCCTAAGGTTACCGTGGCGACCCCAGGTTTCGGTCTGATGGGCAAGCGAAGTCCGGGCGGCTCGCTTCTCGACGGCGCCCAAGTCGCGGAGAGAGTGGTATACCCTCCTGGACTGGGGAAACCCCACGTCTCGGGATTCCGCGAAAACTTCCAGGGTCGGCCGGAGTCTTCGCGTAAGCCCCGCCGTGAATCCCCCTCCTCGCCAGGTCAGCATATTCTCGCGAGCTCCCAACTCTTGCCCGCCCTCGGGCCCTTCTGACCCTTCGTTGAAATCCCAGGAGCCACCCCTGAGTCAGAGCACGGGAGGATGGAGATGTCGCCACCGCCCTCGCCTAGCCAGATCGAAGACTTCTTGGGTGACCCTGGCGACCCCGTGCGGATGAAGAGTCGGGTGTCCGAGGTGCTTCAGAAGCACGGCATGATGTTACGCGAGTTGGAGGAGCGGTATGACGCGGACCGGGCTGCTTTTGACGAGAGATTCGCCGTGTTGGAAGACGCGAATGCGCGCTTAATCGCCGAGGCGGAGCCGGTGCCTCGCGCCGATGTTACCTCGCCCGGCGTGCACATCTCGCGGGGCGAGGATCAAGCGCACCTAATCCTGCGCGAGCTTAAGGCGCTTCGTGAATACCATTATCCGAGAGTGCCGCCGCGTGCGGGCAAGCGGGGTCGGGGTCGCTGGAAATGGCTTCCCTACCCCTGAGGCTCCAGTGGGTTTTTAATTCTGCTACTCTTTTGCCTGTATTTCTTTTATGACGTCTGTTGAACAATAACCGGTATGGTAATATTCGCGAGTCTGTCGTGACTCGCCTTTTATCGCTTTCCATTTTTAACTTTTCCCTTTATTTCTGTGGTGTGCATGTGATTTATTCGGCTCGTCCGCTGTGTTTGATATGATCGCCCTCGCAAAGCGCTTGCGAGCTTCTGTGCCACGCTATGCCCGTACCCCTTTTTCTCGCGGGCCGGCCTTGGGTGGGACTCAATTATCGCGCGATGGCGAGCCCTGGCTCGCAAGACCGCAGTCCCTTCGAGCAGAAAACTACTTTATTTCAGTTATCCGCACTCCTGACGCTTCGATTCCCGTGCCCACCCGAATTTCTTATAAATAGCTCGGATTCATTCTCCTACCCGTCGCATTTATTTCTCCCGTCTTCTCGCATCTACGCTCATCTCCGTCCCCGCCAGATCGTGTTCGCGCTCGCTGCTTGTAGGTTGCCTCTTCCTGACTTGATGCGGACGAATCAGCAACTGGGAGCGGATGGCGAGAGCGAGGGGCGGTCAAAGTGCGCCTCAGCGTTCCAGGCCCACGAGTTCTATTGTGCGAACATCACAGCCGAGGAGTATAAACTCGCCGTGGACCGCTATCTCCCAGAGGGCTATTCAGCCCGCTGTCCAAGCGAGAATTCTACTTTAAACGAGACCGAGGCTGACGAGCTCGCGATCCCCGTCGCGCACTTCGAGAATGGGTTGCGACTCCCTCTGTGGCCTGAAATTCGTCAGGTACTTCGCCTGGCCTTCTCGCCGCTTCACATTCGCCATCGCGACTTTCTCATCGTTCTTTGTAGGTGTTGCGATATTACGGAGTGTTACCGAGCCAGTTGACCCCAAATGCGATCGCGGATATTGTCGCGTTCGCCAGTTACATGCGGGAGGAGAGGATCGAATTCAGCCTCCTCGTCTTCCGCAAGGTATTCTCCTTCCGCGCCTTCCGAGACGGGACTACTTATTTCGCGAGTCAGCACGTCACGGTCTGCGAGGCGGTGAATAAGAGTCACTATTGGACTCAGAAGTTCCTTCTAGTGAAGGGACCCTTCGGCAATCTCCACTTCACCCCCCTCCAGCGGGATGACGCCACTTACCGCCCTCCGAGCTCGCTGAGCGGCGCCGACGCCAAACTCCTCCAGTACCTCTCCGGCAAAAACTTCGAAGTCGTCTATCTGCGGCGCAACGTTGATTCGTTACTCGCCGTTCCTCAAGGGGAAGGTAGGGCTCGATCTCGCCCCACTCTCCCTTCCTTTCTTCGCTGCATAACACTCTTACTTTACAGGCGAGCGCGAGATCCCTGTCAACCCCCCGCACGCGCAAGGTACCACTCTCACGGCGGACACTCTCGCAGCCGCAGCGGCAGAGGCTTGCCGCGACCTTCCCGCCGTCGGGTCCGGCAAGAAGCGGCCTCCTTCTGCGACTCAACCGGGTTTGCGGCCCTCCAAGAAGTTGAAGGGAAAGACCATCGCTACCAAGGATAGGAGCGCGGTCGTTTATCTAAGCGAGACCGACGGCTCGCCTCCTTCTCCTGCGAAAAAACCTGACCCCCCGGCGGACCAGGGTGTTGGGAGTTCCTCCGTGACCCCCCAACCCAAAGGCCACAGAAACTTCGGTCTGGGCGAGAAAGTTTCCGACGTCCTCGGCGAACCCCTGCTCGCTTGGGACCCCACTGCCAACCGGATTTCCTGCTCCACCCTTCACCCCTCCTGGGTGGAGCTCGGTAAGGCCGGGGAGGAGGCGTTCTCTCTCTCCTTCGGCTTGTATGGCCGCGAGGACGCCGTTGCCTACAAAGACATGGGACCACGGCAGCTGGTTTATGAAGAAATGCGAGCCCAGTTCCGTTCAACGGAACTCGCGCATATGGCGGGGCGCCGCTATCTGCAGGCGGATAGGGATATCCGAGCGTACCGGGAGGAGCTCAAGAGCGCTCGCGACGAGATCAAAGGTCTTAAAGAGAAGGAGGAGGTGACGGAAAGCCTTCTCGCCGGGATGCAGGGCAAGATGGTAAGTGATCCTTGGGTCTCTTTTCCTTGCCGTTCGCGACCCCTAGCTCTCTCCTAACTCGTTTGACGCTCAGGATGCCGATGTTGCCACCAAGCTTCTCGCTCGCAACGGCGAGCTGGAGTTGGAGAATACGATGTTGAAGGCTCGAGTGGATGAGCTGGTTCGCAGCGTGCTACCCCCCTCTCCTGGGCGAGTCGGCCCTCGACAGAAGGCTGCCGAAAGTGAGGAGCAGAGGCGGCGAGACGCACAGGAGGTCGCCAACCTTGTCTTCACGACCCTCAAGGATGCGAGCCTGCTGGCCGAAGACGCGATGGAGTTCACAGCGGAAGACGTCTGCCCGGACCTCTTCGCCTTGGCCCCCTGGTTGGGGGCTCGCAAAGACGGCGAGGACCTTCCAGAATGACTTCCCTTTTTCCTTCCCTTCTTGTGAATGTATATTTTTCTTTTTGGGCTGGCGAGATCGCCGCAGAACATTGAAGGATCTCGTGATAGTTTTTCTTTTGTTAACATTTATGATCATGCTTGTGTTCATTTCTTTCCTCGCATTGGGTTTCTTTTCAACTTCTCTTGGCTAACTGTTACGCGGTAGTGTTCTCGGAGGACTCGCGAACAGGCATGTCTGGGCTCGCCTCGCCAAGGTTCCCTTTTCGCGGATTACGCGAGCTCGGGTTGTCGCTGCCCGCGGTTGCTACCCGGCGAACCTAACCTTGGCGAGCATGGACACAGGCATCCCGCGAGCTGAACCTCTTCGGTTATAGCATTTCAACCCGCTACCTTAGGCTTCGCCTGCCCGGACTCAAGCCCTTCCGGCTCTAACACCTCAACCAGTCAGCATAGCCCTCGACCCTTGTTAGTAGCCTCTCCAGAGATCAACCAAAACCCCCCGTTTAGGTGTGAGCCCGGGAGTGGAATCGATCTGGGGCCATCCTGCACCAATATTTCCAACCTTGCCAGCCTCTCCAGAGATCAACCAGAACCCCCCGTCTGGGTGAGAGCCCGGGAGCGGAATCGATCTGGGGCAATCCAGCACCAACATTTCCAACCTTGCCAGCCTCTCCAGAGATCAACCAGAACCCCCCGTCTAGGTGAGAGCCCGGGAGCGGAATCGATCTGGGGCAATCCAGCACCAACATTTCCGACCTTGCCAGCCTCTCCAGAGATCAACCAGAACCCCCCGTCTAGGTGAGAGCCCGGGAGCGGAATCGATCTGGGGCAATCCAGCACCAACATTTCCAACCTTGCCAGCCTCTCCAGAGATCAACCAGAACCCCCCGTCTAGGTGAGAGCCCGGGAGCGGAATCGATCTGGGGCAATCCAGCACCAACATTTCCAACCTTGCCAGCCTCTCCAGAGATCAACCAGAACCCCCCGTCTAGGTGAGAGCCCGGGAGCGAAATCGATCTGGGGCAATCCAGCACCAACATTTCCAACCTTGCCAGCCTCTCCAGAGATCAACCAGAACCCCCCGTCTAGGTGAGAGCCCGGGAGCGGAATCGATCTGGGCAATCCAGCACCAACATTTCCAACCTTGCCAGCCTCTCCAGAGATCAACCAGAACCCCCCGTCTAGGTGAAAGCCCGGGAGCGGAATCGATCTGGGGCATTCCAGCACCAACATATCCAACCTTGCCAGCCTCTCCAGAGATCAACCGGAACCCCCCGTCTAGGTGAAAGCCCGGGAGCGGAATCGATCTGGGGCATTCCAGCACCAACATATCCAACCTTGCCAGCCTCTCCAGAGATCAACCAGAACCCCCCGTCTAGGTGAAATCCCGGGAGCGGAATCGATCTGGGGCATTCCAGCACCAATATATCCAACCTTGCCAGCCTCTCCAGAGATCAACCAGAACCCCCCGTCTAGGTGAAAGCCCGGGAGCGGAATCGATCTGGGGCATTCCAGCACCAACATATCCAACCTTGCCAGCCTCTCCAGAGATCAACCAGAACCCCCCGTCTAGGTGAAAGCCCGGGAGCGGAATCGATCTGGGGCATTCCAGCACCAACATATCCAACCTCAGTACCACAGCAGTTGAAAGCATAACAGATGAAAGTAAGACGTTGATTGGATAACAAAAAAAAGTTTTCAGGGGTAGAATCGTTTTAAATCATCCCCGCTCCGAGCCCGGTCAAGGGGCATCCCTTCCACATCCTGGAGGTGATACCCCCCCGACTTGAGCACCTCGCTTACAATGTATGGGCCTTCCCAGTTTGGGTTAAGCTTACCCACTGTGGCCCCTCTGCCGGCCGCATCGACCTTCTTCAGGACTAGGTCCCCCTTCTGAAAGTGTTTGACCCGGATATGTTTGTCGAAATATCGAGCCATCCGCCTCTTGACCTCTTCCTGCCTGATGGTGGCCAAGTCTCGGAGTTCTTCCACCAGGTCCAAGGATAGCCTCTGCTCGGCATTGTTACCTTCTAGCCACTCTTCATCCCCCTCGCATGCAGCGGTCACCCGGGGGTCTTTACCTCGAACTCTATGGGGAGAACGGCCTCGGACCCGTGGGAGAGTCTGAACGGAGTCTCCCCGGTGGCGGTATTCGGAGTGGTCCTCATGGCCCAGAGGACGGAGGGCAGTTGTTCCACCCAACTTCCTCGTAGGTTTTCCACTTTCTTTTTTAGCAGGTTGACGATTATCTTGTTTGCCGCCTCCACTTGCCCATTGCTCCTCGGGTGGTGGACTGAAGCAAACCTAAGGTCAATGCCGAGCTGAGTGCAAAAGCCGACAAATTCTTCACTCGCAAACTGTGGCCCATTGTCTGTTACTATGGCTAGAGGGAGCCCATGCCTGCAGATTATTTCCCCCCACACAAAATTCCTTACAACCTGAGAGGTTACCTTAGCTAGCGCCTTCACCTCTACCCACTTGGAGAAGTAGTCGATCATGACTAGCAGGAACTTCCTCTAACCGCTGGCTTGGGGAAAGGGGCCGACCAGGTCTAACCCCCATATGGCGAAAGGCCAGGGAGCCGTGATGGTCCGGAGCCTCTGAGCGGGGAGGAGTTGGAGCGGAGCATAGAGTTGGCACTTCTGACACTTTCTTGTGAACTCTGCTGCATCCTTGCTGAGAGTGGGCCAGAAGTAGCCTTGTCTCAACACCCTCCCTTCCAGGGTTCGACTCCCGGAGTGACTGCCGCACTCCCCGGAGTGAATTTCTTCCAGGACCCTCGGGACCTCTTCCTCGGAGACACAACGAGCCAGAAGTCCTGAGAGAGTCTTCCTATATAGCCCCCCTGCATGCAAAGAGTAATAGGCGGACTTATACCTGAAGCGCCTCTTGTCCACATCCTCTCCAGGGAACTGTCCGGAGGATAGAAAGGTGATGAATGGATCCATCCACGAGGCCTGCTGATCCACTTCCATCGACTCTCCCTCCTCGATGGAGGGCCGGAAGAGTTCCGAAGTCGTTCCCCCCGCTCGAGGACCGAACTTGGCTAGGAGGTCCGCCTGGGTGCTCTCCTCCCTCGGCACATGTTTGATTGAGAAGGTGCGGAACTGTCCGATGACTCCCTTAACCTTCTCCAGGTATAGTAGGAGGGTTGGATCCTTTGCTTCAAACTCGCCTTTGATCTGGCATGCCACCACCATGGAGTCTGTGGAGACCTCCACGTCCCGCACACCCAGTTCCTGGGCCAGCCGAAGGCCCGCTATCACTGCTTCGTACTCCGCCTGGTTGTTGGTAATTGGGAAGTGGATGTTTAAGGCTTGCTCAATCCGAGTCCCCTGAGGACTCACTAGGACTATTCCCCCCCCCCCCCCCCCCCCCCCCCCCCCGAAGGAGTGTTTTCCCGACGCTCCGTCCACCAACATCTTCCATGCTTCCGGGGGAGGTGGCTCGTGCTCCCCCACTTCGGCCGCGTAGTCGGCCATGAAGTCTGCCACTGCTTGAGCCCTGATGGATGTCCTGGGTACGAAGGTGATATTGAACTCGCTTAATTCCACGGACCACTTCGCCAACCTTCCTGAGTGTTCCACCCCTTCCATGATTTTGCGGAGCGGATGGTCGGTCACTACTTTAATTGAATGGGCTTGAAAGTAAGGCCGGAGCCTCCGGGCCGATACCACCAAGGCGAAGGCTAACTTTTCTAGGATTGGGTATCGGAGTTCCGCCTTCTTCAGCACTCGACTAACATAGTAGATTGGGAACTGTTTCTTCCCCTCCTCCCGGATTAGCACGGAACTTACTGCCTCGGATCCTACCCCTAGGTATAGAGATAGGTCCTCTCCTGGTCTCGGTCCCTGGAGTAGAGGGGTTTGAGTGAGCTGTTCTTTCAGGGCTTGGAAGGCCCTCTCGCACTCCGGGGTCCATTCGAACTTCTTGTTTCCCCGTAGTACTTTGAAAAAAGGTGCACATTTTTCTCCCGCCTTGGAGAGGAATCTACTGAGCCCAGCCAATTTCCCTGTGAGGCTCTGGACCTCCTTCGGGTTCCTCGGCGACTCTAACTCCATCACCGCTTTTACTTTGTCCGGGTTGGGCTCCACTCCCATGGGGGTGAGCAAATGGCCCAGGAACTTCCCTCGGCTTGCCCCGAAGACACACTTCAAGGGGTTGAGCTTCATCTTGTACCGCCGCAGGGTCCCGAATGTCTCTTCGAGGTCTCGGAGGTGAGTCCCGAGGTCTCGGCTCTTAACCATGAGGTCGTCGACATAGACCTCTAAATTTCTTCCTTTCTGTTCGCGGAAGACCCTATCCATCATCCTTTGGTATGTTGCCCCTGCGTTCTTGAGCCCGAAGGGCATCATCTTATAACAATAACATCCATCCCCCGTGATGAAGGAAACGTCCTTAATGTCCGGGGGATGCA